>OX326965.1:3129832-3498678 GCA_946800305.1 Medicago arabica
GCCTAAAAGTTGGTGACATTATTTTGTTCACGATCAATAATCCTCCTAATAGGATGTATGCTACCATCGTTAACTAGGACTAATTCTATGATCGAATGTGGTGGCTCAAGGTTGTTTGTATGATTGTCTATTTTTAATGTAATATTCAAGTTGAGGAAGGTTTGGGCAAAAAATGATCGTCCTATTTATTGAAGTTAAATTTTAATTGTGTTTATGTTAAATTTGGTTAATGGTTAAAGTAATGAATTGAAATATATGTTAAACTAGCTACATTGAATGTATGGTTTACATTTTCTAATATAATTCATCAATAATTGATAATTGTCTGACTTTTTTGGGGATATTCTTGCAATTTCTTGACATTATTAGATCACATTCATATCATTTAACAATTTTCTTTTTCTTAGCTTTGTAACCAAAAAAATATCATTTAACAATTCTATAGCGTGGACTTAAATCCAATAATATTAAGGTAACAATTAAATATCGAGGACTTAAATCCAGTAATCGGAAGGTGAGACCAAATTGAATGATTTTAAAACTAAGGGACTAAAACTACAATTCAACCTAAATATTTTAACCGAAATTTTGTTGAGTACCTTAAGTACAGCCACTATTCAAATTCGAAAACTAACTTTATAGTATATTACAACTAAATGTCACGGTAATTTTTTTTTGATAAGCAAGGAGAAAGGACAGGTATCAAGAGGCATCATCGACATATCAACTAGGTTGGCACCCCGAGAGACCTCCATCTTATGCCGCCAAACTCTGAAACATTTATTAAAAAAGGGGGAAAAATTACAAAAGGATGGGGGACTAGACCAAAACCCTCAAAAAAATAAAAAAAAAGAATAGAAAAAAAAGAAAAACAACCAAAAAAACATATTATGGGAATCTGTAATTAGGTAGACCGCATCTGTCCCGAAAGAAATCAGTCTTCACCTTATCTGGAAGAGTATTAAGCCAATTTGTACCAACCATGTGTGAAGAAGATTTCCTTCGTAGACTTGGCTGAGTTTTGATGATAACAAACTCACATCACAAAAGAAGAAAAACTATGGAGGCACAAGATGAAGATTAAGAATAAAGATTAGTGCATAAGCTTCTTGGTTATACTCTTTGTAAGTATGGCGCTTGTCTTTTGATTTATCATTCTCAACTTATGACTTAGAATGCTCGGAAAATAATTACAAACATTTTTTCTAAGTTCTTATATGAAGCAATGCCTAAAAATCTTGAAAATAAATCACACACTCACAATGATTTTTATTTAAATGTGATTTAGCATGAAACTATTTTTACATCAAAAGCCATTATTTATTATGGAATTTGCATAACTATTTTTTACCATAAAAATATGTTTATCATGCATTGAATTCACATAATCAAATTTTGGTTGATCAAAGTGGTTTTTCGTTGGATTAATTTTTATTACTGTTGGACATTTTTATGGCATACTGGTCTAGATATCTTTTTAAGAAAGAACCAACGGCTAGTTACTATATTATTCCAACGTCAATTTATCTTGAGTTCATGACCAAACAATTAATTTTTTCAAATGCATTTCATGCAACTTTCTTTTTATGAATAGGTGTCATTTGAAATATGTGTCTATTCATTGACAAAACTTTTTGAAAAGTAGTGTTGCTTCATAAACATCTTTTTAGCCTCTATAAATTCAATTGAGAATCAAAACATTTTACATACAACAACTTTCATTATCTCAATTGACATTTTCAATATCACTTGCTTTCAAACTTTTATTCAAATTGTTTGGAAAACTTTGCCCACACTTTAACATTCATTAAAAGGTTTTCTGAGCACTAAGTCCATTTGTTTAAGAGTGATATTGATAAGATTATACAGCCATACACATTTGATATTCTTCAATTACATTGTTGTAAAGTTTCTCATCATTTGTTGGTGAGAATTGTTGTAAAAGATAGTGGAGTGCTATCTTGTTTCTTTGTGAGAATTTCATCATAGGTTTGGTGAAGATTCTTGTTGTAAAAGATAGTGGGGTGCTATCTTGGTGTGTAGAGAAATATTGTTAGGGGACCTTTGGGATTAAGGTTGTTTTGTAACAAAGATTCTTTACATAGTGAAATCCTTCGCGGGGTGTGAAGGGAGTGGAGTACCCTAAGGTTTAGAGGGGAAGCACTATAACTCTCTTGTGTTATTTCTTCTTCCCTTACTCTTTTATTTTTCCGCATTCATACCTTCATCATTATTTACCGGAAAAATTATCAACAACGCTAAACTAAGAAAAATTAACCAATATTGCTAGAAACCTAATTCACCCCCCCTCTTAGGTTACAATCTGAACTTACACCATGGAGTGTACCAAATTATCTAAATTTTCTGCACTCACATTCCAATAGAGTAAGTTCATTGATCAGTCGATTGGTGGCCACCCCGAGCACGGGTTTTAGGAGGCTGCTTTGCTAAAACTTGTTGAACATTAATTTTTTGTTTATGTTTTCTTGTTAGAACCGGCGTGAAATCTTCAGTCGCTGCCCTTTCATCACATTGACGGACTCTGTTCCACAAATCTAAACCATGTTGTATGTTCTTGCTAGGATGGATCGTTTGCTGTTGCGGAACTGTAAAAGCTTGCTCTGTTGGCGTGGGCATATTGTCACTAGTTGTGATCGTTGGCTCTATAACAACAGGTGACTCCAAGGTAGCGTGTGACTCAGAATGCACGTCATCGTGCTCAACAACAATATTTGTTTGAACCTGCACCGGTTCAACAGACACCTCTTGCACCTCATGGTGCACAACTTGTGATGAAAGTAGTGCACTCATGTTGAGGCCTATGGGATTCTCCTCCATCTCCCCAGGCTTCGAACGATTGTACTCAACCTCGTGGGAACCTTTGGGAGTCTCCTCCAGCTCCCTCTGGTTCAAATGATTATGTTCCATAACATCAAAAAGCAACGCAGAGGCACCATCAACCATGGGGTTCTCCAGCTCCTCCCGCGACGTCAGTTGCAACTGCACTGCTTTCTCAGAATGCACGTCAACATGCCCAACAGGGGAAAGAACCTCAAAAACTGGCGTAAAACGTGGCAACTCTCCAGGAGTAATTCTTTCAATTCTGTCAAAAACATTTTGCAAAGGAAAACTGAAAGAATTTGACGACAACGCATCCATCTGAGAAGAAGCCACTGTAGAAGTAATCAAAGAAACCGGCCCCATATGTGAAATATAATTCGAAGAAGGGGTAGGAATTTGAATTGAGGTCGGAATAGCCAGTTGGATTGGTGCCAATGATGTGGGTGTAGGTGTAGGGGTAACAGAGACCGGAACCCTTTGCGTGGTAGTAACAGTTGAAGCAACCGGAGTCGGAACCCACGTCCAAGTGTTACCATTGGCCGACGATGAAGCGCCCACATCATTGTTGTTGTTGTTCTGCCGCGTAGGCTTCGGTGGGGCTGCCTCAACAACAACAACCTGTTTCCCTCGATCTTGCTTGTCCTTTGATGGTTGCGGATGAAGCCACCGACAAGTGGAGACATCATGCCCAATAGCGTAACAATGTTGACAAAATAAAGGTCGCCATTCATATTGGACCTCCACTTTAAAAGCAAAGCCATCTCTCTCCACAAGAATTTCATGATAAGCCTTCTTTGAAAGGTCAATGTCCACCAAAATTCTTGCGTAATGGCCAAATGTACGATTTCTAGTCGGACCATCAATGTCAATTGGTGTGCCTACCGCACTTGCTATTTCCTTTAAAATTCTCTCCCTCCAATATTCTTGCGGTAATTCCACTAGTCGAATCCAGAGTAAAACATGAGTTTGCTTCTGAGCAAGATATTTAAAGTCTTTGGTCCATTGAGAAAATCGTAACAAACCTGGCTTTAGGTTTATAGTGCGTGCTGCCCAAATTTGTCGAAGGTCATCGGCCGAATCGAAGTGAAAATCATAATAGCCTTTGCCTAGGGGCACCATTTTCCAGCCTGCCGCCGTCTTCCATAACTTACCAATTTTGTTACTTAGATCATGCTGAATAAGGTTTATCTCCTTTGTTAAGGGTCAAGCGAGCCCTTAATGCATTCTTGCAGTTTTCTAGACCCCTATGATACTCTTCTTGACAAATCTTGATGCTTAATGCATCCCCTTTGAGACATGGAGTAGGGAATGGACAGTCGTCGACAACTTTCTGTCCCGATAGGGCTGTTGCAAACGTCATCACTGGTTGTTGTTGCATAATTGTTGTAGAAACAGCTGGCATAGATGCAGCGGCTGAAGTAGAAACGGTATCAGACACACACGTCCAGGAGCACATGTGTGCCATCAGAAGTAGCCACCGAGCGAATCAACAATTGGACAATGGGCTAATTTTCAAAAAGTCAAACGGTGGGAATTGGATAAACGGTGATAATGCAAATGGAAATTTGATGAGGATGATTGGTAATGGGTGGAGGAACAATTAAAGCACCAAAAGTAATAAGCCCACAATTACCTATTAATCCACCAATTCAAAAGCAGCAAATTCTTAGAGAATTGAAGAACGATGTATATGAGTTTGGTGATAGACGGCGCTCATGCTAAAACCATCTTCACGGTAATTCATTAAAAAAATAACTTCAACAATGTATATTTTTTTTAACGTATAATAATAATATTTTTAATTATATCAATTATCTCTAAATACAATTCATTAACAAAATGACTTCAACTATTTAGGGACATAATTAGGGAACATAAAAGAAAATTTTTCGCCATAAAAATTGATTTTTTAATGAATATGAGAGAACTTAAGTAAGATATATAATAGATTAAAAGTGAGAAGTTGATACATACAAGAACATAATTAAAAGATGAAAAAGGAAAAACAACCAAAGATTAAACCATATGCTATGCACCTTTTCTTATATAACAAAAAAAAATATTTAAGATTGTTCCATAATAATGTCTATAAACATCTATTTTTTTTAGTGTCAATAAACCTTCAACTATTTTTTAAACAAGCAGCTCTAATTATAATTTTATCAAATGAAATGCTTTTTATTTTTTCAGTTCCCAATTTTTAAAAATTTGTTATATATATATATATATATATATATATATATATATATAAACCAAAATTGAGTGTACTTAAATGAAAAAATTATAAGTGGACTCTATCAAAATTACAGTTTTTTAGCCAATTAAAGAATTTTTTATTATTAAAATCAAACCTATACAATTTTTTAAGTATAACATGTTGTTGTAAAGGTTTTTTTTTTTTTTTTCAAATTTCATAAAGAAATAATATTGGGGATTTTTTGTTGTCTCTATGATAAAATCAAACAATAAAAATATTGTAGTAAACAATAATAATATTTAAATGTATTTTAATGAAACCCGTGCAACGCACGAGTTGAATACCTATATATACATGTATTCTAAGGTGCATTTTGATGATGTGTCATCTCACTAAAACTCTCTCTTTTCTAACAAATATCTCATACTTATGCCAAGTGGCTTTTTTTTTAATTTTTTCTTTTTTTACATCAATTTACTACATCTTCATTAATTTGTGTAACTTCCAATTAATTTGTGTAAATCCTTCCACTACTTATTTTTTATTTGTAACCTACAAATTGAAAAAATTTAGTGCATGATTTTTCACATTCACTCCCACCATTTATAACCACCACTTACTCCACAATCATTTTCAACTCATTTCTCCATTTTGACAATTATACTAAATCTTACGGTGTTTTCACCATGGTGCTATAGCTACTACCATATTCATTTGTATATAAGTTTTATTTTAGTCGTTTGTTTGTGCTAAAGTTTTTTGATCCATTTGTACTAAAGTTGTTGTATATTCTTTGTGTTTTCCATGATGATGGAATATTTCCTCTTTTCACCACATATATGATGCTTCCATGAAAAGGTATTTCTTATGACTATTAGTCTATTACCACACCTTGTACTACTAAATAGAAAATATTACACATATCTATTGAAGAAAAGTTTGCAAGAAGTCAAGATATATACCTATAAATCATGTATATATTGAGTAATCTAAGTTTTAATATTTTTTATGTGTCGTCTTTTTAAAAAAAAACTTTTTTACTCTTTCTTAGAAAATTTTGTAGTGCTTATTCACTCTCCACTCCTCATTTTCACTAATTCATATTTTAATCAAGCCATAAATTTATTTCTTCTATAACATATATCATGTTTTAACTCAACCATAACATATTCTATCGTTTATGAATAGTTTACAAGAAAATGTTAAAAAGTTATGTTGTTCATTCAAAAAGAGTTTTTTTAACAAGAAAAATGAAACTTTTTTATTTAGTAAAATTTTTAAACGTTAAAATTATTTATTCAAGATGTAAATACTGACTATTTTTAAAATAAATCAAAAACCAATGTTGAAGATTTATTTAACTTATATACTCACTATTTTTTAGATCATATGCAATGTACAAAAAGTTGTATTATTCCCTCATTTCTACTATGGATTACTTAACCCTCTTTTTTTTTGGGATAAATTTAACCCTTTCTAGGATTAATTTTTTGTTTTTGAGTAAAGAAAAAACATGGCAAGTGATTTTCTAATCAAGCACAACTATTATAATATCGTTTAGTACCATTCAACTAAAACTGCTTCGAATTGTAAAATATGATTTTATTTTATTTTTACCTTTTACTATAAGTGTTGAAGTCCTAATTCACCCTTTACTATGTTGATATTTGTTAGATTCGTCTTAGAAAGATGTAGTTTTCCCATTCTCTTGGTTGGAAAAAAATGGAAAAATTGTAATAAAAAAAATTGTAGTTTGTGGTATACATTAAATTAATATGTATGGTTCTGAAAAATGAAGAAAAATGTAGTTTTTCCATTCTATTGGTTGAAAAAAGTGGTAGTTTGTGGTATACATTAAATTAATATGCATGGTTCTAAAAAATGAAGAAAGATGTAGTTTTTCCATTCTTTTGGTTGGAAAAAAAACGAAGCTGTAAAAAAAAAGGTAGTTTGTGGTATACATTAAATTAATATGTGTGGTTCTGAAAAATGAAGAATTCTATGTTGTAAAAAATATATTTATTTAATACATGTATTAATGTTCTTTCATATGCCTCATTCTTATAGGATGTGAATGTATTTAAAGATTCACAAGAGAGTTACGAAATAACTACTTATAAGATTGAATGTGGCCAACTTTTAATGTAAAGAAAGATGAAAGAATGCACCCTTTTTAATGTTTTATTGTGGATTTATTGAGTTTAACCTTTTAAATTTCTTCTTAGCCTTTCAATTTTACACTAACTAATAACAGCTGAATGAATTGATTATAAATATGACTTATGAACAACTCCTTAGTACATATGAGTGTCATGAAATTTTAATTTGAGAGGGTATGTAATAGTATTGTAGAAGATGAATAATTTTATTGCGGGTTTATTTTGAGATTAACCTTATTTTTAGTTCAACCTTACTGTGGACATGAATTGATTATAAATATGCTTAATGAACAACTCCTTAGTACATAAGAGTGTACGGAATTTCAATTTTAGAGGATATGTAAGAGTATTGTAGAAGAAGAAGAATTTTTAAAACTTATGTGATCTCATTGTATCTTTTTTCTTCTTCTATAGAGTTAACGAAGGAAGATATATTGTGGTGCATAGTTTGTTCTTTTAACTCTAGCACAATATGTTCATAAGAAAGTTATATTTGTGCTCAAAACATAATTCACATGTTTCGTAAATACAACAATTTTGCTCTAATAAGGAAGTTATTTTATACTTAGCACTAAATTTGCTAAAAATAATATACATCATTTTTTTAAAGATTATAAATAATTTGTATATGTTGAAGATTAATAATGGAACTACATATAATCAAATTAATTTTATTTTTTTGAGGTATAATCAAATTAAATTTAAATACAAATTATTTATACCATAAGGATTAAGATGAATAGTTATTAATTTTTTTTATTAAAAACTATGATGTCATAAAGTGTTTGAGTGATACTTATGGAAAATATGTGATTTTTTTTAAAATTATGTTGTTTTAGTATTTTTTTTAATATAAAATAATACTATTGACTCAAGTTAGGATAAAATTTGATAATATCTAATTATGGTTCTTTTTTTTTTATTTCTAAAATCTAAAAATTTATTAAAATAAAGGGAAAATGAAACAAAATATAAGACGATATAAACCAAACCCAAAATAAATAAGAAGAAAATAATTTTTTTTAATTTACTATTCAAATGTATTTTTATTATTTTTTTTGCTAATAAAGGTGAATGACACATCATCGAAGTTAAGTAATTTTTATATACTCTTTATTCTATGTTCGCTTGACAAAGGAAAAAGTTTCAAAGTATTTTAATAGTTATTTTTAAATCATAGACGACCTACACAGTTTCTTATTTCCAATGCATTAAAAAACATTATAATCAAACTCGTGCAACGCACGAATTATATACCTAGTGTAATTAATATCAAAGTTTCTAAAAATATTCAATAAAAGATGACTTAGTTGGTAAGAAGTTCACTCATCAATAAAGTTAAAATGTTCTTTGAACTTTCATCATGCACGAAACTAAAATTTTATTAAAATGTACAATTGAAAATAGGTTACTAATAAAAGTTATTTTAGTACTTTTTTGTGTGCAATATACTTATAACGAGATGAATGAAGTATTGAGTTTGTTTTTACTAAAAACCTCATTGAGTTATCTTTTATGTTTGACTATTTTTCCTTCATTAGCAAATTCAATTTATGTATATATTCGGTAGTTTAGTTTGTTAGGACTGTACCAAATTTATGTTAATGGTAACCAAAAAAAGTTAGGTTCTTCTTAAATTCTCACCGCTTTATGTATATAAGCGATCTACTTCACATTTCTTGTTTTCGGTTTTTCAATTTATTAATATACAAAACAGATAAATTGATCCAAACTTGAAAGAAAGAGAAAGCAGTAGGTTAACTTATGACTAATGCTACTTGGCTCGTCTCCGGTAGGAGACTTGAAAGCATCAACATAGACCATACAATACAACGCATGGCTCTCCATCCAGGAACATAGGAACGTAAATCCTTGAAAGCTTTTTTGAGCTCACTCTTTGTATAACAACCGTCCTTATTGCTATATATCTGCTTTGATTTGATCTTCAGACACCGTCTTCTTGTTATCCTAGGTTTATATTTCTTGTGTGGCTTATATATTTTGGACTACAAAACGTACGGTCTGTCCTTGTATTTATTCAACTGAAAATACTCCAGCCTTCAAGAATATTTCTATTGTGCCTTGGAAAATACGCAAGAGATGGAAGAATTGCCTTATCATTACTCAATCAATGAAGTTTATCTCTACTCAACCAAGAGAGTTTCAAGACCAACTCAACAATTTATTTATTTATTTTTTGTCAAGACCGACTCAACAATTTTAACACTCATTGATAAAAATTATATCATCATTTTAGTTTCAATGATTTTTTTACAAATTGTTGGTATAAGGAGTTTGCTGGTCTAAGGTTGAACTTCTGACTAAGAGAAAAACAATAATATAACAATTAATACACTAACATTTTTCATTAAAAAACAATTAGAACACTCTTCATGACACCCATGACCATGTCATTAATTCATGACATTTATTTAAAGACACTATAAGCTTCTAAGTTCTAATTGATTAAAGATATTTATTTATAGAAATGGTTAAAAAAATTAACAAGTTTAATTTATAGATCCATTATCATCCATGTATAACTTAAAGCTATTCTTATGAAATAGTAGAACCTAATTCAGATTCCAAACAACACCACTAATTGTCATAATTAGTTAATGGATGCCGTCAATGTTAAGCCAATGCTAGGGATATTATCTTATTTCATTTAACAAATCATCAATAATTAGGGTATCCAATATCAATAGTAGCGGATATGAAAATGAATAACGTCGTTTACACGTTTTAATGTAGGTTCTTGAAAAGGATATATATGCTCTATAGATATCAAGCATATTAGGATATATTTTCAAATGTTCTCCAATTAAGATATTCTTTGTGTGTACTAATATGTATTACGTGCTTAATTAAATCATCATCTTCCAAACACATATCACACAACAAGAACATATAACAAACATACTCCCAATAATATGCAAGTAAACATAGGATAAAACTATGTGGAAAAGACTTATCATTAAATTAAATAACAATTTAACTCCACCATTTTAAATTCCAAACATTATCATTTTGTAATTTTGAACCATAGAGTGTTTTCTCTTCCTCACAAATTCATGAACTCTTTTTTCTACCAAAACACAAAAATTTCAACTTTAACACTTTTATTGCATCAATTCATCACTCACACTAGTTGGCTAATTTCTTTGTACTTGCAATCAAGTTATTCATCATTATCACTCAACAAGTCTGTAGTTTTATTGATTTTAAAAAATGGGTAAAATCTTTTTTTGAAGGGAAAAAATGGGTAAAACTAAAACCATTCTCGTGATTTGCTTACTCTAGATTATCTTGTATAAATAATTAAACGTGAAAAATATGATGATTAGAGAAAGAATATATATGTTTGCAAGTTGATGATGAACCCTAATATTATATTTTGAACCCATTAATTGTTTAAGTCATCTTGATTAGAAAAATGCATGTTGATCTTGATTAGAAGATTTGTGTATAATTTGATTCCCTTCACATGTCCTCTTAGATAAATCTCAACCCTCCATTCAAAAATATTCAGCAAGAACACAGCTAGAGCCTTCATATAACTCCTCTGAAACAAATCCCAAGGCGTTGAATCTCTCTAATCGCCTTGGATACCGCTTAATATAAACATTGTTTATTTAGTACAGTAAAAAAAACACAAAGCACTGGATATGTTTTTAAAAAAAAAGTCTAAAACACTTGAATTGATTCCTTCAGCAACAAAGGCTCTCCTCTTCCCAATAAAGAACACGTGAAGGTGAAGCTCTCTCCCTATATCCCTATCCTTCTAATCTCCAGCAAAATAAAATAGTATTCTTTCGATCTCATATTATTTGACACAGTTAACTCTACCATGCATGTTAATTACAACATCTTCAAAGTCACAACTTGTCTTTGTACATTAGTAAGAAAAAAATGATGTATTTTCAAATAAAATCGTTTAAAATGGAATAGAGGGAGCATACAAAGAAACTAATGCGCAATCATAGACACTCATATTAGCTACTTACATCTCTCTTAAATTAGATGTCTTTTTTCATTATTCTCACCGTTTTTTGTTGACTATTTTATAAAATTTAGATTTTTTTTTATTATTCTCTCCGTCTTATTGATAAAATAAAATATACAGTTTACCAACAAATATTATTGTTCCTTAACCAATACCCCGGGAGAACCGGTTAGCAGCACCCAAATAAATATTATGATTTATTTTCTTATTAATCGTGTAAAATTTAAAAGAAACACATGAAAGGATTATTGATCTATTTACATTCCAATAAATGCAACTATATATTTCCCTTAATAAATTAGAAGTAATACACATGACATTTATTTTGATAAGCAACTATTTATTTTACTAATAAATTAGAAGTAGTACACATGGCATTTATTTTAATATTGGGAGAGCAACTATTTAAGTGTAATGCTGGCTGATGCTGCAACGAAGTAGAAGCTAACTAAACTCTCATAACAAACGATGGCTTATGTTAAACTCATTCATTTGACTGTGTTTTTCATTGCCGCATTTTGTAAGTATAACCATTTTTAACCATTATTTTATACCGTTCATTTTACCATAACGTGCATTTTTGTTTGTACTATTTTAGAACTAGTGATAAATATCATCTTTTTCCCTCTCTAAAACTGATCAATACATTTATCTTTTTCAAATTTAATTGGCTATATTGATTTCCTCAAGGATAACTATCTTTTTTTTTTTTACCATATCGTGCATTTTTATTTGTACTATTTTAGAACAATAGTGATAAATATCTCTAAAACTGATGAATAAATTTATTTATTTCAAATTTAATTGGCTATATTGATTTTTTACAGTAATGTTACCGATGAAGAATGTAGAAGCAAGCTGCGAGGATAATTTTTGTGCATCCCCTTTTGGACAATGTGGTGACGGTTGTTTTTGTATTCCTGAGGCTGGATGCATCCCTGGAATACGTAAAGATGCTGTGAAGATAATTGGAGAAAACCCTCATTTATGTGAATCTCATGTGGAATGCAAGAACAAGGGAAGTGGAAGTTTTTGTGCTCGTTTTCCTAATATTGATGTTGATTATGGTTGGTGTTTTGTCTCTAAATCTGAGGCAGAAGACATGTTTTTGAAGTTTATAACTAAACCTAAATTCACAAAGGACTTCTTAAAGATGTCAATGAGTGCTTAGTGTCCAATAATTATAAAATCATGAAATGATGCATCTACTTTTCATCAATAAGTCTTTGTTTCCAACCGATGAGTTGGATTACTTAGATATCCCTCCAAATAGTAATAAATGATGCATGTAATCTAGCGTGAAACTATGTTGTTACTTCACTAGAAATGTTATGAATTATCCCTTACTTTGTTGTCTAGTTGTTCTCATATATCTTTCTTTTTGGCTTTGATTATACTCGTATTTAATACTCCCTCCGTCTCATATTAGGTGACATATTTGACAATATACCTATTGATCTGACATAGTTTAACAATATTTTTTTTACTAATATACAAAGATAAATAATATCATATAAGATGTTGGATTCGTCTCGATGAATATTTTTCAAAATATTAAATTTTCATAATTTTTTTAATAGATAATTAAAGATAAAAATATGCATTGGTATATGTGACAAAGTCAACTGTATCACTTAATATGAGACGAAGAGAGTATTTATTATGAAATTTCCGGTGTTATGAATTTTCGCCTATTTACATGATGTGTATCCCTGTTTTTGAGATGTTGGTGGTCTTAAGGCAAACCTAAAATTTGGTTTTCTTTTTGACGTCATAAAATTTGAATTCTTAAAGTGTGAAAAATATTGTTTGAAGATGATAGTTTTTATTACAAACATTAAACTTCATAGTATAAAAATGCTCATACAAAACAAATACTACGATTTTTTTTAGATGCAAAGTCACTAATAACCGTGTCTCTACATCAATATGTTATATATCATATATTTCTCAATATGCATATTTTTTTCACTACAATATGCATATTTTTGCGACAACATTATACGATAAAATCTTGAAACAAAATGAATACAATAATAGCACATGAATCGTCCTTGACCATGAAGTTGTTGCTAGAACCATTTTTCTTATTTGTCTTTAAGTTGCCGCTACAACTTTGTCTTTCTCTCTTGTGTCTTTCTATTTCTCTATAATCTACTACAATGTTGTTAAGGATTTGAACTCTCTTTAGTAAAATCACGTGATAAATTTTAAATGGATCAACAAAGAGCTAAGCATGTATTTTTTTTCTCTTAAGGACCCTTAATTATTATTATTATTTTTTATATTTTAGGGCATGAACTTTAGACTTATTTTTTTGAGGCTAGAAGAGTCGTTTTCTTCACCATGTCTCAGATGTGGACATGGTGATGCTTGCCTTGGTACGGTGGAGTTTAATGTGGTTTGTCGGTAAGTCTCTAGGTATGTGTTTGGCACCACGTTTTCAGCCTTCAAACGTGGTTTTTTGTTGCCAAACTGCGTTTTGCCATTTTTCATGTTGTTTGGATGACTGAAAAGGTGAGTTTGTGAAACGTGATTTTGGTCTCAAAACGCAGTTTTGCTGAAGCTGAAATTCTGAGCTTCTACGGCAGGGAAAAACGTGGTTTCTGCAATTCTTGGATATCATTTACGATTTCTCAGCTTTGCCCCTTTTTAATGGCCACATTTTCCGTTTCTTTTATTACTGAAACCTCTCTCTAAAGGTTGGAGAAGATGGGTTAATTGATGGGGCCCATTTGTTTAATAACTATTGTTTTTGGTGTTATTTGTTTTTGATGGACCAATTATTTTTTCAACGTGTTTTGTTTTTGTTTTTTTATCTTTTTTGAGAGGTTTAACATGTTTTCTTTTTTATTTTTCTGAAGGCTAACATGTTTTTTTTTTTATATTGAGTAAGAAAATAACGTGTTTTATTTGGCATTAATTGGGTAAAACTTACACCCAAAAAAGTGTTTGTACGTTTTAATATTTGGCACAATTTTATTTGATGATTAAACTATATATCTTTTTGTTTTGGACAAAAGACTTATATATATTTAATAATACATCATTAATAAATGATTATATAAAATAAAAATGAAAGAAAATTTGAATAAAAATGGGGTAATATTTGGGTTATTTAAAAAATTATACATCATAAATTTAAATATTTAAATAAAATTGAATAAAAATTGATTTACAAATATATATATATATATATATATATATATATATATATATATATATAGACACACACACATACATACACATGTTTAAACCCATTTTGGTCATTTAAACACTAAAAATAATTTTGATTCAAACTATCCAAACAACATCAGCTCACAATATTCATTTCTATCTAAACATAAATCAATTCACATCAAACTCATTTTTAACCAAAATCAATTCTCCCCACTGCCATACCAAACACACACTATATATGTTTGGATTTGCTCATTTTATCTACAATTATT
Organism: Medicago arabica; assembly: GCA_946800305.1. Lineage (NCBI taxonomy): Eukaryota > Viridiplantae > Streptophyta > Magnoliopsida > Fabales > Fabaceae > Medicago > Medicago arabica. Next base: position 3,144,488 of record OX326965.1, read on the forward strand.
TTACTATAGAGAATGTTAACGAGTATCTTTAAACAAACATTTGTTAAAGTATTAAAATAAGTAAGTTTATATCAAAAAGTTGTATAATTATTGTTAAGGTAAAAGTAAAAACTTGTTTTTTCAAGACAAAGCTTCTATTAAAAAATTCCTTAACTAACGTCCTTAGAATACTTGTTAGCAAAATCTTCTGGTAAAAGAGATAGACACAAGTGAAATAATTAATGAAACATACAATGAAATCCACTTATTAAAACATGTCTCATTAATTGAAGATAGATAAATGAAGAAAATCTAGACAACGATAGCATTGCTTCGTTGTGTGAGATGCTGGTCCACATATACATGGTGTTGCTTTGATATATTGTCAGTAAAGTATGGTCGTTGGTGAAATATGTCTATCTTCAATTCAGATGCATGCAAGAATGAACTAAAACCATCTTTGGTTGTGTTCTTCCTTGGCACATTCTATAAATTGATGCTATAAAGATAGTTGGGGAAAATCCTAACATATGTCAATCTCATGTGGAATGCAAGAAGAAAGGAAAAAAGTAAATAGCTATTGCTCATCAATCGTACACCAGAAAGGCAGGGGAAATATCTATTTATTTTATTAGCAGCAAGTTATAACATAACACAGGAAGAATTAATTGTATTCCTCCGGTTCTTCTGCTTTACATATAAGCATAGAGGGTTCTAATATTGATTAACATAAACACAAACTGCATATACTACTACACTGCATTAAAGCTATTAGCAGGGTTTTGATTATTGATCATATATCTCTTCTTAGTAATTAGTTCTTGCCAAAACCACGGGCAAGGAGATAATCAATTAAAGTGTCGATTTCCTCGCCACTGAGTTGTCCGTCTTTGTTGGCATCAGCTTTCATGAAACAAAATTTGGCACTCCATCCAGGGAAGTAAGCACCTAAATCCTTTAGAGCTTTTTTGAGTTCCTCCTTTGTGTAACGACCGTCGTTATTGACATCTGCCTTTTCCAATTTTTCTATAATGTTCCTTTCGAAGTTTATTTTGTCCATAGACACCCTCTTTGGTTTGTCAGAAGGGATAAACACAGGCATTTTGAAATGTTAAGAGTTGATGATTTCTAAGTTTTATCAAGTTATCTATGATTTCGAAGTGTCATGTTGAAGAAAGGGGTTAAATAGAAGAAGTGAGTGAATGAGAATCTGTCTATTTTTGAAATAAAATGGATATATTCCTTCTTTTAACTAATCTCTTTTGCTTTTATATTTCAGGATATGATTCCAAACTTGTCACCCTCTAGTCAAATATATTGAACAAGAATATTCATTTTTTGAGTGTGCATAACTATTCAATTTGAAGTTAATATCTCATCTTCCTTTTTACTTGTCAATTTTGTTGAAAAAACTTATTTATATTTAACCATGGGTCAAGAACTTATCTCTTAAAAAGAGTTTTTCCTAATTTTATCAACAATCAGATCTTTATCAAGCATGAATTGTTTCAGATCATTTTCAAAATTAAAGGATGTAATATGTTAATATCATGAATTTATGACTTGCCATTTAAATAAAACTGCAAAAAGAAGATGAAACAGTTACTTGTGGAGCACTCCTACTAACACAAAAGTAATCAGTAATTTGAAACAAGTTTTCTTACATCTTCATTATCCAATTCCAATAAAATAGATCAACTACAACAGATGATTGCATCCAAACTAAATCATTTATTCTTCAAGTTCCAAGTAACCATTTGGGGGAAGGGCTAGAAAATGATATGAGAGTTGCGACAGCTGCATTTGGACTTAAAGATGTACATTCCAGAAATGAAACTCGTACAGGGGGAGGAAAGATTGATTTATAAAGTTACACTAAATGCATGTGTTTTGACTTTTGACAATATGGGAATAAATTGGTGAAACAGACCGAATTTGAATGGTCAAACATCAAAGATGATTAGACCACACAGAGCAATTTAAGTCTGTCGACACATTGAGTCGACAGAAAAGGTCGCACAGATGAATATGTGATGGCCACCCATTTTCTTTTTGGGTAATAGAATATCTTTTCTTGATAAGTTAAACTCCTTTATAAACTTGAAAGATAAACAAGTGAATGTGACCATACATTTTTACTCATGATCTTGACATGAGTGCCATTTATCAATATTGGTCCAGAACTAACAAGCATTTTGAGATCACATGGTTTATCAATTTGAGGTTAATATAATCTGAAACTCGGTGAAACAAAGTAGTTGATGCATGTCAATAGCGGTTGAAACAATTCGTTACAGACAAGAAAAGAAAAATGGATTGTTCGGCAGAAAGGAATATAACCCAAATATGCAATGAAATTACAAAGCAGCAAGAAAGAAGTCTAAGCTAACTTAAGAAATTGAATTACACATATTTCGAATGTTGGCCCAGTTCTCAGCTAAATACTTTTTCTTGGCTAAGGCAAGATTATAATCAGCTTCAATGGAAGTCATCTTGCCCATAAGGATTGTTCCTTTTGGATACTCTTGGTCTATTCTGGATTCAATCTCCTTCCTGGATGTTGCATTGGTTTCTTTCTTGGACCGCACCTTCGTTAACTTTCCTTCTGTTTCTTTAAGGTCACGATGATCAATGAGTTGTTGCTCTTGTTGATTGAGATCTTCTTGTTCGTTGTTCACGTCTGACAGGCATTCCGCCAGTTCTTTGATATTCTTGTGAGCTTTTTGTTGTTCTTGGTGGATATCATGATAGGTGGACACAGCAAATTTGATATTCGGGAAATCACTTTGAAAACGACCAACATACATTTGAATTGCTGTAAAAACGCCAAATTCAGCAAGGTCGAGGTGATTTTTGATCTCATCTAAACTCTTCAGCAGTAGAGAGATTTCCTCGACAATTCTGGAGGTAGGCATGATGGAGTCAATGTCTTTACTCACCAACATCTTTAACTCTGTCATGAGGTCTGAGATCCTTTGAGCATTTTGATTTTGAGAATGACCAGTAGAGGAACAGACAGAGATTGGTGAACTTAAATGGCTAGAGGCACCCAATTTTGATGCAAGTTTTTCTAATTTGTCAACTGAATAGATGCTTTCAATAGCAGTATCAGTATCAACATCCTTGATATCTTTAGCATCAGAAACAGTGATTCCTTCATTATGTGGTTTGACAGTCATGGCAATGTCCACTTTGGTTGTTGCATTGTCATGGTTAACTAGGGCTTCAGCATCGGATACCTGATAAAGTTTAAAAGAAAGAGTTGTTATCAGATTGAACAAACAGTTAAATTTGTCCCTTATATCGAAATTTGAATTTAAAAAGTTAAAATTTGTATTTCAAAAGTCACCTAAAGTCCAAGTATGAGTCACTTGTTTGGCTAAAACAACATTCATCAAAGTGACCACGGTAGTACTCATATTGTGATAGAAATCAGCTAAAATGCATTGACCTAAGGCCTATTTTGTTCCCCCATTCATCAAAGTGGCCATGGTAACAAAGTTTGTGTCGATCAAACAGAACTATTGCAAAAGACATGAGCAGATAACCAGAGAAGAAGGAAGCAATATCAGACTTCTGGTTCATTTTTGTGGAAAACTTCAATGAACAAGTAGAAACTGGTAGTGGTTTTCTCAAAAGTGTCAGTGATAGGGATTTCCAAAAGAGGATCAATGATGTCACTGTCAGGTTTAAGACCAATGAAAGCAGCGACGTCGAATAAAGTAGGACCCATCATACCATATTGAAAATGGAAAATGGTTGTGGTGCTCCAAAAGAATAACGAAGCAGCAATCAAAGGTGTTTCAATTTTTAAAGGCCTACGTGATAATTAAATAAAGTTGAAAATCCCAAGCTCGAGCCATAGGGAAGATTTGGCTCGTTGGATCTTATCAAGCCATTCTACATAACCTTTAGGAGTGTAAGGTGGGGGAGTCGTCATTTAATGCTTTTTATTTCTTAGAGGGTCGACGTGGTACTCAGAAAGAGAAGCTAAAATCTCATCACCCTCGGACTTGGAAAAAATACATCAAGGATTTTGGGTGGTGAAGATAGGAGCAAGAAAAGCAGGGAATGGTTTTGTATCATCATAAACAAAATGATCTATTACCTGACTTGCTTCCGACAAGTCAATGGTTTCCAAGGCCGGATCGTTGAGAAATGTTGGCGCATCTGACGAAGCAAAGGTCAACAAAAGTTACCATCAATGCAATATGAAAATGTGAGCTCCAAAGCAAAACAAAGAGCTGTGATGCATTTAGCCAAAACAAATTGGTAAAATTACTTTCGCCATCCCTTAACTTAATTTCAGATAACTATTTCGTCCTTTATCTTTTTTTCATATCATTTAGTTCTTTAGATCAATATGCATATGAATTTTCAAATCTATGGTTTTATTTCGATATGAGCTCATAGTTTTCAAATCTATGGTCTTCAACTCATGTTTTCATATGAATTTTAGATTTGATGTTTGAAAATCCATATGCAAACATACCAAAAGAACAAAATGACGTGAAAATAAGATAAATGACGAAATCGTTATCTGAAATTAATGCCAAAAAATTACTATTTTCATAATAATGTAAAATTTCTTCCTTCAATTTTGACAACACAAAAGACTACAATAACAACAGCACAAAAGACTATTATACATAAAAATATTAATATATTATACTTCCACTTGGACAACAAAATTATTAATCAAACAATAAACACAAATTAGCAAATTAGGTTTGGGTTTCTTTCGTGTGTGTAATATTCATATTTAAGTAATATCAACGTGTACGGATATTTGCAGACATGGTTACCATTACATCCACCTTTGTAGCCGTTAACTGCGGGTAGTTGAAATATCTGTATATATTATCTGCGGGTACATGTTAAGCTACCCGCTCCATTCCCATGAAGGATTTTATTTGCAGATACTCACAAGTACAAAAAAATTCCATCCCTAGTTGCACTTAGTTCGGACTCAAGCATGATTATTTCGGGTTTAGATTCAAATGCCATATACAGTGATTAGATGATGAATTAAGAAAGTAATTGTAGATTTCAAACTAAACTTGATCAAACGAGCTTGTTCAGATATTTATATCGAACAATATGACGAAAATATTAAAATAATTATGTACAAACAAGTTCAAAGTAGGTAGGTTTCAAGTTGAGAAATTCAATAAGATTAAAAAGTGAAGAAACCTTATTAGATCAGGAAAGAGATATGTTTCTTAAATAGCAAACCTATGTTTTGTTGACTAGGCTGCTGTTTAGACGGGCTAGAACCAGATACATTTGATGATCCTGTTTTACCATTGGAGGAAGTGTCTTCATCCTTTTGGAGAGAAGGACTTGAAACTTTCTCTGCTCCCATCATTTGATTTTCTTCTATGGCCGGAGATTGAGTGGCGGCCATTTTTGAAGAAGTACCAATCTCCATAGAAACTTTTAAGTTGGAAATAGCAGCAACTTGTGGTTGCACAGTTTCTGTTGGAATTGTTAAAGGTCTCGAAGAGGATCCAATGGCATCAGTAGTTGGAGGAGATGCTGTCGGGTTGTCAGGTTGCAATTGCAACGTTTTCTGTATAAGAAAAGTTGTTAGTTAAACTCAGAGTGTAAAGGAAAGTTGAACTTACAACTCCAGGTAAAGATTTACCATTGGAGTTTGAACTGTCGAGTGCCTTACCACAGAATTAGGCTGAAATGCATCATAAGAAGATATTAGAAGCATACATGGGCAGTAAAGAGAAAGAATCATGACAAGCAATATAGCTTATCACTGTCAGTTGCAATGACAAAATCTGACGACAATGTTGTTGGTATAGATGCTTATGGGTTTCTGTCAATTCATGTGTAATTTCAAGAAAACAAGAAAACGGATAAAAAAGGGCAGCCAGGTGCACTAAAGCTCTCGCATACGCGGGGTTCGGAAAGGCGGCCACCATTTTGCTGTATCTCATGCAGCCTTACTCTATTTTCTACACAAGAGGCTGTTTCCAGGACTAGAACCCGAGAGGCCGTGACCTTTCAGTCACGTGACAACAACTTTACCGTTGTGTCAAGGCTCCCCCTTAAATAAGAAAATGGATAAGTATAGAAAACAAAGTATTGACAGCAAGAAAGTACCTTAGGGTTCTTGGGAGGCACGTTAGAAACAGCAGTGGAGATTTTAATCAATTTCTCTTTTTCAGTCTTCTTAAGAGAAGTATGTTTGAAAACCCTACTAGACCTTCTTGCTTTGAGGGAAGGAGATGCTAACTCAACAGGGTGATCAGAGCCTTTCAAAGTAGATTGATAATTTTTTGACGATTTTTCTAGATTGCCAACATCACACTTTCCCTTCTTACTTTTCTTGGAAGGTTGCGTGGTTTCCACATCATCTTCAAGAGAAGCTTCTTTGGAGCGTTTTCCTTAAAAAAAGATGGAATTTTACAAATTTCAGAGAAAGGGTTATCTTATTCTTGAATCTAAATAAAGTAGAGATAAAATACAAGAAGTTACCTTTGGCTTTAGTAAATTTCTCTTCAGCTACAAAAGCAGAAGTTATCCTCACCAAGCAATTGATCATTTCAAGTTTGTAGGATGAGTAATAAGATTCCCACCATGCCTTGAAGCCATGAGTTGCACCATGAAGAGGTGTGTATGGATTGAGCATGAATGGAGATTTCATTGTATTGTTCCTCAAATATAATTGTAAAAAATCATCCCTGTGTTTGAGTGGAGATAAGAAAAAGCGGTCTCCTATGGAATACGGGGCAGGAATACCTTGGCATAAACCCATTTGTCGAGCCACTGTATTTGGAAGATATATGACAACTTCTCCTTCCTCAGAACCTGAAAAAGATGCCAAAAGAACTCTTCGACGTAGATAATGAGACCAAATTTCATAATTATCAGGGTTCGAAGAATCAAAGGGTCTAGTAAACCATTCAGGACCATATTTCCTTTCGACAAAAGGAAGAAGTTCACATTGTTGGAAGAGGAGGTGATGGATAGAAACATGTTGAAAAAGTGAACAAAATCATCTTTGTCACTGGTTTGAGGGTATTTCCAAGAAACATTGTATAAAAGGGTACCATAATTTGGGGGAATATCACCTAGAGTCCCAGTATGAGTCGCTTGTTTGGATAAAACAGCATTCAACCAAAGTTGGAGGAGCCAAATTGGCCCTCCTATATTTTCCCAAGACTTTTCTGAAGAAGCATTTTCCCAAGACTTATCTAGTTATTCATAATAGTGCTCATACTGTAATAGAAATCAGCTAAAATGTATTGACCTAAGGCGAATTTTGTTCCCCCATTCATCAAAGTGGCCATGGTAACAAAGTTTGTGTCGATACAAACAGAACTATTGCAAAAGACATGAGCAGATAACCAGAGGAGAAGGAAAGCAATGTGTTCTTCATCAGAGACTTCTGGTTCATTTTTGTGGAAAACTTCAATGAACGGGGAGAAACTAGTAGTGGCTTTTTCAAAAGTGTCAGTGATAAGAATTTTCCGAAAAGGATTTATGATGTCACCGTCAGGTCTAAGACCAGTGATAGCAGCGACGTCGAATAAAGTAGGACCCATCATACCATATTTGAAATGAAAATTATTGGTTGTGGTGCTCCAAAAGAACAAAGAAGCAGCAATCAAAGGTGTTTCAATTTTTAAAGGTCTACGTGATAATTGAATAAAGTCAAAAATCCCAAGCTCGAGCCAAAGTGAAGATTTGGCTTGTTGGATCCTATCAAGCCATTCTACATAACCCTTCGTGAAAAGTGGGGGAGTCGAAGGCTTTTTCTTTCTAAAAGGATCGACGTTGTACTCAGAAAGAGATGCTAAAATCTCCTCACCCTTCGAACATGGAAAAGGTACATCAAGGGTTTTTGGTGGGTCGTTAGGGTTGAAGATAGGACCAAGAAAAGCAGGAAATGGTATTGTATTACCATAAGCAAAATTAACTATTACCTTACCTTCTGTCAACAAGTCTAAGGTTGCCAAGGTCGGATCGTTGACAAGTGTTAGCGCATCTGACGAAGCAAATATCAAGAAAGGTTCCATCAACATGAATGCAATATGAAAATGTGAGCTTCAAAGGAAAACAGAGCTAAGATGCATTTATCTAAAAAAATTATTATTTTGCTAGTTATGTAGAATTTCTTCTTCCACTTTTGACAGCACAAAAGACTACAACAACAATACAAAAGACTACTAATATTTTTAATAGCAAAATATATATATATATATATATATATATAAAAAAATAGAAAGAGTCAAAAGTACAAAGAGGCTAGAGTAGCCAAAGTACCCAGCAACCCCGAAAAGAAATAAAGAAAAACACCCAACTAACACCCAGAGAAAGGAATGAACCCAAGACCCCGCTCAAAGGCACCTCCCCAGCCGATTAAAGGTCCCAACAGATAGTTGATTCCACCACCCACTCATAATGGGAACACGGATACCCAAAAGACTATTATACACACAAACTTCCACTGGGACAACAAAATTATTAATCAAACAATAAACACAAATAAGAAAATTAGGTTTGGGTTTCTTTCGTGTGGATAATATTTATACTTGAGTAATATCATATTTTGGTAGTTATACTAATTTATCAATGGGTATGGATATTCCAGGTCCGGATACCATTACATCCGCCTTTGTAGCCATTACTTGACGGGTAGTTGATATATATATATATATATAAGCTACCCGCACAATTCCCGTGAGGATTTTTCCTCATATGCTCGCACGTGCGATTTTTTTCCCTCATCCCTAGTTGTACCTAGTTCAGATTCAAGCATGACTATTTCGGGTTCAGATTCAAATGCCATGTACTGTGATTAGATGATGAATTAAAACATGATCATATGAGCTTGTTCAGATATTTATATCGAATGATATGAGGAAAATATTAAAACATTATCTCAAACAGGGTCAAAGTAGGTAGGTTCGAAGTTGAGGAATTCAATTAGATTTGAAACTGAGAAACTGTATTAAATCAGGAAAGACATGTTTCTTAAATAACAAACCTGTATACTGGATAGAACCGGATACATTTGATGATCCTGGTTTACTATTGGAGGGAGTGTCTTCATCCTTTTGGAGAGGACTTGAATCTTTCTCTGCTCCCATCATTTGATTTTCTTTGACAGCAGGAGAATGAGTGGCAGCCATTTTTGAAGAAGTACTAATCTCCACAGAAACTTTTAAGTTGGAAAAATCAGCATCTTGTGGTTGCATAGATTCTGATGGAGTTGGTAATGGTGCCAAAGAGGATCCAATAGCACCAGTAACCGGAGATGTTATCAGGTTTGTTCTAGGACTGTCAGGTTGCAAGTGCAACACTTTCTGCAAAAGAAAAGTGGCTAGTTAAACATACATGGACAGAAATAGGCTAAAATGCATCAAAAGAAGATGTTAGAATCATACATGGACATTAAAGAGAAAGAATCATGACCAGTAATATACCTTATCAGTTGCAATGAAAAAATCTGAAGACAATGTTGTCGGGATAGATGCCTTTAGGTAATGTGGAGGAAGTTTAGTTGTTGAAGAATCAATTTCACTCTTACTCTCCACTTTAATTGGTGAAGGAACTTCGGGTTTCTTTCAATTCATGTGTAATTTCAAGAACACAAGAAAACGGATAAGTATAAATAAGAAACAAAGCATCAAGGCAGAAATATTCAATCATTTAGTAAAAGTACTTGTGTTTCTACACTGTCCAGGACACTCGCGATATTCAAAACCGCAGACTGTTTGCTCTTAGGATTAGCATTCTGACTTGAATTTTCATCATAGGCTAGATTCTCACATGAATTGCTTCCTGGGAAGGTCCAATGCAACTCATATAGCAGACTCAAGACTACCAAAGGAATTATTTTATCTTGTTTCCACAATAACAGCCCAAATTAAATATAAAAAGGACTATAAAAAATATGTTATCAAACATTTACCTGAGCATAGTCCCAAAAGTCTGCGCCTTCTTAAGCTTACCATTGTTACTTCCATTCAATTATAAGAGCAGTGTGGTTTACTTATGATACCAACTTCCCTTCAGTACAAAAGGTAGGGTACCTAACACTAATAGAAGTTTTATCAGGGAAGCGTAACATATAAGTTGGAACTATAAAGGAATAAAAGTGTTCCAAAACCCATAAAACATTGTTAAAAAATACATAACAATAATAACAAATAACAAATCTTCTACCAATGAGTAACGGGAAACGGAATCTTAGAAAGATCAATAATGCAATACGCATAACATTTTTTCCAAGAATAAAGACATGAATTAAACACATAACAATATCCAAATCATACTTTAAAATTGCGGTTGTGCTGCAATTGCAGTGAAATGCAGCCAATGCTGTTGAAGACCCCAAAATCATTTATATTTCGAACCTCAATTTAAAACCATGATCCAAATAGATAGGCTTAACTAGAGTTTATCCTACCTTAACCGATATAAAATACAATCAAAGTGATTATGGCTTCATGCTTAGATCACCAATACAAACGAAGATAAACCTTCATCAAATCATTATACAATTTAAACCATTGCTATCCCAAAAAAAAAACTTTATCAACATACAATTGTTCAAAACGGAAATCCAATTTGATCACAGCAGAATGACATTATCTATGTTGTTTGGTCTCATTGTTTGATGACTAAAGATGCTTCACAATGAGGGAACTAGTGGTGATATCAAGGATGTTAAATTTGAAGAGCAATAAAAGCCTAGGCACAAGAAGATTAGCAGGGTGTGGTTTTGCTATAATAGTGATAATAACAAGCTCTTGGTCTATGAATCTATTCCAAATATAGGAGCTTGACTAATTAGTTGAATGTCAAGAAAAGCTTGTTAGATTGGCAGAGTTCCAAGTATATAATCATTAGGACAAGGTTTGTTTTGATGGGGAATGTTATGATCAGTGGCAAAGCTAGCAAAAAATTTACGCAGGGCCCAACTGTAAACAAAAAATAAAATATTTTAAAACCAACATATTAAACTCAAAATGGAGGAATGAAGTAGCAACTCAGCTACATCCTAGAATAAGTTATTACCATTTTGTTACTGTTTAATGAATGACCCATGAAGCTTCTCAGTCAGTTTTAATTCTCCAAAATTCTAGGCAATAAAGATTAAGTGGCTGATTTGATTTCCTTTTATTTAGGCATCAGTTATGTTAATTAGTGGCAACTTATTTTCCTTTCTATTTTCCTTATGGCTGTATAAGTACACCAGTCTTTCCTGCTAAATATTATACAAGCCTTTTGCATCATATTTTCTCTATGTTCATTCTTGTTATAACCACTATAGTTCATCAAATAACCAACAGTTACTAATATGTTATTATATATTCCTACACCAGCAACAAACCCTTACGTACTAAAAAATATTAAATTTTCTACAAAATAAAGTTTGTCTTGATCATCCGTTAAATCCAAAACTCTGTAAGTACAACTAAGTTGGTGAAGACATTTAATGTCTTGGGGCGATTCCCCACTTCTCGACACTTGAACGTGTATGATTCTTGTCACCACGTAATTTGAAAGAAGTAAAAAATGAAAGACCACATTTAATGTAACATTACAAGAAGTAAAAAACAAAGACATTGATGATCTAATAGAAAGAGTGAAAAGCAATGTTGTTTATACCTGAAAATGATAAAACCCTAGATAAGCTGCAACTGTTGATTGTACCTTTGATGATTTTTCTCGTTTTTTCTATCTTTAGAAGTGTTGTTTGACATTGACCAGAGTTTGTGTGACAAAGTTGGTGCTGCTGCTAAGTAGGTAGCGTCTGTCTAGCGTGTTAGTAAACTTTGAAATGTGCAATGTCAATGTTGCGCTTCTATTTTAAAAAGAGAACAACTAGGTGATTGAGAAATGTGGGGAGCTTTGCGGTATTACGCTTTCTGAGATATGTTTGTTGACTATATGGTTTCCAAAATGATCACTATTTTGCTGCAATGTGTTTACTTTGTGGAAATTTTACCCTACCCTACCCTTTTAGTCGTTTAACTTTTTTAACAATTATTTTTCACTTTCACACATTTCCAAATTCTGATGAGTTTACCTCCACAGTCTATTTTACAGGAACTGTTTTTTCAACATTTCTGTATCTATACTTGTTTTAACCATGAAGTCTAGATACGAGATACGATACAAATACGATACTGTACTGATATGAGAAAATTTAAAAAATCAAGATACAATACAGCTGGGATACGTTAATAAAAAAAATTATATAATTACATGTACAATATATTAACAACACAAGAAATCAGGCTCTTAGCACATTAACATAAATATAAATAATATTGACGATTAAAAGAGTGACGATTAGTCAATTACATACGCAATATAAATAAACATCGTCAATTATATCATAAATAAATAAAATGCATGGGAGAGGTTGGCAATGACTTAAGTTTCAAAATTAACTCTAATTCACGGGATAAGTTGTCACTAACTAAATTAACCTTAATATACGTGACAAACTGTTATTTATAAAATAAAATAAAATCTGCTAAAACATTTCTATTATTTAAAATATCACCTCACTTTAGTTCTACAATGATATTGAATCTTCATCGACTAAAATACATGGGACAAGTGACCGTGGACTAAAATTTCATAAATAACCAAAATACATACGAGAAGTTAACATCGATTAAATATTACAATCATACATGAGACAAGTTGTGATTAATAAAATGCACTACTGAAGTTGACATTGAATAAATTAAACTATCATGCACTTGACAATTTTTGACTAATAAATATTCAGAATTAACTCCAATAAACGGGATAAGTTTTCACTGATTAAACTAATTTCAATACACGGAACAAAATGTTATTTATAAAAAATTGTTCTCGCAAAAATGATATTAAATCCTAAAATGATAAAGCATTTATACTATTTAGAATATCACCTCACTTTAATTTTAAAATGATATTGAATCCTCATCAACTATAATGAACGAGATAGATAGGCATTGTCTAAGATTTTGTAAATAACCAAAATGCATGAGAGAGTGGGCATTGACAAAAATTTCAAAAGTAACTCAAATGCACAAACTAAGTTGTCACTAACTAAACTTACTTTAATACACATGACAAGTTGTTATTTATAAAAAATGGTTCTTGCAAAAACGTTTATAAAGTTTATCGCTTTAATTCTATAATTATATTCAACCTTCATCAACTAAAATGCACGGGATAAATAGACATTGTCTAAAATCTCATAAATAAATAAAATACATGGGAGAAGCGGACATTGAGTAAAATTTCAGAAGTAGCTCAAATACACAAGATAAGTTGTCATTAACTAAATTAACTATGATGCACGAGAGAAATTGTTTTTTTAGGGAATACATGAGAGAAGTTGTTATTTATAAAAAAATGTTCTTGCTAAAATGTTTGTATTGTTTAGAATATCTCATCACCTTAATTCTACAATAATATTGAACTATCATCAACTAAAATCCATGGGTTAAGTGGGCATTGAATGAAATTTCGTAAATAACACAAATGCATGAGAGAAGTTGACATTTACTAAAATTTCATAATTAACTCAAATGTATGAGATAAGTTTTTAGTGACTAAACTAACTTGGATCCAAGATACAAGTTGTTATTTATAAAAAAAATTGTTCTTGCTAAAATGTTTCTACAATTTAAAATATCACATCATTTCAACAATAATATTAAGCTCTCATCAACTAAAATTCACGGGATAAGTGTGCATTGATTAGTTAATGATAGACATTGAAGAAGTATGATTGACTAAATATTTAACAATTAAATCAAATGATCAAGATAAGTTGTCTCTTAGTAAACCAATTTTGAATGACGGAACAAGTTGTCATTTATAAAAAAAAATGGTTCCTTCTAAAGCATTTATATTATTTATATAAATATTATTCTTATAAATTTAAACATGTTGTCATTTATAATAATAATTGTTCCTTCTAAAACCTTTTTATAGTATTTAAAATATCGTCCTATTTCAATTCTATAATGATATTGAACACTTATCAACTAAAATATGTATGATAAGTGAGTATATACTAAAATTTTAGAAAATACTAAAACGCATTGAAAAAAGTTGACATCAATTAAATAGAACTATCATGCATGAGACAAACTGTCAATAATAAAATACACAAAAACATTGACATTGATTAAACTAAATTTTCACGCACTTGAAAAGTTTTCAGAGATCCTGTTTCAAAATTAATTTAAATACACGGGTTAAATTGTCGCTGACTAAACTAATATTGATGATATATATATATATTACATATTCGATTTCTTTGTAAAAGCCCAGCTAGGGGTGGGCATGGTTCAGTTAACCATTAAAACCGAACCGAACCGAACCAAATTGCTCAAATGGTTCGGAATAACTGAACTGAACCGTTTAAAGTTTGGAAGTAACCAAACTTATGGTTCGGTTAACAATTTGCTTACCTATTAACTAAACCGAACCAAAACAAATATTTTTTTATCTAACGAATAAAACCATTTTTATTAAAAAAAATAACAAATTAAAATTAAAAGGTAGAATAGCTTATTTCTTCAAAACAACTTATCTTATGTAAAACAACTTATTACGATCTCTTTATTAAAAAAAAACTTATTCAAAACAGCTTATTTTATGCAAAACTTCTTATTTTATGCAAAACTTCTTATTTTAAAAAACAGTTTATTCAAAATAGCTTATTTTAAAACAACTTATTTTATGCTAAACAACTTATTTTGAAAAACATCTTATTTTTACAAAACAACTTATCAGCTATTTATTCAAAACAACTTATTCCGTACAAATCAACTTATTTTATAAAAAAAAAATATGTTCCTTGAATTATTTCACTACTACTACAGAATATCTTATCATCATTGTTTGTGCAATTCACTTTTTCTTTTTGAATTTTTTTCTACCACGTAGCTAGCTTTTTAATTACATTGCTTTGTAATTTTATGGTGAAAGAGATCCAAGAAAGAAAACGACTTACTACTATTTGATTTGATTCCATTACACGACTAGCTGAGTTGAGTTTCCTACCTAACAAGCATTTTTTTTAAGGACCTAACAAGCATTTTTGTTTTCAACATTTATGCTTTTCCTTTTTTTTCCATCTCTCTTTCTGGGCCACAACAAAGCTCGTGCGGTAAAAGGGATGAAACAGTATTACCCTAAGACTATAGATAGAAAATAGTTAAGTTAAAAAATGTAGCACTAGTACTAAGTGAGTAAGTGAAGTGTGTTAAATAATGTAAATTTACATTACTTTTTTATCATTCTGATTCTACTAAATGTGTGACATGAACCAGCTTATTGCATAAAAGTTGTTTTTATAATAAGTTGTTTTTTAAAATAAGTTGATTTGCATAAAATTAGTTGTTTTTATAGTAATATGTTTTGAATAAGCTGTTTTTTAAAAGTAATTTGTTTTTTAAAATAAACTGTTTTGCATAAAATAAGTTGTTTTTTAAAATAAGCTGTTTTGAATAAGCTGTTTTTTTTAAAATAAGATGTTTTACATAAAATAAGTTGTTTTTATAACAAGCTTTTTTGAATAAGTTTTTTTTTTAAATAAGTTGTTTTCATAAAACAAACTTTTTTGAATAAGTTGTTTTGCATAAAATAAGACGTTTTAAAATAAGTTATTTTGAATAAGTTGTTTTTTAAATAGAAATGGTTAATGGTTCGGTTCGATTCGGATAATTGTGGTTACTAACGGTTCAGTTCGGTTAGTGAATTGTTGTCAAAATAATGGTTCAGTTCGAGAATTGGTTAAATGGTTCAGTTAATTTTGATACGATTCAGTTCGGTTAACCAGTTCGAATTGGTTTTTGGTTATTTTTGCTCACCCCTAAGCCCAGCGCAGTGCTCTTGTTCCTACTTAAAAAAAAAAGATAGAATTAAGTGTTTTGTTTCTATTTTTTCAGCGCGTAACTTTTCTCCTTTTCTACAACTACAAGCAACTCTCCCTCTCCCAGTCTCCGTTTTACAGGAAGGGGCTTGAACCAATCATCTAGTCTCTCTGAGTTGAGTATCCCCGGGTCTAGCGAGACTAGATGGGGTTCACATCATACTGCGTTGCTTCGTTTGGATCATATGTGGTCCTTCGTGTTAGTGGTTCTTAGTATGGTTCAAGAAGATGGACGTGGACTATCTCAAGTGGCGGGTTTAATAGAAAAAATGGAGAGCTTTAAATTTGCTTTCATTTTGAAGTTAATGTTAAAGTTGTTTAGTATCACAAACAAGCTTTCAAAAATCTTGCAAAGAAAAGATCTTAATATTGTGTTTGCCATGAAATTAATTAACGTCGTCAAAGCTCGGTTGGCCACATTGAGAGGTAGTGGTTGAGATAATTTATTGATGTACAAGAATTTTGTGTTGCTAAAGGTATTCTGGTGCCAAATATAATATGGATGAAGAAATACCGGTTCGGGGTCGAGATTTTCACCATTACCATGCCGAGATTTTTTATGTTGCTATTGACAAAATATGTATAGAGATGGATCATCACTTTAGTGAAGGAAGTAACATTGTACTTGATTGCTTCTCATGTCTTGATCCCAAAAACTCTTTCTCCAAGTTTGATGTTGATAAGCTTGCTCGTTTTGCTGATATTTATCATGCAGACTTTTCTGATGATGACCATGGAACAATAAGAGAGCAACTTGACACTTATGTACTTCAAGTGAAAAGGCATGCTTCCTTTTCTTCTTGTGAAGATGTTCAAAGTTTGACTATGAAGATGATTCAAACTGAGAAACATTTGGTATTTCCATTGGTCTACAAACTCATTGAGTTGACTTTGATATTGTCGGTGTCGACGGCTTCCATTAAAAGAGTTTTTTCAGCAATGAAGATTATCAAGACCAAATTGTGCAACAAGATCAACAATGTGTGGTTGAATGACTTGATGATATGTTACACCGAGCGGAAGATATTCAAGTCGCTTGATGATGTTGATATTATTCGAACATTCACTTGAAATAGGTCGCGGAAAGGGTATTTACCTCCTAATTTGATTTAGCACGCTATTGGCAGGTTATATTTCATCTTTCTTATTTAAAATTGTACTTTTGTTGAAAAAATGACGAACCTCTTTTATTTCGATTTATGACTATTTATATATAGTATGTCACATATGAATTTGCAATAAACTTTTTGCCCATACTTTATAAAATTTCTGGCTCTGCCACTGCCCTTAAGACACTAGTTAGTAAAACCCTAAATTTAAAGTTAGGTTCCAAAGCTCTTTGAAGTTTCCAAAGCTCTTTGAAGTGCTACATTGGTTTTCAAACCTACTTAAGATATCTCATCTTAGTATACGATATAGTCAAGATGGTTTTTTATTCGGCTTAAAATTTAGTAATTTTTTACTCTGGATTCAATAAAATCTCCGTCTTAAACTTTTTAATTACTAAGGTCCTCCCTCGTGTAACATTTGTTTACGTAGACAATTACTCTCTCCGTCCCTAAATATATAAACATTTATTTGATCATAAATTTGTTCTTAAATATAAACTATTTTTTAAATTACTAGATGTATTTTTTTTTCTTTCAAAACATAACCCTAATTAATATTACCAACTTGTCTTAAAATATGAAAAGTCAAATTTAAAACTTATACAACAAAAATTAATTTGGTACTTCCTTAAAAAAAAAATAATAATTTGGTATTATTAACACATAAAATAGACACATCAATTGTACTAACAACTTTTTTAAAAAAATATGAAAAAGGAAAAAGAAATTTATTTATAGGAACGGAGGGAGTACTAATAACTGACATTAAATGTTCTGTTCTTTGCCTAAAGCTTTTCATGGTGTATAATATCCAATCGGAGGAAATTAAACAATAGTAGGGAAAAAAAGGTATGTGGTATTAGAAGTAATCATAAAAGAGTTTTCATTTTCCATATACATTTATACACTTCCATAGTGTTAGAATCATGCTCTCCCCCTACACAATACACTTCCGCTCTACAGGTAAGACGATTTTACCCCTGCGCATGTTAACTAACGCACGTGTAAAACTGTGCGTTAGTTAACATGCGTTGCGTGGCTTAAGCCAGACACTGCGCAAATTAACTCACGCACAGATTTAACACGTGCGTGAGTTAACTAGCGCACAGTCTGTGCAGCAGATGTAACTTGCGCAAGTTAAGTCACGCTGCGTGACTTAATTTGCGCAGGGGAATTTTAGTCAGTTCAGTTGGACGGAAGTGTATTTTGCTAGATGAAGAGCAGGATTCATAGTGTTATAAGGGGGAGTTTCTGGGTTGTATTGTCATATTGGGTTAAATGCAACCATACAAGTGAGTTGGTTATCTTTTTTTTGTTAGGGAAAGTGAGTTGGTTATCATATCTTCATCCAAAATTTTAAGATATTACTTTCTCTGATCATATTTACAAGAAACAATTAACTTTTTAGATATATTGATGGTTGGTGTTTTGCCTCTAAATCTGAGGTAGAAGACTTGTTTTTGAAGTTTACAACTAAATCTAAATTTACAAAAGACTTCTTAAAGATGCCGGGGACCGCTTAGTGTTGAGATTACACCATTTGATCACTATAATAACAAAAATACTATTGAATTGTAGTGATCAGCGGTTTATGTCCAATAAAATTCATGATATGATGCATCTTCTTCAAAAGTAAGTCATTGTTTCCAACTTATGAGTTGGATTACTTAGAAATTCATGATATGATGCATCTTCTTTAAAAGTAAGTCATTGTTACTTCGCCAGTAATGTTATGTAATATTTCTTCTCATGTATATTTTAGTCCTATATGTTGTTACTTCACTTTCCTCTATAATTTATTAGTTTACGGTAATGTTTTCTCTCTATGTTGTTACTTCACATTAGTCCTCCATAATTTAAAGGTTTAAGTTGGTCCTTACATTAGTAAATGAGAAACACTAAATGGTGCGAGACAAAAATCGACGAAATACATGGAAAAGATCTTTGCCGTTCCGCAAACTGTTCCATTCACTCAGTCCTATTGTAACCACTCCTTGAGCTAACCATGTGAGTTGTTATCACAAGAAATTGGCCCAAACTTTGTACTGTATGCATTTTCATATAGTATAACACAGGAAGAATTAATTGTATTCCTCCAGTTCTTTTGCGTTACATATAAGCATAGAGGGTTCTAACATTAACATATACTACTATACTGCATTAGACCTATTAGCAGGGTTTATTTTTGATCATATATCACCTCTTAATAATTAGTTCTTGCCAAAACCACGAGTGAGAAGATAATCAACTAAAGTGTCGATTTCCTCGCCACTGATTAGTCCGTCTTTGTTGGCATCAGCTTTCATCAAACAACGATTGGCTCTCCATCCAGGGTAGCAAGAACCTAAATCCTTTAGAGCATTTTTGAGTTCCTCCTTTGTGTAACGACCGTCGTTATTGATATCTGCCTTTTCCAATTTTTCTATAATGTTCCTTTCGAAGTTGATTTGATCCATAGACACCCTCTTTGGTTTGTCAGATGGGATAAACACAGGCATTTTCAAATGTTAAGAGTTGATGATCTCCTAAGTTTTATCAAATTGCCTATGATTTCCAGTGTCATGTTGAGGAAAGGGGTTAAATAGAAGAAGTGAGTGAATGAGAATCTTTGTCTTCTTTGAAATAAAATAGATATATTCTTCTTTCTGTAGTTAATTCTTTTTCTTTTTAACGAATCTCTTCTGCTTTTATATTTTAGGATAGGATTCCAAAATTCAAACCCGTCTCCCTTCAATAACTAGTCTAATATATTCAACAAGAATATTGATTTTTTGTGCATGGACAGAAAGCAGCTAGACATACATGATTATTCAATCAGAGAATTTTCAAAATATATACTTTAGGAAATTTACGATGCCTAAATACATTTGTTTGGTTCATGGTTGCATCTGTTTGGCTAAAGGATGTGGACGCGTGAAAAGTTGTGTTTGAAGGATGTAATATGTTAATATCATGAATTTCATGACTTACCAATTAAATAAAACTTCAAAGAGAAGAAGAAATGATTACTTTTGGAGCACTCCTACTAACACCAAAGTAATCCAAGTAATCTAAGTGAGACTAACCATGTATTGATAAGAATAATTTGAAACAGATAAGGATATGGCATTGATATATAGTCTCACTTATAATTGCAACTCTTACAAGTTATTACAGTGACATATGATTAATGAGAACCTCATACATAGATCATACAGATTATGAACCAACTTGTACTCGAAAACAAAATAAAC
Source organism: Medicago arabica (assembly GCA_946800305.1). Classification (NCBI taxonomy): domain Eukaryota; kingdom Viridiplantae; phylum Streptophyta; class Magnoliopsida; order Fabales; family Fabaceae; genus Medicago; species Medicago arabica. Next base: position 3,164,728 of record OX326965.1, read on the forward strand.
AAATAATAGAATTAAAAAGCTTACAAAAGTGGCATGCTTTTAAATTTAAAGTTACAATCAGGACAAACAAGTTACAAACTGGTTCAAAAGAAGTGCTGACAAAAAAAAATCACAGATTTTGGGCAAAAGTGATACTGAATATTAGCCCAAGCCGCAACTAAAACGGCTTTTTTCTCGATAGCTACATTGTAACTCTCTTCGACAGACATTTGTTTGGCCAAGAGATTTGCTTCTTTTTTATGTTCCTCAGAAATCTTCAACTTGATGTCGTTATTCAATGACAAGATTGCATTCATGTATGCCAAGACTTTTGTCATTTTCTAGTTGGAACTCATGTTCAAGAGTAGCAAAACAATCACCAATCTTTTGATGACAAGGAGATTTAACTACAGTTCATTGATATCAAAGAGGTAGTGTCTTCATCCTTTTGGAAAGAAGGACTTGAAACTTTCTCTGCTCCTATCATTTGATTTTCTTCGGCGGCAGGAGATTGAGTGGCAGCCATTTTTGAAGAAGTACCAATCTCCATATAAAGTTTCAAGTTGGAAATAACATCTTGTTGTTGCATAGTTTCTGATGGAGTTGGGAATGGTGTCGAATAGGATCCAATGGCACCAGTAATTGGAGATGTTGTTGAAGTTGTTATAGGACTGTCAGGTTGCAATTGCAACACTTTTTGCAAAAGAAAAGTGGCTATCTAAACAAACTCAGGGTGTAAAGGAAAGTTGAAGTTACAATTGTAGGTAAGGATTTACCAAAGGAGTTTGAACTGTCGGTTTCTGTCAATTCATGCGTAATTTCAATATATATATATATATATATATATATATATATATATATATATATATAATTTGTAGTTCAGTCCCCTTGCACTTCCAAAAGTTTTTACTATAGTCTCACTAGATTGCAAATGTTCAAGGACAATTTCAAATGCTCAAGCACATTTGTAAGAGATTTCTAATGTTCAATCACTACTGAAAGAGACTTCCAATGCTCAATCACAACCGAGTGCGATAGTCCATAAGGTGAGATTTGTAAGCTCCCCCTAAATTCTATCATGGTTAATTAAATGCAATTTTAATCAATATTAGGTGTATCATAGCATATAAACATAATCATATCATAACTTTCAAAACGTATCAGATTCTTAGACATATCAGAGCTATTGAGGTCTTTACATCTAGTCAAGTTTGATAACACTGAGAGTTGAAGTTTTTCAATTAAGCATAAAAACAAAAGTTCCTTAGTCCTCTCAGACTTTGCATAGGGACTCATAGCCTAAATACTTACATGTCTCTCGCCCTTTTGTCCTCAGCAACAGAAATGTAGAAACACGTAAAGAAATATATTAAAATCTTAAATAACCAAAGTACAAGACTCAAAGTGCAGAACATAGGGAGAAAAACATCCAAAGACTGAAATATATAAAAATCCTAAGGCTTGGATCTCAGCCTCTGAATCAATGCTTTAACATTTGCGTCTGGTTCAGCATCCTTATTATGTAGAATCTCAATTAGTTCAGCATCCATAGCTTCCAATATTGTTTTCTTTCTATCTTGCTTAGCTGGCAAAGTAACCATTTGAGTTTTCTTTCTTTCTATCAATGCTTTAACACCGCTATAGTTTTGACTTTTGATATAACAACTCTGGGTCACAGTAGACACACGTTCAAAGTTGAGAAATTCAATTAGATTAGAAAGTGGAGAAACTACATGAAATCAGGAAAGAGATGTGTTTCTTAAATTACAAACCTGTGTTTTGTTGACTAGGTTGCTCCTTAGATGGGCTCGAACGAGATACATTTGATGATCCTGATTCATCTATCGCAGCGGTGTTCTGGAGAACACAAACGAACAAATTTAGTGCAAGAGACGGGTTATCAATAACTACGATATAAATGATACAAAGCTTAAAATAATAATGCAAAAGCATTTGAATGATAGAGAATATCCTAAATGTTGTCAAAGTGTTTTGTTTCTAACCTTGTACCAAGAAAAAAGTGTTCCATTTCTAACCTCATACTACTATAGGATATGAAGTTATAAAACAAAAGAAGAAATTAAACTTCATATATCATCATTATGTATAAGAAACAAAGCATCAAAGCAGAACCTACATTGTCCAGGACATTTGAGATATCCGTAATCACAGATTGTCAGCTCGGAGGATTAGCATTCTGACTTGAACTTTCATGCAGAGGAAGTTGAGTGACTAAAGAATTGTTTCAAGGGAAGGTCCAATCAAAATAACAAATAAGTATCAATTAAATGTAAGATACAACTCATATAATAGAAGAATCAAAAATACCAAAGGAATTATTTTTTTGTTTTAACACAAAAAAAGATACAGGACGAAAACCAAAAATACGCGAACTCAAAGGTGGGTATAGTTTAGTTCAGGAGGAAAATCAAACTGTTTTCAAAATTTATAATAACCGAACTTAGTTGTTCGTATTTCAAACCGGACCGAATTGTTATAGTTTTCAGTTTTGGTTTTGAATCGTACTATAACTAACTTAAAAAAAAAAAAAAAAAAAATTTACTACTCCAAACCGAATAATTTTTTTAACCAAATTGTTAGCATTAATATCGTCGAAAAAATATAAAAAATTGATAAGTTATAATACCAAATTGCAACAATGATTTAAGTAAAATGTATTTCGTTTTGGTACACTATTAGTACCCTTTTTGGGATATGTTATGGATTTTGTTTTATATAATAATAATTGGTAAGTATTGTTGAAGTTTAATTGAATAATCTTGTTATTAATTGGCTTGATTTTTTCTTTTTGAAAGATTAATTGGCTTGATTTTTTTTGTGTAAACCGGGTATCCTCCGCGCACAACTTGCGGAGACTAATCCCTCGAACATTGTGGGACCCATATGGGCGGTAGACTCTCCCTAAGAGTTTTAACGCTGCTGCATGTTCAAGGCTGGATTCGAACCCAGAACCTTAGTTAAGCTAGAAGAGATCTGTTTCATCTCATCTAAGCGCTCTTGGGTCATTAATTTAATTGGCTTGATTTGAATGTGAAAGAAGAAAAATAAAAACAAAAGATTTATTAATAAATAAATTACGGACCAGATTGTCTTATTTTAATTATTTTCAAGACCAAATTGTCCATTTTAAGACAACGGTTCATGAAGGGACTAAATTGTCTATTTTTGCTATCTTTTCATAGTTAACTTGATTGAAAGTAGGCGTGGTAATTGGATGGGGTGGGGATGAGTTTTACCTTCTCCGTCTTCATACCCGATTCTCATAACCGTTACCTTACTCATACCAAACGGAGATGAGATATTGAATCTCATCCCCGTCTCCGACGGATTCGGGTATCCCGCTTCATCTCTATCTCAACATTTAATAAAAGGGTTAAATATGTTTTTGCTCCCTATAAATATACCAACTTTTTGTTTTAGTCCCACTAAAATTTTCCTTCAACTTTTTGTCCCTAAAAAAATTTGGCTTAAATGTACTTTTCACCCCTATGTTTCAAAAAGTTGCCATTTTGGCCCCCTATAAAAAAATGGATATTTTAACCCCCTAACTTTTGGCCCTCTTTTGATTAGTTGATTTTATGTCAATTTCTCAGTCTCTGATGGTGTAAACTGGCATGGGGATAGAATGATACAGATAAATGGAGTCCAAACTTGCATGGTGTCCAAACTGGCATGATAAGTGGAGTCCAAACTGATAAGTGGATCCTTCTTTAGGGGGGCCAAAAGTTACATCATGCCAGTTTGGACTCCATTTATCAGCATCCTTCTATCCCCATGCCATTTTACACCATCAGAGACTGTGAAATTGTCATAATCTCCATCAAAATCAGCTAATCAAAAGAGGGCCAAAAGTTAGGGGATCAAAATATCTTTTTTTTTAAAGGGGGCCAAAATCGTAACTTTTTGAAACATAGAGGGTGAAAAGTGCATTTAAGCCAAAAAAATTCTATTTTCACTTTTGGTCAATCCTTTAAAGTAAACTCATATGTAAAATTCATATTTTTGAATAAAATTTTGCAGAAATATTCATAATATTATAAGAATCTCTTTGAAAAAAAATAATTTTTTTAACAAAACATGAATTTAATATAAATTTTTATATTTTTTAAGGTTAAAAATTCATATTTAATTTGTGTTTTATTAAAAAATTCTAATTCTTTTTATGAATTTTTCTAGAATATTTTACACATTTCTGCACAATTTTATTAAAAAATACAAAAATTAAATTAAAAATAGGGACCAAAAGTAGTGATTGAAAGTTTCATAGGGTCTAAAAGTTGAAGGAAAATTTTAGAGGGACTAAAAGTTGAAGGAAAATTTTAGAGGGACTAAAACGAAAAGATGGTATATTTATAGGGATCAAAAATATATTTAACCCTTAATAAAAAAAATTAATAAAAAATAGAAGTTTTTTTTTTGCAACCCTATGAGTAATGTTGTAATAAATGATCCAAAACTATGTTCATTTTAACATTTGTTAGACCGGTCCTCGTGAGCTTAGCTCAGTTAGTATGGACAATGCATAATATATGCAAGGTCTGGGGTTCGAACCCCGACCACTACCAAAATAAACATTTGTTAGACCGAATGATTTAGTTACTCCTTTAAATATCAATGGTAAATTTTATGACATGACAATTATCAAACAAAATAACATGACATATCAACATAAAATAATTTTCTACATTCGGGATGAGTTTATGTATGCGTTTGGTGTGGGTGTCTATATAGCCGTTACCAATCCCATACTTGTGTTTTGAAATCGAGAAAACTCAAACCCAGTCAAAACTGAAAAAACTCGTTAAATTGAGTAATCACAAGTATGAGTTTTGTTTTCATACCTAATTGAAAGTTTGTTCTTCAACCTTGATAAATCTATATTGGGATATTGGCACGGCCAAATACAAAAACAAAATTGTCCCATTTCTTTAAGGGCAAAATAATGTTTATATTTTTCTCGATATTATGGTTTTTTTTGGGACTAAAGTGGATCTTTATTCTCGATTTTAAAGTTGTTGTCATTTATGTTCGTTTTAAAAATCTGTTTTTGCTCTGTGATATAGATTCATATTTTTTATTTTTTTATATTGAAAGCACGTATAATTTATAACGCATTCATAAAAAATAAAAAATTAACGTTTACAAAATACACAAATTTATGAACAAAATCCCTTAAAATTGTCTATGATGTATGATCTTCTAACCTATATTTTTTTTAAGCCAAAATAGAAATTAAATTTAAAACCCAGAAAGTATAAGACTGTGGATATGTACCTGACCGAGTAAACCATATAATCTATATTGAACTAACCATAATATACAAAAGTTGCTATCATCATTGACCAACTTAACCGATCATCGTTGACACGTCATTAGTTTAGTGAGGTGGCAGAGATTAACTGAGTTGAGGGATAAATTAATAATTAAAAAATATAATGAGAGAGAGTGACAGAGAGACCAAGAGAGGTGATTTTTCGCGGCACCGCCGCGATCAATCACACTGGCGCTACCTTTCGTCGGAAGAGAGGACAAATTGGGGGGGAAGGGGTTCAAGCGGGGTGCCAGCAAACGGGGGGGATGGAGATGATTAGACTGTGGTGAGAGTGTGGAGGAGTAAAGCGCCGGGACAGGTGATTCGATGACAGGACAAGCAGCGGGATTTCGAGCGGCAACGAGGTTATCTGGAAGGGCATTATCAACAGTTTAGGTTTTGGGCTCCATCGCGGCATAATGGCAAGGCTTTGTATGGTAATCCGATGAACCCTAATTATCAAGATGAGCGCGGGTCTGTGTGGGAACGCTTGGAATTTCCATATGATCCACAACATAAGCAAACAGACATTCTGCAAACAACATTGACAGGTGTGGCAATCACAGGTGCTGGGCAGAACGCTTCGAAACCTACAGGTCCAGCAACCAAAGGTACGACATCAGTGCAGAATGCCATCTCTGGTTCAGAAAACAAACGGTAAGTAACGTTCTATTTTACCAATGTGCCGGATATAGTACCGTATTTTATTGTTAAAAAAGGACTTGAGGTGTGTGGTATATTGGATAATATATTCTTATCGAGGAAGAGAAATAAACAGGGACACATTTACGGTTTCGTAAGATATGCTAATGTTAGGGATGTTGAGAAATTGTTGAAAGCACTGAATAATGTCACTTTTGGTCAATTTCGTGTTTGGGCGAAAGTTGCACGCTTTTGTCGGCAGCCGTTAGAGGATGTTAAGCTTAGAGTGGGTGAGGGTGTTAGGGGTTTGAATGTTGTGAGGAAGAAGGAGGAGAAGAGAAAGTTGATGCCTGAGGGAGAAAAAAATCATGAGGGAGGAAAAAATGAATGTGGGTTTAAACATACAGAAGGTGGGGGAGACAAATCTAAGGTGAGGGAGGATGTGAGGCTTGGGAAGGTTCAGGTGAGGGATGTAGGAGGAGAGAGAGGCGGTACGACTGGTGTGAGTTCGACGGAGGCAGGAGTGGCAGGGAAACCGTATTTGGCAGCCATGACAGCGGGAGCTGCAGCAAACAACAACACCCATTCTATGATCGTAACCAAGCTTATAAGGAAATACACATCAAAGCCCGATGATTTATTGTGGGCACGTAACGGTGTAATTGCTTCGGTTTTGTATGGGGAATCCATACCTGTAATTCAAACACGAATTGAGGATGCAGGATTTGATGATTTAGACATTATCCTGTTAGGTGCCGATAAAGTGCACATTCTGTGTGTTTCGAATACAGATGTTTTGTCGGTATTTGCGGATGCTCAGGATTTTTTTAACTTATTTTTATCCAAACCGGTATGTTGGAATCAAGATGTTATTAAATTTGAAAGGGGAGCTTGGGTCCGCATCTATGGTATTCCTATCCACGCTTGGAATTCTGAGCTTTATAAATTGGTTTTTTTTACTGTGGCAGATTTTTACGGTTAGATGATAGCACAGTTTCTAAGGATCGTTTCGATTATGCAAGGGTCCTTTTGGCAACGTCGTCTTTGGAAGTGATTAATTTTTCAGAGAGAATTCTCATAGATGGAGCGATAGTGGAATTAAAAATCATTGAGGAATGGGGTTTTGCTATTGGAGAGGATGCTTGTTTATTGGAGAATGACGTTGTTTCCAATGCGTCGATACCGGATAATAATTTCGATAATATGGCACATGAGAATTGCGACCAAATGGACCATCTTGTTAATGATATTGTTGATGATTGGGCAACAGATATTGATGCAGATAATTGTAAACATTTACCTAAAAATCCATTGAGTGCTAAAGTTGAGGTTGGAAAGGCAAGTGCTGAATGTGTTTATGGCATGAATGTGACATCTGTAAGTGTTGTTGATGTTGTTTCTGATCAGCCTAAAGCAACTCATGAACAACATGATATTATTAATATTTTTAATGGTGAGCAGCAACTAGTGAAAAAGAACTCTCAAGAGGAGGGTCTGCAAGTGGAAATCCAACCACTCGGTCCGAAATCAATTCATGTACTGCAAGAGAATATTAATTTTTTGAATGGTGGGCAGCAACTAGGAAATAAGAACTTTCAAGAGGAGGGTATGAAGTGGAAACCCAGCCACTGGTTATAAGAAAGAAACATGTCTACGACCGCGACGACAACATTCTTGCCCTCCGCAAGCAACATGTTCCATGACTTCAGGACCTTGGAGCATTGAATGGCTTCAAGACCAGATTCACGGGGACGTGGGTGTGGTATCCTCTTCCAAAACCACATCTAAACTCAAGAAAATTACACAAGCTAAACCGTCAAAAACAGTTGTAAAGGAAACAGCTAGCCAGGAACGTAACACAAGCACTAGATTGAAACATTCTTTGAAGCATTCAGCACGTAATATGAAGAAAATTGCTCGTTTTCCTGTTGATGACCGTAAACAAGTTCTAAAAAATTTAATGAAGAAGGTTCATAGACGCAGAGGGTCAAAAAAAATCAGATGCTTTAACAGATGCTATCAGTAAAGGGTCGCACATTCCAGAATCTTCTTCTTCAGCTTCTGTTAATAACGATTGGAAGAATTGGTTGGTGTTGAAGGGTAAGGATGAAGACATTAAAGAAGACATTAATAGTTTTGGTAAGTCCTTAGGGGTCAAACTATACAATGACAAAGCCAACCAATTTCGATTGCTATCAAGAGGTCGGAAAATAAATAAGGAGAGAGTGGATGAGGTAAAGGAGGGGACACATAATGGTTAAATAGTGGTTGCGGGTTTGAGAAGGGGAGGAAGAGAGGGTGATGAAGATCCTTTCCTAGAATGTTAGGGGGTTGGGAGGTTATGCTAAAAGGCAAGAAGTGCGAAAATTAATAAATGAAAAAAATCCATCTATTGTTTGTATTCAAGAGACGAAATTGGCCGTTATTGATGACGTTCTTTGTGCATCTTTGTGGGGTACTTTGACTCATTCTTTTTCTTTCCGCCCGGCAGCGGGGGCTTCTGGTGGTTTATTAATCATGTGGGACTCTTCTGTTGTTGACGTGTGGTCATCTTTCTGTTTGGAGCATGTCTTAATAATTCATGGGTGTTTCACAGACTCTAATGAGGAGTTTTATTTGTTCAACATTTTATGCGCCATGTGATAATGGGGCAAATCAACTGTTGTGGAATTCTTTGACCGAGCGGCTTCAACGGTTGGTGGGGAAGAATATTTGTTTATGTGGTGATTTTAATGCGGTCCGGGGAATAGATGAAAGAAAATCGCAAAGGGGTGCAATTCACTCTGTAGATTGTGACCCCTTTAATTGCTTTATTGATAATAACGTGTTAGTGGATCTTCCTCTTCACAGCAAAAGTTTTACTTGGTACAAGGGAGATGGTAATTCTATGAGCCGAATTGATTGTTTCTTGTTATCAGAAGAGTGGTGCAGTAGGTGGCCTAATTGTCTGCAGGTTGCTTGCATGCGAGGATTGTCTGATCATTGTCCATTGTTTTTGTCGGTTGATAAGTATAATTGGGGGCCAAAGCCGTTGAGAATGTTGAAGTGTTGGTCCGAGTTCCCTGGATATCAACAATTTGTCCGTTCGAAATTACAGTCTTTTCAACTTGATGGATGGGGAGGCTTTGTTTTAAAGGAAAAATTGAAACATATCAAAATGGCTCTTAAGGAATGGCATTTAACTCACTCTTATAATTTTTCACACAAGATCCTTTCTCTGAAAAATAACATTGATGTTTTTGAGGCTAGGGGCGTAGTGGAAGACTTGTCTGAGGAGGATATAGTGGACTTACATGAGATGTCAACTGAATTACACTCTTTATCCGAGGTAAATGCTAGTATTTCGTGGCAACAATCGCGATTATTATGGCTTCGTGAAGGGGATGCAAACTCTAAATATTTTCATGTCATTATGTCAGGCAGGCGTAGAAGAAATGCCATCTCCTCTATTTTAGTTGATGGAAATGTTGTGGAGGGAGTATCCGAAGTAAGAGCAGCAGTTTTCAGTCACTTCCAGCACCATTACCAAGCGCATGACATGAATAGGCCTAGGGTGAAAATATGCATTTTCGGAGATTATCTGTTATGGAAAGAACTTCCCTCATTTGTTCGTTTACTGAGTCTGAAGTTAAAACTGCGGTGTGGGATTGTGATGGTTACAAGAGTCCGGGTCCATATGGCATTCTTTTGGGTTTTATTAAAGACTTTTGGACAGATTTGAAAGGTGACGTTATGCGATTTGTGTTGGAGTTTCATCACAACGGTCGTCTCTCGAAAGGAACAAATAGCACTTTCATCGCTCTTATTCCAAAGACCGACAATCCACAATGTCTTAATGATTTCCGCCCCATTGTTCTGGTGGGATGCTTATATAAAATTTTGGCGAAGTTGTTGGCAAACCGTTTGCGTCAGGTAATGGGAACGGTAATCTCAGACACTCAGTCAGCGTTTGTAAAAGATCGTCAAATCCTTGATGGCATTCTAGTAGCTAACGAGGTTGTGGATGAGGCCCACAAATTGAAAAAAGAGTTGCTCCTATTTAAGGTTGATTTCGAAAAAGCATTTGACTCAGTTGATTGGGGCTATCTTGATGATGTTATGGGGAAAATGGAGTTTCCAACTTTGTGGCGTAAGTGGATGAAGGAATTGTTAGTACCGCAACAACATCGAGTCTGGTAAATGGCAGCCCTACTGAGGAGTTTCAATTGCAAAGGGGGTTGCGTCAAGGTGACCCACTCTCGCCTTTTCTTTTCCTCTTGGCAGCTGAAGGTTTGAATGTTCTAATGACTTCAGTAGTTAACTTAAATATGTTTACCGGTTACTCCATAGGATCGCACACCCCCATTGTGCTTTCCCACTTGCAATTCGCAGATGACACGCTTCTGCTAGGTGTTAAGAGTTGGGCGAATGTCCGTGCTTTAAGAGCAATTTTGGTTATTTTTGAGAATATGTCTGGCTTGAAGGTAAATTACCACAAGAGCATGTTGGTCGGTATTAATATTGTTGAATCTTGGCTACAAGAAGCTGCTTCTATTCTATCTTGTAAAATTGGTAAAATTTCATTTATGTATTTGGGGCTGCCCATTTGAGGTGATGCTAGACACTTGAATTTTTGGGATCCGGTTATAGAGCGCCTAAAATCTAGACCGTCGGATTGGAAAAGTATAAATTTGTCTTATGGTGGCCGCTTGATTCTCCTTAAGTCTGTCCTGTCTTCACTGCCTGTCTACGCCCTTTCTTTTTTCAGAGCTCCCGCAAGTATAATCTTCTCCATTTAATCTATTTTTATTAAAAAAAATTGGGGTGGGGGTGAGGATCATTGAAAAATTGCGTGGGTAGATTGGAATACTATATGCATGAGTAAGGGGGTTGATGGTCTGGGGGTAAGGAGATTACATGAGTTTAATATTGCTCTTCTCGGTAAATGGTGTTGGAGGTGTTTAGTGGACAGAGAGGGTCTGTGGTTTAAGGTGTTATCCTCTCGCTATGGGGAGGAGAGAGGTCGGTTAAGAGAGGGTGGCGTGACAGGTTCATCTTGATGGAGGGAGATAGTTAGAATTCAAAATGGCATAGGTGTGGAGGGCGGTAGTTGGTTTGAAGAAAGTATATCAAAACGTTTAGGTAATGGCTTAAATACTTTCTTTTGGTCGGATGTTGGGTGGGGACGGTGTCGTTACTGGAGAAATTTAGGAGGTTGTATGATTTATCGATTCATAAGGACTTGTCGGTGGGAGAGATGTACGCTTTAGGTTGGGGTGAAGATGGGGAGGCTTGGAGGTGGAGACGTCATTTGTTAGCTTGAGAGGAGGAGTCGCTGGTGGAGATTAAGAATATGTTTACTAACGTTACTTTGCAGGTTACTGAACCAGATGTCTGGCTTTGGCAGCCTAACATTAGTGATGGATACACCGTCCGTGGTGTGTATCAAATGCTCATGTGGCAGGAGATACATAACCATGACGTCGTTTCGGATGCTCCTTGGCATAAGAGTGCTCATTTGAAGGTTTCTATTTGTGTGTGGCGTCTTCTCCGCAATAGATGGCCAACAAACGATATCTTGGTGCGACGAGATGTTATTTCTAATGATTCCCAATTATGTGTTACACGATGTGGACAAAATGAAACAGTAGATCACTTAATCATACATTGTTCTATTTTTGGTGACCTATGGCAACAAATTAAGACTTGGATTGGTTTGTTTTCTGTGGACCCTCAACAGGTTTCAGACCGTTATTATCAGTTTGTTTATTCTTCAGGTGGTTACGCTCCAAGAACGTCCTTTCTTCATTTGATTTGGCTATGTAATATTTGAGTTCTTTGGAATGAAAGAAACCAAAGACTCTTTGCCAACACAACAAAAACAACATAGCAATTACTTGAGAAGGTTAAGATTACATCTCTCAAATGGTTGAAAGCAAAAAATTATGTTTTCCATTTAGTTATCATATGTGGTGACAGCGTCCCCTTGCTTGTTTGGGGATTGGCTGATGTATTTTTCCTTGCTGTCTTTTTTGGTTTTGATCAGTATTATTTTGTAATCTTGTTTTGTTTCCTTTGGCACTCCTTATGTTAGGGACCAAAACTTTTTGTTAATATATCTCATTTTACCTTGTAAAAAAAAAAATTGAGTCGAGGGATTAAATTTTAAGTTATTAAATTTTGTAGTGGTAAATTAAAATAATTATGAAATATAGGGACCAAACTTAACTCGCATATTTATTTACAGAAGGTTAAAAGTGTAAATAAGTCTTTACTCTTCTCCAGAATAAAAAAAAGCTGCCAAATTTTTCATTTTGGCACACATCGGACCCAAATACTCTTCTCTTTTCTCTCCAAACCTTCGTCCTCTCCAATCCACCGCCACCGTCGAACTCACCAACCACTACCGTCCTCCCTCCAGAACCTTCCTCTATCCTTCGTTTTAACTCACCCACAAACGTCCTACTCTTTGTATCACGTACCCACCTTCGTCGAACTAACCCAATCGTTCAGCAATCACTCTCACTCGTCAATTGAAACCTGAAATCTATTGAAACCCTGAGCGCTAGAGAAGTTATCAAAGAGCTTCTTAGGACTAAGTTCTGTCATCCTCTTACGGTAATTTTCAGTGCCTTTTTTCTTCTTATTTTTTTGTGCAATTTGATTTAGTGTTTTCTTTGTCTGGAATACAGTGTAAGCTTCAATAATTGATTTCTCTATAACAGCATATTTGCAGCTTATAGCACAAACACCATGATAATAAGCACTTGTGTTATGTATAAGTTTGCATTGCCTATTTTTATAGCAAAACATAAAATAACCATAAATTGTTTTTGTATATGCTATAAGTTGTTTTTATAAGCTATATTGGAGAGCTTATGAAAATACCTTTTCGTAAGCTAGAATACTTTTTTCAAATCCAAACATCAAGAAAAACTTCCATAATGCTTATAAGGAAGACAAGAATAACCTGTTTGAGAAACTCCTCGTGCCTGTTTGAGAAATTAATTATTGGCTTCATATAGGGGGAATTGTAGAACTCTATTAGTTAGGAAAATGAGTTCTTTGTAGATTCATGATTTTAAGAGGTAACATGTGACACCACTATTTTTTAACACTATGATTGGTATTTACTATTTAGAAGTGCGAGTCAGAGAGGACAATTGATAATTTCTAGGTTCTTGTTTGGTTTTACATAGATATGCAAAAATGAGACAAGCGTATTCACTTATATAGATAGCAAAGTCTTTTATAAATTTTAATGAATGTGATACCGAACTGTTTGTTAAAATAATTGATTTTTTTCTTTTCTTTTAATAGTAAACAAGAGAAGAGCTTCCATGGAGAACGGAGATATACCTGAGGATGCCAACGAGCGTATGAATATATTTATTATTATGTGTTTGAATTTTGCTGTTTCTATATATTCCATTGACTTTGATTCTTGTGTTTTTTGTATTGTGGCATTTACAGATTGCCCAGGTCCTCAGTCTGATTCTGCTGGAAAATCTGATGCATGTGAAGGTTGCCCAAATCAGCAAATTTGTGCCACTGCTCCTAAAGGACCTGACCCTGGTTGGTTCCGCCTTTATCTTATGCTTTTATGTTTATTTCCAATAACCATCAACTACTTATAGTTACACGATTTAGGCCCTGTTTGAATGAAAAGTTTAATTAAACGCACTTAATCGTTTACCATGTAGGTGCTTATATATAAGCTATTTTGATAACATATGATAAAATCAAGTCAAACTGTTTCCATATAAACTATGAGCTGTTTTTGTAAGTTACCCCGTAGAGTTTATTAAAGTAAGGTGAAAACAGTGTGTGCCTGTGTGGATATGTCGTAAGTTGTGTCCATAAGCAGTTTCACAAGTCACACATGCTTATGTTAGTAGATAAGGTAAAATAAACCAATTGAAACAAGTCCTTATTTATATAAGCTTGTTCAAAACCATACTTTAAGTTCTAGGATTTGGGACTGTTTTTTAGCATTTTTTTAACCTTAGTGCTTATGTACTAGATATTGTAGTGTGATTTCTTTCCAGGCTCATCATTCTCATTGCTTATTTGGGTTGATTAGCAAAGCAATGGAATAAAATCAGCTCTTTCATAGTTCATGGCGTTGTTGTATGTCGATTTTTAAAGTCAGGACTAGTGAAACATTTTATGTGATATTGTTTTGCTTAGTTTGTTTATTGTTTGGCCTTGTTATAGGGTTATTAATTCCCTGGGCATTTGATAGTGGGTATAGTTTCCAGAATAGAATGCTTCCATGCTCAGGAAAAAGATGGTTGCATTTGCCTGCATCGAAGAGCTTTTGTTGCACCTCTGTATCCAAGAGCTTCATTGATGAAGACTTGAGCCATCTGGCTATAACAAAATACTCGAACCGTAGTTTGTTTGTTCACTCCACTGTGTCCCTCATTGGGAAGGGATGTTGACCTTGAGCATCTGCTACAGGCTCTCAAAACAGAGTTTGATAGAGACCCGAGTGAGGGCTGATAAGTAAAAAGGGGTATATTGTAATAAAGTGTGTGGTAAGGATATGAAATAAAGAGTGTGGTAGGCTGCTTAGTTGGCAGGTTTGTTATGCCTTAGTTGTATAAATGGTGAGTGAGGCTAGTGAAGATTGATGGGGACTGAGGAATATTGGAGTGAACCATTACGGTTAGGCTGAGAGAGATTTTTCTCCTTCTCTGAGGAGCTTGGCTCTGGTGTAGATTGGGATTCTTTACCGTCTACAGTTTTCACTCATCAAATAAACACACTCTATTTTCCATTGTTTGATCTATTTCTATACTTCATTTCTGCTTCTAAATTTTGGCTTCCCATCATATTGCATCTTTGATTTGTGACAAGATGTGTGTAAAACATTGCATCAAATAGCATTATGCCACAGCTCTACAGTAGTGTTAGGGGTTGTTTCAATGGGAAAAGGAGTTGGTGGTGGTTTGTAATGGAGTAGTGTTAGGGGTTGATTCAATGGAGAGAGAGTTAGATAGGTGGAAGTGGGAAGGAGGGAGTGATTCAAACTACACGGTGAGGCATACTTTTTTGTTGGTTGAACATTTAAGAAGAAATTGAGGAAGTGGAGTGGGCTAAAGAGGTTTGGAATCCTTTGATCATTTGAAAATGTCGGTGGTAGTTTGGAGGCTTTTCCAAAATAGGCTTCCTACTAAAGATGATCTAAGCCAGGGACGGATCTATTCATGTTGGTGCTGGGGTTGGTGCCTGCACTAACATTTCAAACTTGTTCAAATATATACCATGTAGTATGTAATTGATATGCATTTTAATGTGTTGTTTTTCAAAAAACACAGTAATATTAATAATTGTCTAGTAGAACCAACCTATGTGATGAGTGAATTGTTTGTAATTTTTAAATGTGTGAGGTTTTGTTTTAAATTTTTATAGTCTTTATATACATTAAATTACAAAAATAAACTTAAACGTGTCTTTTATTAGTCATTTTGATCTTAAAATGAGTATATAGTAGATAATTTGGCCCTTAAATATATTTTTGCTTGGTAATATTGATCGATAAAATTACTTACAAGGGATATATTTGAAGATGTGTTAGTAACTTTGTTAAATTCAAACCCACTTAGGTTGGCCCTGTGGTATTGGCTTGGGACCTGGGAGTGTGCTCCTCCTCGAGGTCTCAGGTTCGATTCCCTCCGGTGCCAAGTTAGGTGGGCTAGTTTAGCTTCTTAAAAAAAAAAAAAAAAACTTTGTTAAATTCAGATATTATAGAGACAATACTTCTCACATTTAGAGACCAAAATTTGTTAAAAATAAACATTTAGAGACCAAAATAGTTATTTGTAGTAATAATTGAAAGAGATATATAGTGCCCCCACTATTTAAATTTTCTGCATCTGTCCCTGATCTAAGCAAAGGAGGGGTTAATTTGAGTGCTTCGTTATTGTGTGTTGGAGGCTGTAGTAAACTCGAAGAAGGAGGTATTGAGCATTTTTATCCATTTAAATGATTTGGTGAATGACATTAAAAAGGCTAGAGAAATGCTAGTTGTAATTTGGCTTAGAAATTTTGATAATTTGGAAAGCAAGAAGTATAATGATTTTCAATCAAGAGAGATTCAATTTTTTTTCTGTTTACCTGCATTATTTTGCAGGTCATATGGTATGTTGCATTGGGGTTATTTGATTAGATCTGTGGGTTATCTAGGAAGTTTTGTGTTGGTGTTGAATTGTATCAGTTTTTCTTGTGGTATTTTGGTTTGGGAGATTTTAGTCAATTTTGGTTTTTATTGCTTCCTGGTGCCGTGTTTTTAGTTAGTTAAGCCTTGTTTAGAAGTATTGTTTGTATCTTTTTTACTCTTGCAGATCTTGTGCTTGATCATTTATAATATTAGCTCTTTTTGCCTTCTAAAAAAAACATTTCACTGTTTAGTGGTCTTCTATCATGCTTTCACTGGACATGCTTGTAGGATTAGCTAGACTTGATTTATATAATGCATTCTCTCCATTTCCAATAATAGTTTGAAGAATGATTAAGATATTTAATCAGCATATTTTTCCTCTGAAACCGATTATAAATATTCTCTCTGGATCCTTTTATTTTGCCATTGTTTCAAAGTTAATGGTGATAACATAATATTTTTTCTTAACGGAAATTGGCAAAAATACCTACTTTCTTGATGTCATATTTTTTCTGCACGACACTTGGGCTGTTTTCGGATAATTTCTTAATTTTATGGAATTGAGAATGTTGAGCAATCAAATTGCCTTCATGTTTAAGCATTGTTCTTTTGCATTGGTTTTTGCAGATATGGTTGCCATTGCCGAAAGAATGGCCACTGTGAAACATAAGATACTGGTCTTGTCTGGAAAGGGAGGTGTTGGCAAGAGCACATTTTCTGCCCAGCTGGCATTTGCGTTAGCTGCAAGGGATTTTCAAGTTGGTCTTCTGGACATTGATATTTGTGGTCCAAGCATCCCAAAGATGCTTGGCCTAGAAGGTCAAGAGATACACCAGAGCAACCTTGGTTGGTCTCCTGTCTATGTTGAGTCTAATCTTGGGGTCATGTCAATTGGGTTCATGCTTCCCCATCCAGACGAAGCTGTTATATGGAGAGGTCCACGCAAAAATGGGCTTATCAAGCAGTTTTTAAAAGATGTTTATTGGGGTGAGCTTGATTTTCTAATTGTTGATGCTCCGCCTGGAACCTCAGATGAACACATTTCAATTGTTCAATGCCTAGATGCTGCTAATGTAGACGGTGCAATCATAGTTACCACTCCTCAACAAGTCTCTCTTATTGATGTGAAAAAAGAAGTGAATTTTTGCAAGAAAGTCGGAGTGAAAGTTCTTGGGGTTGTGGAGAATATGAGTGGCCTGTCCCAGCCCATCTCAAATCTCAAGTTTATGAAGATTACAGACGATGGTGAGATGAAAGATGTTACGGAGTGGATATCAGAATACATGAAAGAAAAAGCGCCTGAAATGCTGAATTTAATCGCCTGCAGTGAAGTATTTGATAGTAGCCGTGGTGGAGCGTTGAAGATGTGTAACGAGATGGCTGTACCCTTTCTCGGTAAGGTTCCTTTAGATCCACAGCTTTGCAAGGCAGCTGAAGAAGGTAGATCTTGTTTTGCAGATAAGGATTGTGCCGTGAGCGCTCCAGCATTACAAAAGATAATAGATAAGCTGATGGAAACCAGTGGGCTGTCAATGACGGCAAGTAATGGAGTGTAGCAGATTAACTTCATGTTCATGTTTGTAAATTAAAACCTAATTGACAGAAAATTTGTTTTTCCGTCGTAAGCCATGTGAAATTAAGTTTATGGGGACTTGAGGCAATTTGAGAGATTGTTTTCTAGACAACTATTTACAACGTAATTTACATTCATGTTCACAGTAAAATAAAGTTATCCAATTTGTGTTACTTACAAATTTTATCATTGAAGATGGTCTGAAAAGATCTGTTATTTGAGTTTACAAAGCTAAAATCTTATTATAAGGTAGCACTTTCATAGACATGTTGGATTGAAACGAGAGATAACATCTATGCATATTATACATAATAGCTATTTTATTTTTATCAGCAGTAAGTAGAACTGCATGCATATCACAACACAGGAAGAATTAATTAGATTCATCCGGTTGATCTGCGTTACATGTATATTAATATAAGCATAGTCCTAACATTAATTAATCAACATAAACACGAACTACATATAATAACCTCTAAATTAGTTCTTCCAAAACCACGGGTAAGGAGATAATCAACCAAAGTATCAATTTCCTCACCACTGATTTGTCCATCTTTGTTGAAATCAGCTTTCACCAAACAACGACTGGCTCTCCATACAGGGTAGTAAGAACCTAAATCCTTTAGAGCCTTTTTTAGTCCCTCTTTTGTGTAACGACCGTCGTTATTGATATCTGCCTTTTCCAATTTATCTATTATTTTCCTTTCAAAGTTGATTTGATCTATAGGCACTCTCTTTAGTTTGTCAGAAGGGATAAACACAGGCATTTTCAAATATTTGATAGATTTTGATTTCCTAATTTCTATCAAGTTGTCTATATGAGTGTCACATGAGGGAGAGGGATTAAATAGAAGGCTCAATAATGGGGAGGAAATAAGAATCCTTGTTTTTTTTAAAAATAATGAAATGGATATTATTCTTTCTTTTGTTATTTTATTCTTAATTTATCTCTTTTGTTCTGGTAAAAAATTCTCTTATCTCTGTTGCTTACATTGTAGGCATCCAAAACCGGCCACCTTTCAATTTTTTAGTCAAATATCTTGTTAAATGATTGGATTCCATAACACACTCCTAGAGTTTCCCTCAACAAAAAAGAAAAGAAAAGAACTCACTCATAAAGTTAATGATTTTCATCCTAAAATTTTGCTGGTATAGAACTTTTTCTTTTTGAAGGATGCTGGGCATAGAACTTGGCAGCATCCTAATTATTTTAAATTTTGAATTAATTTTATTTAAGAATTATCATATATTACCACTGATTTAATTTATATAATAGTTAGGATGAAATTCAAATATTGTTAATAACGTGATTAGAATTTTTTTTTTTTTGGTTACATTGCCAAAATAATGTGATTAGTATTTATTTTTTTAAAATCGGGTATTTCCACGCGCAACTGCGGAGACTAATCCCTCGAGCATTGTGGGACCTAAATGGACGACAAGCTCTCCCCAAGAGTTTTAATGTTGTTGCATGCCCAAAGCTGAATTCAAACTCATGACTTTGATTAAGCTAGAAGAGACCTGTTTCATCTCATCTAAGCGCTCTTGGATAAATAATGTGATTAGTATGAGTGGCTGTGAATGTAAAAACTAAAAACTCTTTACAACGAAAAATATATATGAATTAAATCCTAAAAACGTAAAGGGTTAATTTGCAAACAAACTCACATCATCTAAGTTAATAGCATACAACGACTAAATGCCTACAGATAATATGATAAAAGATAAGTCACGGAAATACTCATGTTTCCGGATCTGCAACGTTGACGCCTAAATCATTGATTAAATTTGTAATTCACTGTAGTCGATCTTTGAATAGAAACTAAATGAACATCGCGACAAGACACGAAATCAAACGCCGCACAAGACGACGAACAACACAACGCCGCACTTAGACAACGAAAACACAAAAAACATAAAATGAAAAACTTGATATATGTGAAAACCACTTATTTATATTGAAGAAAAAAAAAAGGAAAAAAACTTAGAGAGAAGTTAGAGTTTATCTCACTAGAATACTAACTTTATTAATGAAATTATAGTATTATGAGTTTCAGTTAAAAATAATTAATCCCATGGAACCCGAATTCGAATCATAATTAGAATAATAATTTGTCATATTTTATTTACTTTTGGTGAAACTCTATATTATCAACATCTTTTATAAAGGAACAAAGCAAGTTAAGAAAAACAACAAAAGAGAAGCTCAAGTTAATTAACAATTTCATTAATTAATCTTATAAAAAGACAAAAGAACAATTTCTATTAATTAAAAGTTAAAGGGCACTTTTCCTCCCTTAAGTTTGAAAAAATTGCGATTTTGACCCTCTATGAACAAAAACTATAATTTTGGCCCCCTAAGATTTAGCCATAATAGTCATTTTGGTCAATTTTGACCCAGTCAATACCTGTGTGGCATGCCACGCGTGTAAATACCGAATTAAAAAAAAAGCCAGATAATCATCTTCTAAATTAAATAAATTACAACAAAAAAATTAAAAACCCTTAAAATTCATACTCTTCTTCATCTTCATCTTTATCCAGAAAATACAAAACTCAACCCAAAAAAATCAAACAATCATAAAGCTAGAGATTCTAATGATAATTAATTCTCTTATAGCAACATTTATCTTGCACCATCAATAACAAAATCTAAGCACAAAAACAAAATCCCTTTTGTATTTGTTATCTATTAACATTCATCATCTTTATGATTTTTCTCACTTTGTCCAATAATGGGTGGTGTAATGCTCATTTGCATGAATAATGCTTCAATTTCAAACATCAATGGTCAGTGAGCACTTCCCATCGTTACATTTTCTTGTCATATTTCAATAACCATATACATTTCATTGACAAAAACAAAATTGAAAAAAAACCCAAAACCCATAAATATAAATCTACGAACATTGCATATGGGAATCAGAGGGTTGGTCTTCAATGTCGCTGAATCAGACGTTGGGTCGGAGTTGCCGCTTCGATCGGTGAGGTTGAGGGGTTTAGTGTTACTGCAGTTGTTGCTACGCCGTAAATCTGCACCTCCGACGGCGTGACTTCTTCCATATTTCTCTTATGCGATTGGGATTCTGATTCAATCTATGCTTATTATTTACATAAGACATGGATTTTTTAGTCACCACTAAATCACAATAAGTTTTTACGTTTGATTTTCTGGTTTTTTTTTTCTCTACCGCAAGATTGGGACATGAAGATGGGAAAAGAAGGGTTGAGAGATGGGAAACGCCTATTCCTTTTTCCATTCCTTTTAATTTTTAACTTATTTTTTTTTATTTGTTTAGTTTTAAAAAATGAATATGTGGCTTTTTTATTTTTTTTAATTCAGTAATTACACATGTGGCATGCCACGCATGCGTTGACCGAGTCAAAATTGGCCAAAAGGACTATTATTGCAAAGGGGCTAAATCTTAGGGGGCCAAAATTGTAATTTTTGTTCATAGAGAGCCAAAATCGCAACTTTTTCAAACTTAAAGGGGGAAAATTGCAATTTAGCCTTAATTAAACTATAGTTGTGGGTATCACCTAAGAATAAATTATTTGAAGGAACTCGAGTTCGAACCCTGATTAGAATAATTATTTATGAGATTTTATTTATTTTTAGGCCAAACTATAAATCATCTCGACCTCTTTTCCGAGTGAACCTGAGAGTTAAAGAAAAAAAAAACTCAATAGTAGAATGAGAAGATCAAGCTAATTTCAATTTCATTCATTAATCTCATATAAAGTCAAGATTAATTTTACATGAAGCCACTTTATGTACATAACATAGGTAATTTTGGGTCTATTGCTAGTAAAACTAAAGCTTGCTTGTGATAATTTACTAATTCTTAGACTCTAACCATGCTAAGACATAATCAACAACAAAATCAATTTCTTTCCTGCTGATTTTTCCATCACGATTGGTATCAACTTTTCTGAGACAACAAGAAGCTCTCCAACAAGGCATCCTCGAACCAAATTCCTTGAAAGCTTTCTTAAGCTCATCTTTGCTCAAACAACCATCTCCATTTCGATCTGCTTTCATCAATATATCCCTTACTTGCTTTTCTGTCATGGCTATGTTTTGTGGCAGACCCTTCAACTTGAATTCTGGCTCTCTAACTATAGGGATGAATACAGGCATATTGTTTAGCTAGTACTCTATTATTTACTCTCTGAGTTGGATATGGTTTTGGAAATGCCAGTACTTATATACTAGCAAAAAGGTCATGGATATTCGATTCATATCTATTTATTAATTGGATTATATATGTTCTGCATACCTTTACTTTATATACATATATTTCAGCTTAAATAACACTTGTTTAATGTAAAGTGGGTGTCCTCAAGAATCAAGATTCATGGTGATCACTGATCAGTGTTGAATTAAGTCAAAAGTTTATTGGTTATGATTAAACTCAGGGCTTTTTCTAAAAAAAAAAAATAATCTAACGGGCACAAGATAAAGATCTAAAATTAAAATCAAAAAATAATGTTGAATTAAAATGATAAGTTTTTAAAATTGAATGAATAATTTTTAAGATTAAATTTTTATATTTAGTTTATTATATTGAGTCCTTATGACACAAGTTAACAATACTTTTTTTTTAGTCCTTATGACACAAGTTAACACGACAAAGGATGCAGCATGCAAGTGAGATAATCACAATCAAACAATACAAAATAAGTGTTACCCACCAATTCGTCTAAACTTTAACATTTTCGATTAAGGAATAGAAAAGGTCAACATTATGCTTGAAAATCCTCTCACTCCTCTCCTTTCATATGATATAAAGCACATAAGTCCATATGATGTTGAAAGCTAGCTAGGCGAGATTTTTTATAAAAACCTCCAAGCCCTCCGAACCGAAGAAGATGACCTATAATGTTGCCATGATGGATTGTTGATAAACCTAACCAACTAGAAATATGCCTCCAAAGTCTCCCTTTGTAGAAGAGTCACATTGAAAAAATAAGTGATCTCAGTCTTTCAAACAACCACATTCAGATGAACAATGAATATCGATATCAGCCAAGACAAACAAAAATATTAACTTTGAGCGCCACAACACATGATTAAAACTCATCAAGACCAACTTCAGCCGCAGTTAAGTTGTTATAAGCATTTTTTATCGTAGTACAAAGATTTGTTTAAAGACACTAATAAGTGTTTTCAATGCATACGATCAAAAATCGAATATTTGATTATATTATTCTCTATATATTGTTAGCAACATTCTCTTTAACACAAACTTTCCAAAACATTCTTATGTTTACCAAAGATTTATATACAAAAGAGAAAGATTTGTTTTCTTCTAGACTGATTACCAAACTCCTTGGGTAGGTTTTGATACAGTTGAAAATAGGTTCAATCATGTAGTCGATAAACTTAAGACGGTCAGAATTTTATATTAAACAAAAATTAAAAATCATATTAAAATTTGAGTCATCGGATTGATTGGACGGTACCTATGTATTGGTTGCATACACTCATGACCGCACCTAATTTGTGTTAACAAGAATGATAATTTGGTGACTAAAATTATCATTCTTGTTGACAATGATCAAAACATATCCAATAAAAAATAAACTTTGAAGGATGCTAAAGGTGGGCAAAGGCTACGGTGGAACACCTCTTTAGGTCTCCTACCGTAGGAGACTTGGATTTTTTAGTTTTTTTATATTTTTTGCAAAATGGATGTCAACCATTGGATGCATTAAGAAGATTTTGAGTGGTTGAGATTTGCAGGTTACTTGACCTACTACAATTATATTTTTTAAATATATATATATATATATATATTGATTTTAAAAAATCTAATTGATTTTGGAATTACATTTAACAAACGGTGTTTTTGGCAATGTTGGAAAAAGTGAAAAAATCCCAACATGCTGTAATTCCAAAAACACCATTTGAGATAACGCCTATGGGATTTTTTCACTTGTTCCAACATTGCCAAAAACACCCTATCCACTCCCATAGGCGTTATCTCAATATCCACAAAACCCACGTGCGCATGATATTTTTGGCAATGTTGATCTCTATTTTTAAGTCAAGTCATGTGTGTAGTATTTGTACTCATTCAAAAAAATGTGTAATATTTGTATTTTTTAACGAAATTGTGTAAAATAATTTTCTAAATATCTCTTAATTTTTTTTTATTAACTCAAATTATATTAGCTCTAATAAATTGGACCGTAATTATTCCAACAACAAATATTAGAAATCATTTAAAAAATAAAATGATATGTTTTATGGATAACAGCAAAGTAATATAATGGGCATGAAATTATTATAAGAATTATTTATATACTTTTTTACTCATATACTAGGTAAACAATGTGCATCACCTACAAATACAAGTCATTTAAGTTGTTCAAAAAAAAAAAAAGGGATCTCTCACAGTAGGAGACCTAATATAGTCTCCCACCTTAAACGGCACCGTTAAAGGTGGGGTACGGGTGTAAACTCAAGAGAACAACAAGTTAATAGAGAAAATCGACTAAATTGAAGAAAATGAACACGGCATACTTTTATCTCCCCTCAACTCTGGATTAAATCCAATAACCTCAAAGTTGTATTGGAGATAGATAGCATTATAGAAAAAGAAATGAGAAGGATCCGTTTCCCTAAAATAAAGATCATATTTTTGCAAATGAGGCTATTGGTATAATCTGTTCTCAAATCTTTTACCTTGTTTTTTTATAAGATAAAATATTTTTTTCATCTTACTCGTTGTTCTATTACTCTTTATTGACAGTGAAATGATATAATAATATAACTTCATTTTTGTCTAACAAAAAAAACTCTTCCGTACAAATCTTTGGAAAAAGAAAACATACCGTAATAAAATGTTATGATGCCCCCGTTTGCATTGGTTTATACAAAGCTTATGTGAGCTTATCTACTTTTTTTGATGAAATCAAAATGAAATTATATTACTAAATCATAGCACTTGCAAGCACAAGGTGTGCCTACAACTACTATCAAAAGTACAGAATAGTCAACCACAAGGTAATAACAAAAACTGTGGTTTAGCTAATACCTAGACAAGTCAAAGGACTTGACCACTACATCTGAGAGCCAAAAATAAACAACGGCTTCTTAACTTTGAGACAACCTAAGGATAACAATTTAACCTTATCTAACAATCTGGGTACATCAGATACAACATTATTAAAAATTCTATTGTTGCGTTCTAACCACAAGACCCACGTGCACATGAGCCAAATAAACTGCAAAAAGGAGCGCTTCGCTTTTCCCGCACCAATCAAAAAAGTGAACTGCAACAAGTGGTCGGACAAATGAGTGGAGTCCACTCCCATGCAACCTATCCAGTTACGCACCTACTGCCACAACAATACAGAATTCGGACAAGTCAAAAACAAATGTTCGGATGTTTCCTCAAGGCCACATCATAAATCACATAAAGTCACATCTGAAGAAAGAGTCCGCCGAACTACCAAGTTTGTCTTTGAAGGAAGACGATTTCTAAGAAGACGCCAAACAAAGATAGAGAAACATATTTTTTTTTTAAAGGTGTTTGGATAAATTAATAAAAACTGCTTATCACAATTTCATAGGTTGCTTATGCCATATTTTAATAAACTCAAATTATGAACTTAACATATAGCTTTATGGAGCTTATACAAATAAAAGGATGTGCTTCGATTCTCTCGTTGCACTTTTTTTCCAAAGGCTGTATTTTATTTTTTGTATAATTATTTTTTGTTATGATTTGTTATATGCTTATCTTTGTTTTATCTTTAAGTAAGCAACACACGTAACTATCAACAGAAAAATAAAGAATTTTTCAACATTTTTTTATCAAGGGGAAAAATTAAAAAAAAAACTAAGCAATCCGTTGTCTAAATATCCCAGAGGCATCCGCAAATAGAGAGATATTTAGCTGAGGAGGAGGAGACATTCATATCTTCAAGGAATCAACATCATTAGCACCAAACTTGGCCAGCCAGTCGGCACATTCATTGCCCTCTCTCAAAATATGAGAATTTTTCAACATTGATATAGGACTATCAGACTTTTACCTTTGTTTAAATATTTCTTATGTTTAGACTTTTTATCTATACCTTTAATGTTGATTTTGTTCTATTCGAATATTGATGATTTTGTTCTATTAGAATATTGATGATTTTTTAAAGGTAAAATAAGTTTTTAGTCCTAATAAAAAAAGGGACATATTTTGGTTTCTATAAAAAATTTCAGCACATAATTTTAGTCCTTATTAAATTAAAATTTGTGTAGTTATGCTTAAATTTTTAAATTTTTTAAAGTTTTTTGACAGATATGTTAAGAATATTATAAAAAACTCTTTTACCAAAAATAATAACTTTTTATCATCTAAAGAATTAAATATGATTTTTTTAAACGTTAAAATTTCAAGATAAAAGTAGTAAACTTTTAGCTTGAAAATCTATTTTTGAGCTCATTTTTTGCGGAGGAACTTGATATGTCCTGTGAGGATGAATCTGTGGCAACGGTGGTTGTTAGTGCTCAGGTGTGACAGTGAAGGTTTCCGGTACGACACCGTTGAGTCTTTGGCTCTTTGCCGTGGAACGAAATGTGCATGCAGGCACGTTAGCAATCCGGCGCTCAAGTCAGTAATGGAACTGAGAAAAAATGTGTAGAAAGATCTGAAGAGTGAATCATACCTTGAGAGTGAAGCAAGTTCAACCTTATATAGACGCGCGTTGGTCATAACTGATTCCAGGTTATGCGGCGTGTGATTAGGGACAGTTAGAGGATACATGTAGGGTGATCCTCGTGCTTCAGAGTTTAATCATTATTAAATAAAATTTAATTTAACAAAGACTAAAACTATTTGCTAAATTTTTTTATTCGGACCAAAACATGTCATTTTTTTATGAGGACTAAAAAATAAAATTGACTATATTTATAGGGACCAAAAGCTTATTTAACTCTTTTTTATATGTATGTTAAAATTATTACTATATAAGTGTGGTTAATTCCTTAAAAAACTCGTGGTTGATACTCTAATTTAAATCAAAAATATTTTAACATTCATAATTGCTTATATAATGACACATCCAAACAGTTCAATTTACATAAGTACTTTTTAGTGTACATATTCAAACATAAAAAGCTTATTGAGTATAAGAGCTTATGATGTAAGCTCTAGTGCCATAAGCTCTAATGCTATAAGCACCAATATAAGATGTTTATCCAAACATGGCCTAAAATGAAAGATGAAATAAAAAAATAAATTAAAACTACTTTTTTTTTCTCTCCAATTATATTCTAAAAGCTGGTAAAAAGTAATTTTTAATATTTTTTTTATAAAATTATAATCAAACAATGTAAACTAAGTTATTCTTCGACCAAAGTTTGATAGAATTATCCATGTTGAGTTGATACTTATCAAATGATTTATTTGTCTTATGTCAATATAAATGATTTTGAACGATGTCAATTTAACGTATGTAATTCGACCTACTTTTTTTGAAAGATAAATAAAAATTTGTCTCGTGAGATGTATTTCTTTCGCCTAAAGTGGCATCATTTGGTCTCCCTCGGTCCAAGCAGAGTGTCTCTTGGGTCAAATGTGGCATATGATTTTTCAAAGGTTTTGGTCAAATATGATAAGAATCCACATATGATTCTTCAAAGGTTTTGGTCAACTATGATAAGAATAGATTTATTTTTTGAAGGAATATGAATAGAAGTTTTGTCTTCTTGACTCTCCAACATGTCATGTATTTTGCATAAGAAAAAAAAATCACACTTATGAAAAAAACTAAAACATGGTAGTTTGTAACGTAGTTATTTGTGTTATCTTTGAAATAAGTTTTATAGAAAAATGTAAAAACAATTTTCATTTGTTGTTGGTTATTGAGAAAATGAAAGAAAAATCAAATTGAATGCACTTTGCATTTAATTTTCCTTTGGAAAAGATAAATTTTTCAAACAACATAATTAAATATGATAAAAGTTAGTATTTTTTGCTTATAGTTTAGGATAAAGAAAATGAATTTTTTTTCCTTATAATTTGGGACGGACGGAGCATGTACATTAGGTTGTCTTATTGACCACGTGAAACTGACCAAATTGGATGGGTTTTATCATCTTTCAAGAGTATAACTAGTTTGGTTCATTTCCCTGGAAATAAAAAACTAGTTTGGCTCATGCACATTCTTGTTTATGTTTAGTTTATCTTTTAAAACTAGTTTGGCTCATGAACATCCTTGATCTATATACACTCTCTTTACTTTGTGAGAAGGGACATGCACATGCAGTTTTAAATATTGATAGATTTTGATCTCCTAATTTCTATCAGGTTGCTTATATGAGTGTCAATGAGGGAGAGGGGGTTAAATAGAAGGCTCAATAATAGGGAGGAAATAAGAATCCTGGTCTATTTTTAAATAATGAAATGGATACTATTATTTCTTTTGTTATTTTATTCTTAATTTATCTCATTAGTTCTAGGAAAAAATTCTTTTGCCTATGTTACTTACGGGAGCGGTTATGGTGCATAAGGAAATCCTTATGCACCGGGCATAAATCCAAACATAATTGTTTCCTACACCCTCAAAGGAAACCAAACAAAACAAAATAAAACGAACAAAACTCGGAAACAAACTGAATCATCACCGTCGTTCATCATCATCACCACTGGAATCTTCAATCTAATCATCAACCCCGTCGTTCATCATCATCACCGTACCGGAATGCCAAAACCATTTTGCTGTGGAAATGGTTTCTGTGAGTTGTACTTTAAACCCATTTTGTTGTGGAAATGGTTCCCAGAATCTTCAATCTCATCATCAACATCGTCGTTCATCATCATCACCGTACCGGAATGCCAAAACCATTTTGTTGTGGAAAACCATTAGATGTACTTAATGGTTTCCAGCAGTTTTGGAGGAGGAAAGGAATGTCGAGATTGAACGAGATTTGCACAGAGTGCAGTGCGTTGAAACGGAGAAAAATGAAGAACATCATGTACTTTTCCAGAATTCCAAATTCATAAATAATAGCAACATAAACTGTTCACCACTCAAAATCACCAAACAAATAACAGATCGAATCAACATCACACAAATCCAAAGTAACAACCAAATCATGTTCATAGCCTACTGAACCGGTACAAATTCGAACCAGTACGAGTAGAATCAAAGAAGGAACAAAACGGAACCAGAACCAGATTTGTGAAGAACGAGAGGTTTTCCAATCAAAGTTTTCCATTTCAAGCTTCTTTTCTCCGTTTTTAACAGAGGTAACAATCGATTCACCTTTGTTCTTGCTCTTTCATACCAAAAAAATTCGAAAATAAAATGTAGATCTAGGCTTTGTGTATATGTTTTGGTGAAATCTAATTACGGATCCGAGTAGAGAAGAAGAAGAGGAGTCTTTCGATGTAAAATTTTTCGAAAAAAAGTAAAAAAAAACTCTGGCACGACGGCGCTACGGCCAACCACCGCGCTGGAGGAACTCCGGTCGTCTTCTTCCTCTCTTCCGTCGGACTGTTTGTTTGAAGAGAGAAGGGAGAACTTCTCTCTCTCTAAGTTTAACTTAGAGAGAAACCTAGGATTATTACACGTGTACACTAGATCTGATGATTGTGAAGTGTTTATACACGATGCATAAGAAAATGACTTATGCACCATAACTTTTGCCGTTACTTACATTGTTGTCATCCAAAACCGGCCACCTTTTGATTTAGTCAAATACTATCTTTTCTTAGCAAACGTTAGTCAAATATCTTGTTAAATGATTGGATTCCATAACTAACTCGTAGAGTACCCTTCCAACAAAATAAAACTCACTCCTAGAGTTTGGGATGAGGATTCTCATATCAGTCATTTAATAATTTATTAATCATTGATTGATATAAAAAAACAACTTTTTTTATTAATGAAATTATAGTATTAGGAGTTTCAGTTAAAAACAATTTATTTGAGAGAAACCAAATTCGAATCATAATTAGAACAATTATTTATCATTTTTGATTTTTTTTTATCAAATTCTAAATTATCTTAACCTCTTGTTCGAGGGATCAAGAGAGTTAATAAAAACAAAAAATAATAGTAGAAAGAGAAGATCAAATTAATTAACAATTTCATTAATTAATCTTATAAAAAGACAAAAGAACAATCTCTATTAATTAAATTATAGTATTGTGAGTTTCATTTAAGAACAAATAATTCAAAACCTCTTAAAAAACAAATAGTTCAAAGCAACTCGAGTTTAAATTCTAATTAGAAAAAATATTTTATGAAAAATTATTTAGTTCTCGACTAAACTCTAAATCCTCTAAACCTCTTTTTCGAGGGAACCAACGAGTGAAAGACAAAGAACTCGGTAAGAGAATGAGAAGATCAAGTTAATTTACAATTTCATTAATTAATCTCACTAAGTCAAGATTAATTTTACATGAAGCCACTATACCTACATAACATAGGTAATTTTGGGTCTATATCTAATAGAATTAAAACTTGGACGTGATCATTACTACTAATTCTTGGACTCTAACCATGCCAAGACATAATCAACAATAAAATCAATTGCATCCCTGCTAATTTTTCCATCACGATTGGTATCAACTTTTCTAAGACAACAAGAAGCTCTCCAACAAGGCATCCTCGAACCAAATTCCTTAAAAGCTTTCTCAAGCTCATCTTTGCTCAAACAACCATCTCCATTTCGATCTGCTTTCATCAATATATCCCTTACTTGCTTTTCTGTCATGGCTATGTTTTGTGGCAGACCCTTCCACTTGAACTCTGGCTCTTTAACTAAAGGGATGAACACGGCCATTTTATGTCTTATATGTATGTACTGTGTTATTTACTCTCTTTGAGCTAGGTTGGGATAAGGTTTTGGAAATGCCAGAACTTATTATATATTAATGTTGGAAAATGACTCAAAAATGCATTTTGGTACTGTTCAATTCGGGACCCGAATGGAGTAGTGCAGGGCCCGAATTGTACCTGCAGAAAGAGCCTTTTGGCTCGGCAAAAATCGGCGCCCGAACAGGAGAGTTCGGCGCCCGAATTCGCGAACAACAGGGAAAAATAAATCTGTTTTTTTTCTCCATGGGCCTGGTTTGTTCCAATTTTTGAGGGATGTTTTCCACTATAAATATAAGCCTTGTATCAGATGATTAAGTAGTAGAAAAACAGGGTTTAGAAGCCAACATATAAACTAGGGTTTTATAGAGAAATTATCTTGGCAACAAACACTAGGGTTGGGATTGTTTTGATTCACTTTCAACAAAACACTATTAGGATTGAGTCTCTTGGTCACGGGAAGAGATTGGGACTTGGGTAGAATTAGGTTTGAAGACTGATTCTTGTAACTCAATATCTCTTTGTAAAGAAACTCATATCATTATAGTGGAACGGAGAGCTGCTCTCTCCCCCAGAGTAGGTCATTATTAGACTGAACTGGGTAAACAATTTTTTGTGTTCTCCTTCTTCCTTTTATCTCTTGCTGTTTATTTTGTTTGAATTATTTTGTCACCCGCTTAATTGATTACTTGGTATTAATTTGCTCCACGCATCAAAATTATTATTGGTGTGGTTTTCACAATGAATTCACAACAATTAACAAAAAGGTGGTCATCGATCTACATGCATGTGGGTTTGTTCATACCTTTTTTATTTTCCTTATCTTACAACGATGTTCCTAAAATCTTCAACTAAACTATTTTTCCTTTGCATGTGGAGTCCTTGTTAGTGAAATTCCACAATTACAAAATCAGCGTGATAAGAGCAGTTTAACAGGGTCCCCGTGATCATAGCTCAGTTGGTAAAGACATGTATTATTATATGCAGGGGTCGGGATTCAAATCTCAGATACCCCACTTATCCACCTTAAAAAAAATGTGAATTCTAGCCAATAGGTTACTTGAAAAAAAAAAGTTCAATAGGATAATCTAAAAAAATACATATCTTTTTTTCTTTATTTAAATTGAATAAATTTGGACCATGTGTTTTTGATCGGACGACTCCAAACATAACAACATGATTCCAGAAAATCCTTGATTGCTTGGAAACAGGGGCGGATATGGACTCAAAATATCAGTGAGACAACAAAGTTCCGTCAAATAATTAAATAATACTAAATTTGATGAGGACGTTACAAGAGATCAATCAAATGCTCTAGCAGAATACTCGTGCATACGGGCGGTTAAGTGTGTTGCGCTCTTTTTTTTGTGTGGAAGCAAGTCGCAGTTGCGTAGAAATTAAAAAAAAAAGATCTATGTATTGATATATGAATAAAAAAGTATATAGATGAACAAATTGTACAAAGTATTAAATACGACTAAGAATATATACATGTAGATAAATTAAAAATAAAATCGATCCCCATATTAATATATAAGTTAAAGTATAGACACATGTAAGAATTAAAAATAAAGGTTCATGTATTAATATATGAGTAAAAATATATACACATATATAAACATATAAGATGTTTATATTAATATATGAATAAAACTATAAAGTAAACTAATAAAAAAAAGTAAAAAATAAAATAAAATTGGTGTGGCACTTGTCAGACCATGCTCTGTTGAAATATGCCCATGCTTGGAAACTTGCGACCCATTTCTTTTTCAACAGAAAAAATTTCCATTGACAAAAATTTATGTTACTAAAATTGTAGAATATTTAGTTCTTTTTTGGGAGATGTGTAGAATCTTTATTTATTTTTATTACAAAGAGGGAGGAAAGCCAGAGATATGTAGCATATTTAGAACAATATTGAAAGATTTTTTATAAACCCTAAATAAATAAAGAGAAACAATACATAATATAATTCCCCTAAAAAAATCAATATATCATTAAAAAAAGAGAAAAAAACAATTAAAACTTTTATCAAATGAGAGCCATTTTTCCGTCAAGTATCTTAGCGGATAGATATACATATCTATTCTCTATATATAAACTTAATGTCTATCAAAAATACAATCTTACCCCTTCTTAATTTTTTGTTTTTTCTTTATCTTTTTTTTTAGTCAAGAACAAATATATTAAATAAAAAGAAATAGATAAAGAGACTGAGAGCATTAGAGTTGACTCAGGTACAACAAAAAACGGGGATATCACGTAATAAACCAGACCAAGTGGATCGATCCAAATATATCCTAACAAAATTCACTAAACAAGTTAATCTATACACGGGCGCGAAACCAGGTTAAAAAAATGAAAAGTTAACCTCTGTGAAAAATAATTAATGGATTGACCGTCAACACGGTATCAAAATCCAAGTGTCAATAACTCCCTAAACAAATCAACAAACATAAATACTCTTTTGAGGTTGAACTACCAGAGTGTGACAAACAAGACACTTTGGAACCTACATATCTCAACATATTTGAAAACAAGAGAGAATCAAAGAATTTGGAACCTACATATCTCAACATATTTGAAAACAAGAGAGAATTAAAGAAGTCAGACCACAATGTCATATTATAAAAAAAATTATTTTTGTAGATTATTAATTATTATATCTTTTAGAAAGATGACTATAAAAAACATTGAAGACATGATAAATGAGTCACTAAATAATATTGTTGTACAATTCAAACACGAGACTCATAACGACATCTTATCAATAATGAAATCTTTACTATTTTAAATATTTCTACATAATATTACATTAACCTCCCTTGAAGTCTTCTAAAATAACACAAATATCCACTCTATTTTTTAACTAAACACTAATCTCCCTTTTTCTTTTTCTTTTTCTTATCAAATTGACAAACACTTCTCTTATAATATAGCAGGGTTTAAACTTTGTTAATTCAATTAATTTTGAGCAATTAACTTATTCATATGAGTATGAACTCATTTAATTTTCTACTATTTTTTATTTCCATTTTTCGTTTGGTGATTTTTCTCAACTTATTGTTCCCCAGTCAAGGTGGTTTAATTTTTAAACTCTAATATAAAACGGATATATCGAAGATTATTTCCTTTTCATTAATAAACCACAATATCCATCCACCAAAATTCTTCTCATTTTTATATTCTCTTGTGATCTCTTATGTAATTGGAGATGTTTGATTCTATTTGGTGGTAAAAACAAATGTTGCTATTGTTTCTCTATTACGAGAAAAAAAAATTCATTTAACTTAATTTTAAAAAGAGAAAACAGATACAGACAAATCAAGAAAAAAATATAATTTAACTTAACTGCGAAAAGAGAAAATAGATACAAACAAACTAAAATGACTGAAATTAAATTGTATATTTACAAAGTTATTGAAATAGATACAATGAGGGGAGATTGATGTCTTTGGAAAATTAGAAGGGGTGTTTGTGTTATTTATGAAAATCTCAAGGAAAGTCAAAGTAAATTGTCCTTTCATCATTAACGTCGGCTTTATCATTAGTTTTTTTTTATTTTCTCAATTTATATAGTATTGCAATGCACTTTGATGCATAGCCCTCACTTCGAATGGGCCCGTGCTTAGCACGGGTTTGTTGCTAGTTTAAAGTGTAAAGAAGTGAAAAACCCGATATTTAATCCTATACCTTACAAATAATGTCTCTGATAGCTATCAACTAAGATATACATTGGGGACGAGTCATTGTTATAAATGTACAAGGAGCTATGTTGACTTTAAAATGATGCATATGAAAATAATCGCGGTTAAGAAGAGATAATCTACCATGTGTATCCAACCGATTTTCTGGCGAATATTAGTCGGTGAAATGATCATAGAAAAAACTAATAATTAGTTAATGTAATTTTCAAGTGAGAGTCAATATAAAATGAAAAAAATAGAGAAGATTTTTTGCTTTTTTTTTTTTTTTTTGAGAGGGAGGAGGAATCTTCTTCCATTTCCATATACCATATGATAATGGATATGCAACATTTAAATCTAATCTCTTTCCATCTTGAGGGATACTTCTGTTGGGATAGTCTTTCTTTTCGATGAACAATTGCACATGGAGCCACTAAACGACACAACTGCCCTATAACTGAAAAAGCCCATAGAATCTAGCCAAATCAAGAAGAATTCCGTTCAACATTATATATGGTATATATGCAACTTTATCTCTTCTATCTTCTTATACAATTCTCTTTTTGATTAATTAATTCTTCATATACAATTCTGTTGGGAATATTTTTTCCTCTTCTAACCTTTTTTTTAATGAACTTGAAGCTCGACAGCCATTAGCAACTATGGTTGAAACAAATGTTGACGGCATCTTGCCAAATTATCCTATTTTTATGGGCTAGCTGGGTAAAGAATCTTTGAGTCTACTTCAAAGATGAACATGTTTAATTAGAAAATTAAGGAATGGAATTTTTTTTATTGGGTTTAAATATGTTTCTGGAATATTATGGACGTTGTTCTTTTTCTCCATTACTACATTATTATAATTTTGAAATATATGTGTGAGTGACCTTATATATGAGCCAGTTTAATAAGAGTGAGATTTATGTCCATTTTACATAATATTAACGGTTAAATTAAGATAAAAACGTGAGAATCAGACCTAGCACCCACATTAGATGTGAGAGTGAATATTGAAGTTGTATTACAAGCACACATTTCTAAAGTTGTATTGAAGTTGGATAACTTCATCTCATGAATTAGTTTTTGAAATTCAGATTCAAACCCACAAACATTGTATTAATAGACGGTGTTAAATTCTATGTAGATTGGAGGGTGCGAATTCAACATGTGTGTATAGTTTATCCTCCCGTTCATTCAGAGTTGTTATTTGTTGATGTTATTAGATTTCTACTTTTCGAATTTACTAGACTCTAACCCGTACGATGTACGGGTTTTATAAAGTTTCATATATAAGTATCAAAGTGGCTATATTATTAATTTTAGAGCTACATCCAAAATCATAAAAACAATCAAACTAAGTGATGATCGAGAGTGATCAACATGCAAAATCTAAAAATAAAATAAAATTAGAAAAATTAGTTTGCATAAAAAAATTGAATATGGAATCAATGTCACAAATTAAATTATGTGAAAGTAATCAAACATGGAAATAAACATAATAAAAATGAGCGTTAGTGGCTTAAAAAAAGACCTTTAGGATTACATATCCATTTTAGAAGCAACAATATTTCAATAAAAAATGTTAAAGGTCTAGTGGTAAAAGTTCTAATGTGTTGTTATAGGTAGCCAGTTCAATTCCCACACAGTAACACCGGTTAATACGAAGAACTTTTTCGGAAAATGAACAAATCAATAAGAAAGTGTAAACAATTAAATACAGACGAACATGAAAATGAAGAAGGGAAAAAAGGCAAAGAAAAAGAGTGTTACGGCATCGTCAAGTACGACCCGTTGTTGTTATCTATAAGTACCTTATGTTACCTTGTATCTCTCTCTGCCATGGTGGTTTTAATCGATGATCCCAAACTAAAAGTCTAAGACTAAACTACAGTTTTGACCCCTTAAGTTTGTCAATGTTGCGATTTTGGCCCTCTAATAAAAATTTACCCCTTAAAATGTAGCCTCTCTGCAATAGTGACATTTTGACCAATTTTAACTGAGTCATCGCCTAAGTGGCATGCCACATGTATAGTTATTGATTTTTTTAGGAAATTGGAAAATCCAGAAAATAAAAAAAAATCATTCTTATTTCTCTTCTCTCTCCTCACATTCATTCACATTGAATCTAAATCTTACACTTTCTTCATCATGTTAATCTCCACATTCTCCCCCAAAAGCAACTCTCTACACGTAATAAATCAAAATGAAACATAGGTGATCAAAACTGTAGTTTAACCAAAGTCTATAACTAACAATTACTTTCATATAATGAAATTTAACAATGAAGTGAGAGTGAAAAAATGACAACCAAAATAAGCATATAGATAAATAATAACCATCAGATACACATATTTTGCAGAAGACAATATAGGATACGTGTGAATTGGGATGCAATCTGAACTTGTATCTCTTCATAATCACACGATGAAACATCCAAGTGATATCATGTTAATTAAAGATACCATTTGCATTGATTTTTGAAACACACAAACACAAACAGAAGTGGGAAGTCACTACTATGGTATGATACCAAACCTTTTCTTTATGGTGTGCAAAATCGTAAATGTGGGAAGTTACTACTATGACATGATACACCGCAAATTGAGATATCATGCGGCCACGATGGATAATGGATATATGATCAACTGCTTTGAGAAAATTAAATTAATAGAAACGTTCAATCCCGGAAACCGTTCAATTCTAGAAAGAAAGAAAAAAGGATTAATTGAGTTTTTAAAAAGGACGTTTGGTATTGGATATAGTTAGTGGAAGTACAATTGAATCACAAAAATAGTTATTGGTTCAAAATGCTTACATGAATCATAATGTCCTGGGTTCGAATCCATGCCAAGATTCTTTTCAAAAAGATTTTTTCAAACCCTCACAAAAGGCGGGATTAGGGTTAATCAGAACCCAATGGTTCAACTCACCATTCACATCGGGCAAGAAAACCTTGTCTTCTATAATGAATAAACCATAGTTAGTTGATACATTCTGATCTATGAAAAAATCGTTGGTGATGAAGTTCCCACCGTTTATGCACCAATTCTGGAAAATTTAACTTCTCGCAATCGTTTAATACAATTTTGATTCTCCAAACAACCCGGTTTCAAATCCTTCAATTGAGCCAGAATTTGATGGAATCTCGATCAAGATTGGTGATATTTCATGTGTTCTCGTTTATTCTTGCAAGAACATCGTCAACTACGACGATTATGTGTTCACTGTGCACGAAGACAAGAAACTGAAGTTTCTTGAACCAGAATTGAAGAATTGAGATATTAGCTTAATTGAAGATTTCATCAAACACACAACTCCGGTGAGATTGTGTAGTGTTGTTTATGGCGAACATTATTCACATTCAACAACAAGATTCAAATTTTCAAGCTGTATGACGAGTTATTGGGAATAAACCATAGTCAGTTGATAGGTAAACTATAGTTAAATGGTTGATTAGATAGTTATGAGCTAGTTAGACTAACCCACCCCTGTAAATAACTCTCACAATTGTACTCTTTAATCATTCTTTTATCAATCTATATCCATTCTCTATGAATTACTATCAGTATCTCCCATATGAATACTCACATGCTTGCTTTCTTGCTGATCAATATGATCTTTATTCTTAAGCTTTAATATTACTAATAGCCTCTTGAGCGTTCTCATATAAATATATTCCTTTACTTGACTTTGCAATTGATAGGTGGTGGTTAAAGAGGGACAATATAATTGGGATGTCTTAAAAGGAAAAAAAAATTATCCGTGTTCTGGTCCGTCAAAATCCACTTGACATAGACCCAATTACAAGGTAAAGCTCAATAAGGCATCAAACTCAACACTCTCCTTTCAAACAAGGTAAATAGTTAATTCTTTTCCTTAAATATCTCAACCCTCTATCTTCCTTCTGACTTGAGCGTCGAAACACTTTCTTCATCAACATGAGTATCATTATCTTCCTCAAGATAATCTTGTTCCCGAATAGAACACGTCGCTTGGCTATAACTTTAGTAGAAATGTGCCTCCATCTAACTAATTTGTAGTAATTATAATCCTATGAAATCAAAATCAAGGCAAAAAAAGAAAAAGAAAAGAGGATAACCAAAAAAAAAAGTAACATCTATTTAATGCACTTAAAAACTGTTCAAATAACTTTTGAAAAAAGATAAAAAATGTCAGTAGCCGTATGAAATAGAAAACTTTTAATTTCACCTTCATAATTTCAAGGTCTGCATTAGGTTTTTAAAATTTCGAATTGAGCTATTGTCTTTTAACTTCATATCAACTTTTCAAATCTTATGTAAATGTATCTAAACTATATTTATGTAAATGTTCTATTTTTTAAAATTAAATATTTTGTTTTTTAGTGTGACATTGATTGATTTATCGTCTTAGTACAACATTTTATATTTTTCTGTCATTCAGTCCAAATTGAGAGATTAATTTCTATTATGTCTTCAACATTACATATAAGCTTAATTATTGTTTTTGCCTCCCTATTTCCAATCAGTCATGAAATCCACCCCCCCTCCTCAAATTTTTGGGTAATTACATAAAAAATTGATCATTTTACATAATCATACGACACATTATTTGACACATTATTTAATCGTTTTTTACACTAAAAATAAGAAAAAGTGATCAAAATTGAGCAACTTTAAAATGGATGGACCTATCTTGTTTATGAGTAAAAATAAGGGGATTAAAATTATAATTAAGCTTTACATATATATAAAGACATGGATATTCTAGATGCAACGAAAGACAATTTGTTGAAAAGAGGGGTGATTTCGGCTACTTCTCAATCTTGTGTGGGAGGATTAGAGGTGGGCAAAAAAACCAAAAAATTGAACCGAACGAAACCAAAAAAAGTGAACCATTACCAACAATTTTGTTCGGATCGATTCGAAACAATTCGATAATTAAAATTCGTTTTTTTTTTGTTTTTTTTATATTCTTTTCAACGGTACCAATAATAATAGTTCGTTTCGGAAAAGTTCAATTATTTTAAATTTAGCAAACTGTTTAGTTCGGTTCGGTTTAATTTTCAACTCGAACCGAACCATGCCCACCCCTAGGGAGGGTGTGATAATCTAGAGGACATGGCTCATGTGTTTCTTCACTGCGACTTTTTTCGTTAAATCGTTGTTTCTGATTGGTTAGGCTCATCATGGTTACTCTGTATCATATTTCGAATAATGGATGTCAATTGGTATCCATGGGTACGAGTAGTATGATATCCGTCCCTGCCCCGTTGGATAAATATGGTACACATACCCGACCCCATATCCGTGCGGGTATCTCTATACGGGTAATTCACGGGTATTTAGATACCCAGGGATATTCGCGAGTACCCATGAATTTTTTAATTAATTATTTTTGTACAAAGAAAAATATTTTTTTAATTACCTACAAACTTCAACTTTTAAACATCCATACATAACATGTTTCATTCAAATTTCATAATCCAAACAAATTAATCTTACATAATCTCATGCAAATTCACCATACCATAAAGCATGCAAATTTACGATTCTTACATAATCCATAAAATTTCTTGAAGTATGATCCAAAATCTTATATATATATATATGGTTTAGGGTTTGAGACATGAGTAAATTTGGTTTTTTATAGACACCAAACTATATACACATTGATATTTTAGTAATTTACTTAATTTGTTAACGGGTACGGATAACCGCGGACACAGATATCATCAAATTTGTGTCCGTGTCCATAAAGTAACATGTAGTTAAATATCTGTTTCTTATACCCGTGGATGCCCATTTAACTACCCGCCCCGTGCCCATGACGGATTTTATCCACAAATATCCGCAAACATGGAATTTTTTGCCACCCCTATTTCGAATCAAGACTCTCCAAGAATAAAAGTGATAATATCCACCACTTACTCGACAAGATAAAAGCGCAGTCTTAAAGCTGACCGAAGGTGTAACACAACAAGTTCGCTTTTGACGACCACATATGAAAATTGTTGTTTTGACTTTGAATACCTCATAATAACACAAGAAAATTACATAAAAGCCCCCAACGGTAGTTAACTACCGTTGAGCTAACCGACAACATTTAATTGTCGCTGGCACCAGCGGTAGTTAACTATCGTTGCTTTTTTCCCCCAAAACCAGAAAACCCCTAGCTCCTATTCACTCATCACCTTAGCTCACCATACCATCCTAAAGAAAATCCCAATTTCAAAAATCTTTTGTCAACATTTTGGTTCAAAATCATTGCTGATGGATTGCTAGGACATTCTACACATAATATGCATAAAAAAACAGGTATTACAAATTTTAACTCGTTTCAAATGACAGTGCTACTTCCAAAAAAAAATTAATTTTTTTTCTTTTGTATTTTTTGTTTGTTTATGTTCTTATATGATATTAGATACATGTTTATTAATTATTTTAGCAATTATATGTTGTTTATTTATAGATATGGTTGAGAATGCGGGTGATGATCCGGGTGATCGAAAACCTAGTTTTGTCGATTCCGTTAAGGTTGAAGCTCCCGTTAAGGTCGAAGCTTCTGTTAAAGTTGAGGCTTCAAGCGTCAATTCCGGTGTGTGGAAACTTCGTGACAACGAAGTGGACACAACTCATTTCTTTTCGACCCGAGATACATGGAAATATAAAGACGAATTGCTCGGTTGGGTTCGTCGACAAGTAAACATGGCTGGATTTACGGTTATCATTAGAAGATCTTGTGACGGTATAAATGCTATGTTGGAGCTGGTTTGTGAACGGAGTGGCGAAAACAAAGTACCTAAGAGAAAAGTGAAGCATGAAGTAACGGGATCAAGAAAATGTGGGTGTTTGTTCAAGGT
Source organism: Medicago arabica (assembly GCA_946800305.1). Lineage (NCBI taxonomy): Eukaryota > Viridiplantae > Streptophyta > Magnoliopsida > Fabales > Fabaceae > Medicago > Medicago arabica. Next base: position 3,205,753 of record OX326965.1, read on the forward strand.
GCGTGTATATGACGTCAGGGAAGACAATGCTTGGAGATTGACTATTCTTAATGATGTTCACAACCATGAGATAGTGCCGTATGTAGCAGGGCACCTTCTTGCGGGAAGATTACAGGAGGACGACACGTAGATTGTACATGACTTGACCAATAGTTCGGTGAAACCAAAAAATATTTTGACAAATTTGAAGAAGAAAAGAAAAGAGTGCATGACAAATATCAAACAATTCTACAATGAATGTCATCAATTCAAAAAGGCGAAAAGGGGTGACTTAACGGAGATGCAATTTCTACTCTCAAAGTTGGAAGAGAATGAATATGTTTATTTCATAAGAGAAAAAGGTGAAAGTCAAACTGTTCAAGACATCTTTTGGACTCATCCAACATTGGTAAAGTTGTTTAAAAATTTTCCGACGGTTTTGATAATGAATTCCACGTACAAAACCAACTTGTACATGATGCCATTGCTTGAAATAGTTGGACTGACCTCAACCTATATGACATATTCGGTTGGTTTTGCATTTATGACGGCGGAGAAGGAGGATAACTTTACTTGGGCTTTGCAAATGTTGCTTAAACTTCTTAGCCCAAATAGTGATATGCCTAAGGTGGTAGTGACCAACAGGGACATGGGTATGATGAATGCCGTAGCAAATGTTCTCCCTGATAGTAGTGCAATAGTTTGTTATTTTCTGTTGGGAAAAATGTTAGATAAAAAATCATCACCGATTGTAAAGTTAAACAAAATGTTGTGGTAGTGGATGGGCAAAAGAAGATTGTCGACGAGGTGAAGCATAATGAGTTAGTTGAAACATGGGAAAAATTTGGTTGAATCTCTTACTCAAGAGTTATATGCGGGTAATCTAATGGAATTCCAAGATGCTTGAAAGGATTATCCAAAGTTTATTCTCTATGTTCAAACTACCATTTTGAAGCCTTTTAAGGGTAAATTAGTTAGGGCATGGACAGACCTTGTGTTACATCTTGGGTGTAGGACCACAAACAGAGTTGAAGGAGCTCATGGTGTAGTGAAAGAATATTTGTCCACCTCCAATGGTGATTTGGGTACTTGTTGGGAAAAAATAGATGAGATGTTGGCAATCCAGATTGGGGAAATACAGTCATCGTTTGGTAGGAGCGTTACGGTCTTGGAACATAGATACAAAGATGTCATTTTGTACTCGGGGTTGGGGGGTAACATGTCTAGACAAGCCATGAACTTTATTCGTGTGGAAGAAGAACGTGCTAGGAAAACCTTGTGCATGGACAAGATAACTTGCGATTGTGTTCAAAAGACGTCGTATGGCCTACCTTGTGCATGCTTCATTGCTATGAAAATCCGTTACAACAGGCCCATTCGATTGGATGAGATACACCCGCATTGACATAAGTTGTATATGGGTGAAGAAGAAAGTAATGAAGATTCATTTTCGGTTGCGGAGGAGTGGAGTGGTATTCAAGAACGTCTCACAAGGGTTCCATACCAAATGAAACTAGAAATCAAAGATGGTTTGCGGTTGTTAGCGTTTCCGGAGACCACAATGTTGTTACCACCTCCAAGAAAGGTACCAACCAATGGAGCAAATAAAAAAAAATCAAATCTACACCAAAATCGACACGTAGGATCCCATCTTCGTGGGAGACTATTGATTCTCAACAACCGGAAAGTCAATCTTCACCACCAAAAAAATCTTCACAACCTAAAAGAAAAGGTGCTCGCATTGACATTTCTCCACGTTCGTCGATTCCAACTTCGTTGTCGGTTCCAATAAATTATGATCCATCAAATCCTATGTATTACATGCCAAAAATTCATGAGACCACATATTGAGAGAATTGTTGATGTTGTTGGCGATGGGCATTGTGGGTTTAGGGCTATAGCCGAATCCGTGGGTTTACTGGAAGAAAGTCATGTTATGGTGCGGAGATCACTTATTCAAGAGTTGAAAGAGCATATGAACGACTACATCAGGATATATGCGGGAGACGATCATTATAACCACATCTTGGATGGATTGCATCCTCCCAAAAATTGTAGTGTTTTTGCACCCCCTGATAAATGGTTGACATTATCAGATATAAGTCACATCGTTGCATCTTGTTACAATAGGCGGGTGGTAGAGATGACTACCATTGATCTTGGATTCTCAGAGACTTTTTTCTCACTTAGAGTCAGGCCTTCGGTTAACTCGAAAAGCAACATGATTTGTCTTTGTTTAATCCCAAATCATTTTGTCCTTGTGTTGAAAAATGATTGCCCACTACCTCCATCATCTACGGAGTTTAAGCTATGCAAGAGCGAAGAGGTGGCAACATGAGAGGATGAATTTTTGGATCAACAAGATCGTTTTCGAACATTCATGGAGATTGAGCTAAAAGAGACCGATTTCACCAAAAAAACCAACAAATCAAGACAATCCTATTTTGTTGAATGACACTCCGGTTAAAGCAAATGAAGAATTTGAAGATGTTGTGGAATATTTAGATGATTTAATTTCATTAGATGATATATGACACTTTTTGGTCGGTGTTAATTCAATTTTTGGTCGGTATGCGCCGAAGTATTTTTTGGGAAATATAATGTAATGACCATTTTTTGGGAAATATATATATTCGACTTTCGCATTTATTATAAATCATTGGATTTTTAGTTTAATGTGTTGCATAATGTGGAAAATTTGGTGAATTTCAAACAATTTTGTAACGTTAACGTATTATCGGTTTTGCGTAATGTTACCAAATAATTGATAAACTATATAATGTTGATGTTTGTAGTTGCTTGATGTTGTTTCGGTTAGATTCCATGCGGAATTGCCGTTTGAAATTACAGGTTAAAATAGACTAAAATGGCTGTGAATGTGAACGGCAGTTAACTACCGCTGGCACCAATGACAGTTAACTGATGCCGGTTTGCTCAACGGTAGTTATCTATCGTCGAAAATATTTTTAGATTTTTCATCTGTTATTAGGAAGTTTTGATTGTGAGGACAGCAATTTTCACCACATATTGAGGTTAAATCCTCTTATTTTCTTATAATGGTTATCTTTGTCGTATCCTACCTTCATAAGTTCATATGAAGACAAAACACATGCAGGACAATCAAATACACCAAAAGTGTCTTCTTGAATGGAACTGATTGAGTTCCATCCAGTTAACAAAGTCAACGAACTTACCAACATGTTATAGTTACAGTATACACTCCATTGTTCCACTTTCTTTTTCTTCTTATGGCTTCTTCTTCATTCACCTACGATGTTTTCCTAAGTTTCAGGGGCACCGACACACGCTACACATTCACCGCCCATCTTCACAAAGCTCTCCATAACAAAGGAATCGCCACCTTCATCGACGACGATCATCTTCAAAAAGGTGACCAAATCACACCCTCACTTCTCAACGCTATTGAAAATTCAAGAATTGCCATTGTTGTGCTATCCAAAAACTATGCATCTTCGTCTTTTTGTTTACAAGAGCTTTGTAAGATTCTTGAACATGGGTGTTTGGTTTGGCCGGTTTTTTATGATGTGGAGCCTTCCAATGTCAGGAAGTTGAGTGGGAGTTTTGGAGAAGCTATGGATGTTCATGAGGTTAGGTATAGGGATGATGTTGATAGGTTGGTGAAATGGAAAAAGGGTCTTCATCAAGTTGCTAATTTAGCTGGATTTCATTACAAAAATGGGTTAGATTCTTACTTTTTTAAAAAAAACATAATTATTAGGGTCTGTTTGGATTAACTTATTTGAACTTATGCAGACCTGTTTGGTAAAATATAGCGGATGATTAACAAGCTAGCTTATATCTCATAGTAGATAAGTTAGTTGATTGAATTTGTAGTGTTCGGTAAAATTAGTAGTTGAGCTAGCTTATAAATATGAAATGATTTAATCTTTTTCAATTAAGATAATAGGGGTAGAATTGAGAGAGAAAATCATAAGTTTTTAGCTATAATCTACCTGAAATAGCTTTCAAGAGAGCTACAAGCTCATGAGAAAAAATGGTTACCAAACATGTCTATTTTGATCATATTATGAGCTTATAAGATATAAGGTATCCACTATAAGCTCAAAATTTTGTCTTTCCAAACAGAGTCCTAGTGACATAAGTATTTGTGAGGAAAATATCTGATGACATTTTCATAAATTGTTTTTAACCTATTTTCATAAGCTCTCTAGGATAACTTATGAAAAAAGTTTATAGATTTTAAAAAACAGTTTGGTTTTATTTTATCTTTTGTTATAAAAGTAGTATATCCATAAATCCTTGTATGGTAATCCCTTATACTATAAGCTTATATTAAGTTGTTTATGCAAACAGACCTTTGTAGTTTGGATTGGAAGTAAAGGAAATGCACTTTTAGTGTAAACTAGTTTTACTGACCGTCAATGAATAAACTAATTGAACTAATGGTGGGTATGCATGCTATACTCTTATATTTTTAGTTATAACAAATAAGTGTTCAAAATATAGACATGATGCAGTAACATGAATTTCGTTGACTTATTGCGCAGGGATGGTTATGAGCATGAGTTTATTGGGAAGATTGTTGAACAGGTTTCAAGAGAGATTAAGCCTCTTACTATACCTGTTGTTGAATATAGAGTTGGACTGGAGCCCCAAAGGCAAAATGTACTTTCACTTTTGAATGTTGGTTGTGATGATAGAGTTGCCAAGGTAGGGATCCATGGAATTGGTAAAACAACTCTTGCTCTAGAAGTCTATAATTTGATTGTCCATCAATTTGAATGTTCATGCTTTCTTGAAAACATTCGGGAAAACTCAGAGAAACATGGGTTGATATATCTCCAAAAGATCATTCTTTTGGAAATAATTGGAGAGAAGGAGATTGAGTTAACAAGTGTTAAACAAGGAATTTCAGTAATACAGCAAAGGCTCCGTAAAAAGAAGGTTCTTTTGCTTCTAGGTGATGTCGACGAGGAGAAACAATTGGATGCAATTGCTGGAAGAAATGATTGGTTTGGTCTCGGCAGTAGAGTCATCATCACAACCCGAGACAAAGGGTTGCTATCGTCTCACGGGGTTGAAAGTATGTATGAGGTGCATGAGTTGAACAAGAAAGATGCTTTTGAATTGCTTAGACAAAAAGCTTTTAAAACCAACTAAGTTTGTCCAAATTATGCGGATGTTTTGAACCGTGCCTTGACTTATGCTTCTGGCCTTCCTTTGGCTTTAGAAGTAATAGGTTCTCACTTATTTCATAAAACAGTAGAACAATGTAAATCTACATTAGATCGTTATGAAAGGATTCCTGATAAAAAGATGCAAACGTTGCTAAAAGTGAGCTTTGATGCTTTGGAAGAAGAGAAAAGCGTTTTTCTTGACATTGCTTGTTGCTTCAAAGGATATGATTTGACAATCGTCAATAAAATGCTTCATGCTCATCATGGTGACAACATGGAAGATCACATTCAGGTGTTAGTGGAGAAATCTCTCATAAAGATAACCGAGTCTCGTAGCGTAACATTACATGATGTGATAGAGGACATGGGAAAAGAAATTGTTAGACAAGAATCACCGAAAGAGCCTGGAAAGCGCAGTAGGTTATGGTGCCCTGAAGATATAGTTCAAGTTTTAGAAGAGAATACGGTGAGTGAATAAAATTCACATTGATGATTTTTTTTTCATCTTCAACCTTTGATTTAGCTTTGTTCATTATTGCAGTTACTATAATGCCTACATGGCAATTTTTTCCTTTTATAATATTAAGCTCTAGCATATATACATATATGGGTTGATTTGTGCTTTTTTGTGTAAAAAGGGAACAAGTAAAGTTGAAATCATATATTTGGATTCTTCGATTGAAGTAAAATGGGATGAAGAGGCTTTTAAGAAGATGGAAAACCTCAGAACGCTTATTATTAGGAATGGTGCTTTTTCTGAAAGTCCAAAACATCTTCCAAATAGTTTAAGAGTACTGGAATGGTGGAAATATCCTTCAGGAGGTGTACCGTCTCATTTTTATCCCAAGAAACTTGCCATATGCAAATTTGCCTTTGACTTTACATCATTCGTGTGGGGAGATTTCTTAAAGAAGGCAAGTGTGATGAATTTTATATCCCCGATCTTATATCAAATTACTCGAACATTAATCATTTCTTACTTGTTTGTTTGACTGTTATTCTCTTTTAATTTTTGCAGAAGTTCCAAAATATGAGAGTTTTAAATATAGATAGCTGTGGATTCTTAGCACAGATGCCTAACATATCTGGTCTCCTAAATTTAGAAGAACTTTCATTTCAATATTGTGAGAATTTAATTACAATGGATGACTCGGTTGGGTTGTTAGGTAAACTTAAAATCTTGAGAGTTGGAAGTTGCAAGAAGCTCAAGAGTTTTCCACCTCTCAAGTTGGTTTCGCTAGAAGAACTCGATCTTTCATATTGTGATAGTCTCGAGAGTTTTCCTCATGTGGTAGATGGGTTGCTGAATAATCTTCAAACCTTGAGTGTTAAAAATTGCAAAACTATTAGGAGTATTCCACCTCTTAAGTTGGCTTCCCTTGAAGAACTTAATCTTTTATATTGTGATAATCTCGAGTGTTTTCCACTTGTGGAGGATGGGTTATTGGTGAAACTTAAAATCTTGAGAGTTATAGGTTGCAGTAATATTAAAAGTATCATACCTTTCAAGTTGACTTCACTAGAAGAACTCGATCTTTCATATTGTAATAGTCTCACGAGCTTTCCATCCATTGTGGATGGGTTGCTTGATAAACTTAAGCTTCTAAGTGTTACATATTGTCGCAAGCTCAAACATATTCCACCTCTCAAGTTGGATGCTTTGGAACAACTCGACCTTTCATATTGTGATAGTCTTGAGAGCTTTCCACACGTGGTGGATGGGTTGCTGGGCAAACTTAAAATCCTCAAGGTTGTTTGCTGCAACAGTATTAGGAGTATCCCACCTCTCAAGTTAGATTCGCTAAAGGAACTCCATCTTTCGTATTGTGATAGTCTTGAGAATTTTCCACCTGTGGTGGATGGGTTGCTAGAGAAACTTCAATTCTCAAGTATTAAAAGTTGCAGCAATATCAAGAGCATTCCACCTCTTCAATTGACTTCTCTAGAAGAACTCAATCTTTCAAATTGTCAGAGTCTTGAGAGTTTTCCGCCTGTGGTGGGTCAGTTGTTGGAGAACCTTAAATTCCTAAGTATCAGTTACTGCCACAAGCTCAGGAACATTCCATCTCTCAAGTTGGATTCGCTGGAACTACTCGATATTTCATATTGTGATAGTCTTGAGAAATTTTCACATGTGGTGGGTGGGATGTTGGAGAAACTTAAAATCATGAGAGTTAAAAGTTGTAGCAATCTCAAGAGTATTCCACCTCTAAAGTTGGCTTCACTGGAAGAACTGGATCTTTCATATTGTGATAGTCTCGAGAGTTTTCCAACGGTGGTGGATGGATTTTTGGGTAAACTTAGATTATTAAGGGTTAAAGGTTGCAACAAACTCAAAAAATTTCCACCTTTCAAGTTAGCTTCTTTAAAAGTACTTGATCTTTCATATTGTGATAATCTCGAGAGTTTTCCTCCTGTGGTGGATGAATTTATGGATAAACTTCAATTCTTGAGTGTTATATACTGCCGCAAGCTCAGGAGCATTCCTCCTCTCAAGTTGGCTTTACTGGAGCATTTTGATCTTTCATATTGTGATAGTCTTATGAGTTTTCCAACTGTGGTGGATGGGATGCTAGAGAAACTTAGAATCTTGAGAGTTATAAGTTGCAACTACATCCAGAGTATCCCACCTCTGAAGTTAGAAGAACTTAATCTTTCATATTGTGATAGTCTCGAGAGCTTTCCAAACGTGGTAGATGGGTTGCTGGGTAAACTTAAGGTCCTTAATGTTAGATATTGCCACAAGCTCAAGAGTATTCCACCTCTAAAATTAGATTCGCTGGAACAACTCGATCTTTCTTATTGTGATAGTCTCAAGAGTTTTCCACCTATTGTGGGTGGACAGCTGAAGAAACTTAAAATCTTGAGAGTTACAAATTGCAGTAATATTAGGAGTATCCCGCCTCTCAATTTGGCTTCGCTAGAAGAACTCAATCTTTCGTATTGTTATAATCTTGAGAGTTTTCCACTTGTGGTGGATGGGTTTCCAAATAATCTCAAAGTCCTCAGTGTTAGATATTGCCGCAAGCTTAAGAGTATTCCATCTCTAAAGTTTGCTTTTCTAGAAGCTCTCGATCTTTCATATTGTGATAAACTTGAGAGTTTTCCAAAGATATTAGGAGAGATGGAAAATATAAGACAGGTTCACTTGTATACAACTCCCATAAAGGAATTGCCATTTTCTTTTCAAAATCTTACTCGACTTCGAACATTATATCTTTGTAATTGTGGAATTGTTCAGTTACCAAGTAGCATTGTCATGATGTTAGAACTGGATGAGCTTATCATAGAGGATGGGGGATGGCTGTTCCCAAAAGAAGACCAGGGTGAAGAAAAAGTCATCTCAATGCAGTCTTCACAAGTAGAATTTCTTCGTCTCTGGAACTGCAACCTTTCTGATGAATCGTTGGCTATCGGTCTTAAGTGGTTTGCCAATGTTAAAGAATTATACCTAAGTTGGAGTAAATTTACCATTCTCCCCAACTGCATTGAAAAATGTCGCTTTTTATGGAAGCTTGTCTTGGATAACTGTGAGAATCTCCAGGAAATCAAAGGGATTCCGCCAAGCTTAAAAACTTTTTCGGCCATTAACTGCATATCTTTGACTTTGTCGTGTACAAGCAAGTTTCTGAATCAGGTCTTCATTTCTTTTTCTTTTTTTTAGCTTAGTTTATTTGATAATTGATATTCTTCTTAAAGTTCCTAAAGCCAAAGGCCTAAACTTATTTATGACTATAGGAACTCCATGAATCTGGAAACACCAGTTTTGTTTTTCCACAAGCAGAGATTCCAAAATGGTTTGACCACCAATGCATGCATGGATTGTCCATTTCATTCTGGTTTCGCAACAAGTTCCCTGCCATAGTTCTCTGTGTTGTTTCTCCATTGACATGGGATAATTATCAACCTGATGTGAAAGTGTTCATCAATGGCAAAACATTTTTCTACAGGGATGTCGAGGGTGAATATGAGTGGCCGATATCGTTTCATTTACATATTTTTCATATGAAAATTGAAAAATTGAATGATGATGTGGATGCAGCAGTTTTAGAAAATGAGTGGAACCATGTGGTGGTTGACTTTGGGTTCGAATTCCATAAAAGTGGAATCCATGTGTTGAAAGAGAAAAGTAGCATGATGGACATCCGATTCACCAATCCAGAGAATGATGTTAATATGGGAATTACTCTTTATCATTGCTCTTAAACTTTGATTGTGATGTGGATAAAAGGGAATGGGATCGACTCTACCAATTCCAAGACTCCACCATGTAGTTATAAGTATTCCTACAAAGATACTCTGGCCATTATGTTCATGCAGGATGTTGATTTGTAAGTATATCGATCATTATACACAAACTGGTGTAATATTTTCTTCTCGTTGTACATTATTTACTGATAGTTTTAATTATTTCAGCTCAGTACCGAATTTTAACTTTTTCTTTCTAGTTCTTGGCAGTGTCAAAGGGGAAGGCTTGGAGATGGATCTTTCTGTCGTGGTTGTGCAGAAGTTGGTGTTTGTCTGCATCCTGTTTTGCAAATAACAGTTTTTGGCCATTATAATTTTCTGAATATCTTGGGAAGCATGCCTACTGGTAGGTCTCTTTCTGTGTGTTTACAGTTGATTAGATCTTTTTAGTGCATTTAGAAAGTTAGTCTCTACTAGTGCCCGGCTTCATTTCAGTTACAATATGTCAAATGATTTACTTGAAATATGTGTTTCCTTGTTGGCCAAGGTGAAAGAGTTGGACCTGTTTCATACATAGCAGAAATTCTTTTTGAGGAAATTTGATTTGAATAATTGCAACCTTTTTCAAGAAATTAGAAGTATTCATCACGTGTAAGAGCGTTCCCTCAAAAGGCTGCACATCCTTGAAAGATTTAGACCTCACACTTCTTGCTGCATACACCAGAAATTTTAACTTCTTCAGGGAACTTGTTCAGATTCAGTGGAATCTGTAAGGATTCTTAATGACACAAATGCTCCAAGTCTAAGTGAAGAGGCTATGCAAGCTTTGAAAACAGCGTAAGACTTCATCTTCATTGATGCTTCAGTTTTATTGCATCCTGAATAGTGTAGTGTACTGTCATGAAAACCTGCTTAGACCTCTCCAATTTTTCTGCAGATGATGATGACATATCAGGAGAAATGTGAACATTGATACAAGAGCCTTGATGGAGTTCAAATCTGGAGTAAGGACTAAAATGAATCAAGTATGAAAATTGATTCTGAATTGCTGCAACCTGATGAATTAGGAATCAGATTCGCAAGCTGATTAATCACCATATGATCAGCTTCCGACGTACATAGCATAATAAAGTATTTGTAAGCTTTCTTTCAACAACCAGTTGGACCAAACCACTTTACAAACAGTCCCATGATGCTGATCAGTGAAAGGAATTTAAGTTGGTAGGATTAGTTTACTTTTATTACCCTTACCAGGAAAGGTGTAAGTTCAAAGACAAGACACTAATGCATGTTTCCCTACCTAGGATTCAAAGTTAAGCTAACCATTGTTTTAAATGATTTCCTAAAGAAAAATTAATGTTATTGTTGTCACGTTTAAGTCAAATGGTAGCATGTCAATACCCTTGTCTCAAAGTTGTTGTGTTATTATTCCCTCTCTTTGTCACATATGGATAGAAATGTTTTTTTGATGCCCATGGACCTTTAAAGTTCCTGAATGTGGATGCAATTTTAGACGTGTGTGAGAGACCACAAGAATGGTCAAAGCATAAGGGGGAACAAGTATTTGTTTTTGGCCCCCTAACCAACTCTACTTAGCTCTCCCTACATATCTCACTAATTTTATGATATACACCTAACAAAAATTGCATATATGAAATCTCTTCTCACAATTTATTTACTTTAAAACTTCTTTCTTATTTAGGTATTATGATTATCTTACCTTTGATCAGTCTTCACTCTTGAGGACTAAAATCCATTTCAATGAATGAGATTAATTGATGAATTTCATTATTGTTAATAAAGCTAGTTAAATACTAAAATGTACTAGGGGTATTTATTTATTCACATTTATTTTCCATTCTATATTTGTGAAGATGGGATAAGATTTTGAGTGTTTTGCCTTTTGTTTTCCTTTCTTTATGGTTGAAGGGAGGATTGTCATAATGAATTCACCACCCTTTTGGGTCATGAATGTATTGACTCACCTTACAATGCATCATATCAAAGTTGACTTAATCAATGCTTAAAAGTAAAAAACAAAAGTACAAAGATGAAAGAAAAAAACATAGAAATCCTAAACATCCTATGAATAGGAATCCTCTTCTTATACACAACTAATATCTTGTGTATAAAAGTCATACAAAATGTATGTCACAATTTTCAGAAAATATACACCAAAAACATGTATTGGCCTGAGCCCACAAAGTTAGTCTAATCGTCAAAGGGATAACATGAGACATGAATTGTGATAGTTTACCATATTCTAATGGTTGTAAGTTGTAACCATACAAAATAAAATATGCCATGAAATCATTTGGTGAGTTATGAAACACTGACGTGCAACCTATACATATATTTTGTACTATCAACAAAAAACGTGACAACGAAAAGGAGTTTATGATTAAATTTAAACATCATGAATTGGTGGAGCTTCAAAGTTCATGGAAAAATAACCTCTCATCTTTATTTACACGTAGGAAATTGACAGGGCAACTAATTGTTGTTGTTGTTGGTGAGCCTCTTCAACTGCTCTCAACACAATTTTCTCAATTTTGTTTTTGCTCCACAATCCATTCTTTTAGTTGCTGCTTTACTACTCTATCCCTCTCCTATGGTCCCAAAATGATTAAGAGGAAAATGAAAACATACATGATATAATACATTTGTCTCTTTTTATAAGTTTCTTTATTATTTTTCAGATATATTAAGAAAAAAGAGTAGAGTAATTAATATGTAAATTTTGTACATAAATATTACTCCTTCCGTCTCAAATTATCTGTCTTTTTTACAATATCATTTATAATTATTCCGTAAATGATAAATATTTTGCCATTGAAATCAGCATTATTAATCATTTCCCCGTGTAAAACTCAAATATGACATTTATTGTGAGACAGAGGAATTATGTGTTCAATTCCGACATTTTATCTTTAAGATAAATTAGTAACATTAATAATGAGCATATTTAAAATAACAATGTATCTAATAATTTAAAATAGAGCTTATATTTAGAACAATTTTTCCAAAGTTTATATTTTTTTATTTTTTTTAAAAGTCCAAAGTTTATATTTTATAGCAGAGATAGCAGTATTTTTCATTTAGGAATTGTAGGTGTACATAACATAACCTGAAATATAAGTAAAGCAATTCCATTTTGTTTCCATTTCCAATATCGTCTAATTAACAAGGAAAGGACAAATGGAGCTATATAAATGGTTAGTCTTGCATTGAGATTTACTTATAAGTCATAATTCTCTAACAACTACTTCCTAATCCTTGCTACTTAAGCTAATCCTCATATTTAACTACTAACACATCCTAATTTATGAAAGAGGGATTCATTTACATATATAGTGTGTAGTCCCCTCCATTTTAGGCACTGTTATTTCTCCTACAACATTGCACTTTAAAGATGGATTTTTCAAATCTTCATAAGTTGGTGAAGACAGCACCATCCAAAGCTTTGATTATGAGATTCAATTTGTTATGTCTTTCCATCTTTCTGATTGTTTATGCAACCCTTCTTCTCCGTCCTTCTTCGTCGGTCTATTTCGATAATGCAGCTTCACTTGTTAGATGTTCATTGAGAGAATGCCATCACAAGGTAAGGTGAGCCTATTCTAATGGCATGGCATCCCTTTCTCATCTTATGTTTTTGCTCTTTGTTTTTTAGTTTTGTTCTATTTTAATGTGTACCAAACATGGAAATAAATCTTCTATATTTGTGTGATCTTCAACTTGTAGGGAGAAAATAACATAAAAATGAAAGCAGTATTGGAAGAATTACCAAAAGCAAAATCAAGGAACCCAAAGAATGGAACTAAGATAGAAGCACCAAGTTTTCTAGGCGAAAAAATCGGTAAAGGAATGAAAATTGGAATGGTGAATATGGATGAAGACGACGATGTAAGCGAATGGAACAAACATGGAGAAACAATACCAATTAATTTCGACAAAGCATCACAATTTTTCAACTGGACCGATTTATTTCCCGAATGGATCGATGAAGAAGAAGAAAGCGACGTTCCAACATGTCCCGAGTTACCAATGCCTGAATTCGCAACATATGAAAACATGGACATAATAGTTGCAAAGTTACCATGCAAGTATCCATTAGAAGGGTGGGGTAGGGAAGTTTTAAGGTTACAAGTTCATCTTATCGTGGCAAATATGATTGTGAAGAAAGGAAAAAAGGATTGGAAATGGAAGAGTAAGGTTGTGTTTTGGAGTAAATGTAGACCAATGTTGGAGATATTTAGATGTGATGATTTGGTTAAAAATGAAGGTGATTGGTGGTTTTATGAAGTTGATGTAAAGAAGTTGGAACAGAAAATTTCTTTGCCTGTTGGGTCTTGCAATTTGGCTTTGCCTCTATGGGAACAAGGTATGTATTTTTACACAAAATTTTGCATTAAAGTGGTAAAAATCAAAAGTGAGTAATGATTATTATTACTTGAGGTACAATTAAAACGTTTATAAAGTAAAAATAGTAAAGGTAAATTTTTGTAAAAAAGTGAAACGCGCCAGGTAGGGGTCGAACCTACGACTTTCTGCTTAGGAAACAGACGCTCTATCCACTGAGCTACAGGCGCTTGATTATGTTTGTTTTTGTTAACAATTAATATTATATTATATAAATATTTTATTTGAAGTTTATGATCAGATTTTTTTTTCTTTTTTCTTTTATTATGAGACCAGTTCTTGATTAATTTTTGTGCAGGACGGTTAAAATTATAGTCAAAGTATATTTTTTTTGTGCTTCAAAACTAATAGCATTTTTTTAATGGAAAAATTCATAACATGTTAACCACTACATTATTTTGCATGCATGACCCAAACCAACCACTATACATTGACTTGTTATGTTAGTAGTTACTTGTTTTGTCAGCATTAATTTGGTCTTTGTCTCAACATAAGCTTGTTAGTTAATATTAGTTCAACATCCTGGTCTACCCAAAATCTTGTTTTCTAAGAAACACTTTACCTACGTTACAATCAAAGTTGCTTTTTCATTTCTTTGATGAAAAATAATTTAGATTAGAGAATACACCTCTTGTAAATTTGAACCGAATTACCAAATAACAAGTAGCTTTCAAATTGTTTGCATAATAATAAATTTAAAAATGTTATCTTAATCAAAAAAATTAAGAATGTTATAGTTATAAAAGTCGCTCATAATCTGGTTAGAGTTTACGTTCTTCTTGTGTCACTGTATTGACACTATTATCTAAATCTTGAATGAAATGATGTGTTTTCTTTGTCGCAAAAATAAATAAATTATAGCATACAAAAAAATTGAAAACAAAATAAAACTATAACATTGTAAATAATAAAATAAAAAATAGTGTTGATTTTGCAGGGATTGACAAAGTATATGACATATCCAAAATGGAACAAAACGTAAGAAGCAAAACAAGAGCAAAACATGAAGCCTATGCAACAGTACTTCACTCCTCAGAAAGCTACGTTTGTGGAGCAATAACACTTGCACAAAGCCTCTTAAAAACAGGAACCAAACGTGACCTTATACTTCTCATTGACAGCTCCATCTCCATCCGCAAACGCCGAGCATTGGCAGGTGCCGGTTGGCAGATTCGAACCATCACCCGAATCCGAAACCCGAGAGCAGAAAATGGAACATACAATGAGTATAACTATAGTAAGTTTCGGTTGTGGCAACTTACTGATTATGAGAAAATCATCTTCATAGATTCTGATATCATTGTTCTGAGGAATCTTGATATTCTCTTCAACTTTCCTCAAATGTCTGCCACTGGGAATGATCAGTCCATTTTCAACTCTGGCATCATGGTTATTGAGCCTTCCAATTGCACCTTCAGGTAGTTTTTAATTTACTAATTAATTTTCTTACTCGATCGAGTCGCCTTCTAGTTTTAAGATTATTTTTCTATTGATTCATTTATGTGTGTACAAAATATATATTAGAAGGTAACTCATCTTCTAACAAATGTTGTCTTATCTTAATGTAGCGTGCTTATGAGCCGGCGCTACGACATTGTATCATACAATGGAGGTGATCAAGGGTTCCTGAATGAGATATTTGTGTGGTGGCATAGGCTTCCAAGAAGAGTAAACTATTTAAAGAACTTTTGGGCCAACACAACAGTAGAAGCAAGTGTGAAAAATGGGTTATTTGGTGCTGACCCTCCAAAACTATATGCTATTCACTACCTTGGTTTGAAACCTTGGCATTGTTATAGAGACTATGATTGCAATTGGGATGTGGTGGATCAGAGGGTTTATGCTAGTGACGTAGCACACCAACGTTGGTGGAATTTTCATGATAGAATGGACAAGAAGTTACAAAGTTTTTGTAGGTTGACAAGACAACGTAGGACTGAGTTAAATTGGGAAAGAAGAAGATCTAATAAGATGGGATCACTTGATTATCATTGGAGGATTAATGTCACTGATCCTAGAAAATCTGGATCTCTTTTGATGGATTAGATTATTATACAACTTTTTTTTTTCTTTTTTGTATGTTTTTTCTTTTGCTTCATTTTTTGTTTTTGTTTTCCTTAATCTCCATATATCTTGTGCCTTCCCTATGGTATATAGACATATTCATGTGAAAAGCATTTTATGATGATTATTTATAATGCGCGAGTATTCCTCCGGTTAAGGATACATGGTGCTCCACATTTGACTTGCAGTCTTCCACGACTCAACGTGTGTGCAAATTTCCACAGAAAGTGCGTGCGTGCTCATTGCTTTCTTCATTTAGTAGCGCAAAAATATCCAATACGAGTTAAATGCTTAATTGTCTTGTTCCGCTGAATTTTATCAAGTTTGATGTCTCGATGACCTTCTTATACTTCAGTAGACTTGAAAATTTTTGACTGACCCTATAGTTCAGCTGTGCTAGCACTCGCCCAATTTGCTATCGGCTAAGGGAAATTTGTCTGCCCCTAAATCGCCTATTTTCCGATTTCGTCTAACAGGATATTTATTAGTAGCTGTAAACATGTGCCCCTGTGTAGTTGTATTATCAGTTAGTTAATTATGAGCAATGTGATGATGCGACATAAACTGAAACTACTGCGCGTAAACAGTGTCATCATTGTGCCGTAGAAATAGCAAACTAACTATTAAAAACCCTTTTTTGACTTGCGATTGGGTAAAAGACTAAGCTAAATGCTTAGCTATGCCAAAGTAAATTGAATTTTACAAAGTCTGCACCGCAAGCTAAATGCATAGTTATGCTAGAGTAGAAGAATTTTACTCATGCACTTAATGCCTTGTAGAAACGTTGGCAATTGGTTGTTGAATTGTCCTTGGCTTGAAATCCATTTTTTTTCTTCCAAAGTTTATTTTGATAATGCAGCCTCATAGCAAACTAATCATTTAATACCTTAAGCTAATCATCATTTTTAACTACTAACACATCCTAATAATTTATGAAAGAGTAACACATTTACATATATAATTTACAGTCCCCTCCGGGCACTGTTATTTCAGCCAACATTGCACTTTGCTTTGATTATGAGATTTAATTTGTTTTGTCTTTCCATCTTTCTGATTGTTTATGCAACCCTTCTTCTCTGTCTGCCTTCTTCGGTCTATTTTGATAATGCAGCCTCACTTGTTATATGCTCTTTGAGAGAATGCCGTCACAAGGTAAGGCTTGCCTTTATCACATAAATTTTCTAGGCCGATCAATATGTAGTCTATAAAATTGTCACAAATTAACTAATTTGATGGAGTATTTTTAATTTTATGATCAAATTATCTGACCAGTACAATTTCAGAGACTAAATTACCAATTTTGTATATTTTTTCTTAATATTTTGAAATGTGGCCTTACCATAGGAATATATCTTGTACATTTTGTAAACTTGCAGGGAGAAAAAGGCATAAAAATGAAAGCAGTGTTAGAGGAATTACCAAAGTCAAAATCATGGAGGCCAAAAACAAATGGATCTAAGATAAAAGTACCAAGTTTTTTAGGCAAAAAAAATGGGTAAAGAAATGAAAATTGGAACAGTGAACATGAACGAAGACAACGGCATAAGTGAATGGAACATATACATGGAGAAATAATAAGAATTTATTTCAATAAAGTATCACAATTTTTCAACTGGACAGATTTATTTCCCAAATGGATCGACGAAGAAGAAGAAAGCGAAGTTCCAACATGTCCCGAATTACCAATGCCAGAATTCGCAATATACGAAAACATGGACATAATAGTTGCAAAGTTACCATGCAAGTATCCAGAAGAAGGATGGCGTAGGGAAGTTTTAAGGTTACAAGTTCATCTTATTGTAGCAAATATGGTTGTGAAGAAAGGAAAAAAAGATTGAAATGGAAGAGTAGAGTTGTTTTTTGGAGTAAATGTAGACCAATGTTGGAGATTTTCAGATGTGATGATTTGATCAAACATGAAGGTGATTGGTGGTTTTTTGAGGTTGATGTAAAGATATTGGAGCAGAAAGTTTCTTTGCCTGTTGGATCATGTAATTTAGCTTTGCCTCTATGGGAACAAGGTATGTTATCTTACACAATATTGTAGTTTTTCATACTTTGTATTGCAAAATTTGGATTAAATTGGCAAAAATCAAGACTGAAAAATGATTGTTATTACCTAAGCTATTTTACTTGACTACCAAGTAATCTCAATAAAAATAAGTTGTACAGTTTTTTTATTACTAATGAGATCAGTTTAACAACACATACATTCTTCTCTAAATTTTCATCATCTTAATTCATCTGTATCACTCATCATTAGATTACTTAACAAACAAGAAACATTGCAAGCTGTGCTAACAACTTTCAAATTTCTTGCATTATAATAAAAATAACAATAATGATAATAAATATTATTGCGTTCTTTATAAAATTGTAACATAAATAAAATAAAAACAGTGTTCATATTGCAGGGATAGACAAGCTATATGACAAATCCAAAATGGAACAAAACTTAAGCAAAACATGAAGCCTATGCAACAGTCCTACACTCTTCAGAAAGATATGTTTGTGGAGCAATAACACTTGCACAAAGCCTCCTAAAAACAGGAACCAAACATGACCTTATACTCCTCATCGACAGCTCCATCTCCGTCCGCAAACGTCATGCCTTGGCAGACGCAGGTTGGAAGATTCAAACCATCATCCGGATTGGAAACCCGAGAGGAAAGAATGGAACCTACAATAAGTATAATTATACCAAGATTCGTTTTTGGCAACTTACTGATTATGAGAAAATCATCTCTATAGACTCCGATATCTTTGTGCTGAGGAATCTTGATATTCTCTTCAACTTTTCTCAAATGTCTGCTACTGGTAATGCTCGATCCATTTTCAACGCTGGGATGATGATTATCGAGCCTCTAATTGCACCTTCAGGTAATTTTTAATCAATCAAGTAATCCATTTATGAGGATTGGCAGCAAGTAGCTAGTAACACACTCTTAACACACTATTATAAATACACTTTCTTTTATGTGTCTATAATGTTGTTTTATTGTAGTGTGCTGATGAACCTGCGCCACGACATTGTATCATACACCGGAGGCGACCAAGGATTCATGAACGAGATGTTTGTTTGGTGGCATAGGCTTCCAAGGAGGGTAAACTATTTGAAATTTTTTTGGGCCAACACAATAGTAGAAGCAAGTGTGAAAAATGGATTATTTAGTGCTGACCCTCCAAAACTATATGCTATTCACTACCTTGGTTTGATACCTTGGCATTGCTATAGAGACTATGATTGCAATTGGGATGTGGTCGATCAAAGGGTTTATGCAAGTGATGTAGCTGAAGTTGAAGTAAATGTCACTAGAAGGGGGGTTGAATAGTGACCCTTTAAAAATTCTCTAGCTCTATGAGAGGCTGAGTATTTTCAGGCAACTTTTCCTTTAACAAAGAAATGATTAGTAAAACAAATATAATCAAAACAGAGGATAAGGAGTAAAGTTAAAGAGAGATCACACAGAGAAGTTATCCTGGTTCCCCCAATATGGGTTAGTCCAGTCCCCACAGTTTTTGTGAGATTATCCACTAGTTCTTAGGAGTTTCTTCCTCCTTTTGCAAACTGCAATACAATATGTATTCTCTAAGCCTCACCAGGCTTACACTGATGCTCGAGCTCTTGCAGAGCTTGAGGTTGTTCCACTATGTATTCTCTTAGCCTCACTAGGCTTACACTACTGATATTATTAGCTTCAGCAAGCTTACACTATCACTCAAGATTTTACAGGCTTGAGGATATACAATCAAAATGAGATTTGATGTTTGGATCTAAATACAACTTTCAATCTTCTAAGAGAGTAAGAAATTGTAATGTGTTAATACTCTTAAGATGATGATCCAGAAGAAATATAATTGAGTACAGTAAGAGTATTTGATATTGAGATTTGCTTGATGAATTTTTGCTTGATTGTTGGCTTGTGATTGTTTGTGAAATTCATTGCTTTCTTTGTTGAGAGAAAGCTTCTATTTATAGCCAGCCTTCATCCTTCAATATCTTGCAGCTGTTCATTCTTGTAAAGACACCTTGTTGTTGATAGGAATTGCAAAATTGCCATTGTCCCATTCTTTTGTGCGCAGAGCTTGAGCTTGTCAGCCTCGACCTCTACTTTTAACACTAAGAGCTTGAGCTTGTCTTGGTCCAGGAGCGTGTATGAACAGTGAAAAGTACGTGAACAGTAAAAAGATCTTTTCTTTATACTACTGTATCTTGCTTGTTCTCCAAGATGTATTTGATATAATGTTCTTGCTTTTCTTTGTCTCCAAGAAACCATTAATAAAACATATTTGCTTACTTGGTCACCAAGTCTTGTTTCTTTATGACTTTTTGCTTGCTTGCTTATCAAGATAACACTTTAGGGCTTTGTCATCATCCTTATCTTTTGTAAATGATTTAGCACATGATTGAAAGACATCTTTCCCTAGCATTTGCGCATGGCTTTCCTTTGTGATGCTTTATGAATTTAAATCATCAATTAACCTTTCTTGATTAATAATGAATTACCATCATATTCTCTTTGAAAGCTTGAGCTTAACCATCAAGGATTCATGGTTTTAATCAATGTGTGAGAATTGGAATAACCTATCCTTAATAAAATCCACTCAAGAGCACACATTAAATAACCAAATAAAATTATAATCTTAATTTTAATACAAGAGTTTGTTTATCATTTAAAAACAATTTTAAAGGGATTTTTGCTTCAACAATCTCCCCCTTTTTTGATTGATGACAAACTTCTTGAAATTAAAATTACATAAGGAGGTTTAGAATAAAAACTCCCCCTTAATTTATGCATCATTTTTAATTTGGGGCTCCCCCTCAAATTATGCATACAATGATATGATTTTAAGATGGAAAGAATAAAAGCATAGAATCATTCATTTCATTGATCATAATAATTCAAGATTACAAAGATTCATAAAGATTAGCATAAGTCTAATATTAAAATTTCAGAGGATCAATTTGCTACATACACCATGTTTAAGCTCAAAGAAAAAGATCCTAGAAATTTCAAAAGAGGAATTTCTTACAAAAACTAAGTGCTTCCTAGTTTTCCAAAAAGTTAGGCTAAACAACTGTTTGTACAATACGAATTGCAGACTGATTGCAATTTTGAAAGCAAGAAATAAAAACATAGAGTAACCAACAGCAGATAGCAGACACTAGATTTTTCAAGACATTTCTCCCCCGTTTGTCAGCAACCAAAAGAAGGGGGTGGTCGAGCTCAGCCTCAAGCTGGAGGTGGAGGTGGAGGTGGAACAAGATCAGAAGGAACAGAGGGCCCAGGAGCAGAAGCAGGAACATGTGTCACTGGTAAAATGGGATAAGCGATTTCAGGTAAAAACGGAGGTGGCAGATGTGGAGCAACAACAGGCAAGAATTCACCTAACATCCAATTGTTCATACAGCTTGTCTATGACCATAGCTAGCAACAGTTTCTTGTAATCCAACCATATTTAGAATCACATCAACATTAGTAGGACCAACAGGAGCAGTAGCAGGTATAGGGGTGTTTCCAGAATCAGTATTCCCAAAAGATCCAAGTGAACCAAAATGACTAGGTTCAGGTAAGGGAGAGGAAGAAGAAGGTTTGTTGAGTTTTGGATCCAGAATTGGTGAAGTAATGTAATTGCGAGCAGCTTCCATGAGAGGGTTATCAGATGATTTGGTTGGTGAGATGAATGTAGTTGAAGGTACAGTGATACTTGTTTGTCCTTGAGAAATACCTTGCATTTCATCATCCGGATGAAATCCACCAGTCATGGAGTAATATTGATAAGGGTTCAGGTTGAAAGGTATTAGTGAGGCAGAGTCAAAAAACATGGAATTAAAACCTTCCTGCACATCTTCATTCAAGTTTGGTAAAGGTGAGGATTGATGTTCAAAAGGAATGGGGCTAGGAGATTTTCTAGGAGAAGGAATAGGAAGTGTATTGCGTTCAGAGGTGAAGTTGTCCTCAGACAAAGCATGATCAGCTGGCTGATCAATCTGAACATCCTTATCCTTGTCCTCATTTCTTGGTGCTTCCTCTTTTTCAGAATCATCTTCAGATTCTTCAGATTCTGTTTCAGATTCTCCAGATTCTTCCTTAGAACTCTCAGGTTCTGGCTCAGAGTAGTGTACACAATTTCTTCAGAAGAGGGCTCATGAGTTTCAGTATCTGACTCATGTAGGTCAGGCTCGTCCTCAGCCTCAGGCAGAGGTTCTCCTATCTTACCCTTTTTCTTGATGGAACCACTAATCTTATGTGTCGCAGTTTTCTTTTTAGATGGTTTGGGAGCAGTAGCAATTTTTAGATGCCCTACAGCTGATCCATCAATCAGAGCACATTCATCTGAACCAATTTCATCATCCAAAGGTACTTTGAATTCTTTGAAGATCTTAGTTAACAACATAGCATAAGGTGCAGTTCGATGGTGAGATGCTGAGTGTTTCATATGTGCTAAGATTATGTAACCTAGGTTTAGAGGCTTATTTTCCATCAGGTGATAAACAACAATTAGGTCAGAATTGGTTACCTTGTCCCAACTTCCAGCTCTTGCTAGAATGGTGCGAACTGTTATGTTGTGAAACAGATGGCACTTAGGCTTGAGGTTTGCAGCAGTTGCACGTTCATCAGATCCTTTCTTTAAGAAACTTGCAAAAACATCATCTCGGTCTAGCTGACAATGGTAGAACCAATTATCACCATAGAGATGAACACCCTTGTTCTCTACGTTAAGAATCTTGCAGATGGATTCTGGAGTGAGTTGAAATGTCACACCTTTGAGGGTAACCGTGGCATGGCAGTTTGATTTAAACTTAGCAGCAGCATAGAATGCTCGAGTGAGACATGCATATTGCAATTCCTTGAGTGACAGAAAATTTGTCCATCCTAAAGCTTCAAAGTGAGGCTTTAGATTCTGTCCTCTTGCAGCCATATCATCAAGGTCGACTTGCCTTCCATTAGCAATAGCTTTGTCAGCCCATTTACTCAAATATTTTGCCTTGATATCAGGATTTCCAAAGACAACATCCAGTGAGGCAGCCTTAACTTTCTTGACAGAGACAGTTTTAGATTGAGCTCTTGGAGAGCTTGAGCTAGAGGCTTTCAGCCTTTTCTGAGGTTGAGATGACTCAACAATCTGTTTCCTCTTTTTGGAACTCGACCTTTTGGGTTGCTTAGACGGAGGAGGAGTGGTTTCAACTGGGGTTTCTATAGCCTTTCTCTTGGAAGGTGTCTTCTGAGGTTGAGTTTTGACAGTCTCCTGTGGTTGAGGTTCCTTTGATTCAACCACCCTGGGTTCGATTCTTACACCTTCAGAATCAATAACAATCACGTTGGTGTCGATTTTGGGTGGTTTGTTCACAGTCTTCATTCTTTGAGACCTTCTAGAGGGAATAAATGAAGAAGAGGATTTCGATTTTTTAGGTTTAGGCTTTGTTGATTTCGAAACAGAAGGAAACAGAGCTGATGAAGTAAACATAGTTGAAAAGGGTTCAGAAACAGAAAGGATTAAGGGTGGAGGCACAGTCGACATTGGTTTTGGATTGAATCCTATAAAAGGAATTATAGCAAGATTTGTGTTTGTTGATGGTGATGATGGTGGCAGCGAGTTTGGATGAAAAGGAGAAGAAGGTGGATTGTTTTGGTGAGGAGAAGAAGAAGGTGAAATAGTTTGAGGAGGAGATGAAGTAGGAGAGAGTAGTGGCGGATCAGATGGTGGTTCGGTTTTGGAGGGGACAAAGTTTTCCATTTGAGAGAAAAAAAAAAGAAGAAGAAGATTGTTGAGTGTTTGTGTTGGGTTCGGTGGGAGAAGAGAAGAAGAAGAAGAGTTGTTTTATGGAAAAGAAAAAAAAGCTAGAAAGTCAATGATGATTAAAAGGACAAACCTTTATCAAGGTTTATGGGAACTCGTGAGAGAGAGTTGGGAAGGGAGAAAGTTTTGATGAAAATAGCATCAAATGACAAGACCAATAGTGGTTTAGGAGACATTCAAAAAGGTAGTTTATGGAGGGAAGTGACAACAAGTGGTTATTTTTTTTTAAACGAGCTTTGGTGTAGTAAAAAAATAATCCTCTATTTTAATGTTGGAGACAAGTTAAAAACTTAAAAATTATTTTAATAAAGACAAACTAATAATAGATAATTTATCTTTTAAAAAATAAAATCTATCTTCTACCAAAGGTTTAGTAAAAATATCAGCGAGTTGATTTTCAGTATCAATGAAAATCAATTCAATTTCTCCTTTCTGAACATGATCCCTGATGAAATGATGTTTAATTTCGATATGATTAGATCTAGAATGATGAATTGGATTTTTAGACAGATTTATAGCACTGGTATTATCACAAAGAATAGTAATTTTTGTGTACCTTACTGAATAATCTTCCAGCTGATTTTTTATCCATAGAACCTGTGAGCAACTGCTTGCAGCTGACACATATTCAGCTTCAGTAGTAGACAGAGCAATTGTATTTTGTTTTCTACATGACCAGCTGATGAGAGCTTGACCAAGAAGTTGACATGCTCCACTTGTGCTTTTTCGTTCAATTTTGTCTCCAGCAAAATCAGCATCACAATATGCTGTTAGATCAAAAAATTTGTCCTTTCTATACCATAAACCAAGATTAGTAGTACCGACAAGATATCTGAAAATTCTTTTAACAGCAGTGAGATGTGACTCTTTGGGTGTTGTCTGAAATCTAGCACAAAGTCCCACAGAAAATACAATATCTGGTCTACTTGCTGTTAGATATAATAATGATCCAATCATTCCTCTGTATTCTTTTTCAGATACAGACTTACCTTGTTCATCTTTGTCTAAGCTTGAGGAGGGATGCATGGGAGTAGACATAATTTTTGCTTCATTCATTTTGTATTTAGAGAGAAGATCTCTAATGTATTTTTCTTGAAAAATAAAAATGCCGTCTTCTTGTTGTTTGATTTGCAAACCCAGAAAGAAGCGAAGTTCTCCCATCATGCTCATCTCAAATTCACTTTGCATGAGGTTAGAAAAATCCTCACACATTTTTTCATTTGTAGATCCAAAAATGATATCATCAACATAGACTTGAACAATTAAAAGATCTTGATTATGAATTTTTCTAAAAAGAGTTGTGTCAATATGTCCACGAGAAAAATCATTTTTAAGCAAAAAAGAACTGAGTCTTTCATACCAAGCTCGAGGAGTTTGTTTAAGACCATATAAGGCTTTTGAAAGTTTGAAAACATGATTTGGTTTTTTTATCATCCTCAAAGCCAGGAGGTTGATGGACATAGACTTCTTCATTTAGAGAACCATTTAAGAAAACACTTTTGACATCCATTTGAAAAAGTTTGATGTGTTTGTGTGCAGCATAAGCAAGTAAAATTCTAATTGCTTCTAACCTTGCTACAGGAGCATATGTCTCATCATAGTCAATACCTTCTTGTTGATTATAACCTTGAGCGACCAATCTTGCTTTGTTCCTGACAACCTTACCATTTTCATCCAGTTTATTTCTGAATACCCATCTTGTTCCAATGATGGTTTTGTCTTGAGGTTCAGGTACCAAATTCCAGACTTTGTTTCTTTCAAATTGAGAAAACTCTTCAGTCATGGCTTCAATCCATGATTGATCTATGATGGCTTCATTTATGGATTTTGGCTCTAGTTGAGAAATCATCGCCATATTTGTTTTGTCTTGGAATGATGATCTTGTTCTTACTTTATCAGCAGTGTCACCAATGATTAATTCTTTAGGATGATCAACAACTGATTTCCAACTGGGAGGAATGGATAGAGAAGATCAATCTTGTTCGTCTTCATTCTTTGGTTTTGATGACTCGGAAGTTTGTTGATGACTAGAATGATGATGTTCATCTTCATCCTCAATTTCATTCTCCACAATAAGATCATTAAACTCATCAAAAACAACATGCATGCTTTCCTCTGTACATCTGGTTCTTAGATTATAGACTCTATAACTTTTGGAAGTAGTAGAGTAACCCAGAAAAATAGCTTTATCTGACTTTGAGTCAAACTTACTCAAATTATCTTTGTTGTTTAAAATGTAGCAATAACATCCAAAGATATGAAAATATGCAATGGTGGGTTTCCTATTTTTCCAGAGTTCATATGGGGTTTTGTTTAAAAAATTTCTGATAGTAACCCGATTTAAAATATAGCAAGAAGTGTTTATGGCTTCAGCCCAAAAATATTTTTCAATGTTTGATTCATTTAGCATGGTTCTAGCCATTTCTTGTAAAGTTCTATTTTTCCTTTCAACTACACCATTTTGTTGAGGAGCTCTGGGACTAGAAAAATTGTGAGAAATCCCATTTTCTTCAAAAAAGGATTTAAAAGATGAATTTTCAAATTCTCCTCCATGATCACTTCTTACAGAAATGATGCTTGATTTTTTTTTTCATTTTGGACCTTCTTGCAAAAGTTTTTTAAAGCTTCAAAAGAGTTATCTTTGTTTTTTAAAAATAAAACCCACGTGTATCTAGAGAAATCATCAACAATTACAAATCCATATCTTTTTCCACTAAGACTAGCAGTTTGAATTGGACCAAAGAGATCAATGTGAAGAAGCTCAAGAGGTTTATTTGTGGAAATAATGTTTATGGGATGAAAACTGCTTTTAATATGTTTTCCTTTTATGCAAGCTTCACATATGTTATCTTTGTCATAACTGAGTTTAGGAAGACCTCTAACTAGATCAAGTTTCGATAATTTTGAAATAGTTTTCATGCTTATATGACCAACTCGTCTATGCCAGATCCATTTATCTTTATCTATGGATATGAAACATGATTCAGTTGGGAGTTCATCTAAGAGTAAAATATAAAGATTTTTATGTCTTGATCTAGTAAAGATGATTTTTCCTAAGGATGTTTGCTTTATTTCACATATGCTTGATTTAAAAATAACTTCAAAACCACTGTCACAAAGTTGACTGATGCTTAGTAAGTTATGTTTTAAACCCTCCACATATTGAACATCCTTAATCTTAGCAGAGTTATTATTACCAATGATGCCCATTGTAACACCCCGTTCTCCCAACAGTATTAATTAACAAATTAAATCAGAGTTTTTTTCACCAAAAACGGAATGCTACATTTTCGTTCAAATAAAATCTCCAAATTAACGGATGAATAAATATTCTCCAATAAAATAGTCAATAATAATTAACTTCAAAACTTCGCAGCGGAATTATTTTAAAACAACTAAATAATTCTTTGGCACGCAGGCCTCATCAAAGTTTCATAAATCAAAATTAATACGTAAGGAAAGAGAAAACAAGCAACAAATTCCCGTCCCGTTACGTATCAGAGCCCTAAGACACTTGAGCCGACATCTCTACTAATCTTCATTACCTGCACTTGCCCACAAGGCGGCAATTCCAGCAGAAGGGGTGAGATTCACAAACAACGATAGATAACATAAATCATCAATTAAACTCAACAACAACGGTATAATGAATAATCAATTATCATTTATAATTTGAACAATTCAACAACATGGTCAACAACGACACCGACAACTCAACCAACAACAACAACGACGACAACAGCTACAACGACAACAATGCGACTAATGCAAATGCATGTGGTACCATTTTACGCGCGTTGAATGCTAAGCATTCCGGGGCATGAGCCCCCAACGGTTGAATGAAATAACATTCCAGGGCATAAG
Source organism: Medicago arabica (assembly GCA_946800305.1). Lineage (NCBI taxonomy): Eukaryota > Viridiplantae > Streptophyta > Magnoliopsida > Fabales > Fabaceae > Medicago > Medicago arabica. Next base: position 3,233,232 of record OX326965.1, read on the forward strand.
CCCTCAACAGTTGAGTGATAAACACTCCAGGGCATAAGCCCTCAACGATTGAGTGTAAACACTCCAGGGCATAAGCCCTCAACAGTGGTATGAGTATGAAATGGAATCAATGGTGTATATCTACATACAACCCAACGACAACAACAACAACTACTATATGCATAATCAGCTATGACATAATACTCCAACTTAATTCGACAAGACACAACAAAGGTCACAACAAAGCCACACAACAAAATACAACACCTAAGTAACCTACAGCATTACTCGCCGTGGCGAGCTACTTTACTCGCCGTGGCGAGTTCAGAAAATTGAGCTCCTCGCCGTGGCGAGTTGGGGGCGAGCTCAAGGCGAGCAAAAGTGGTTGCTCTCGGCATTTTTGACATTTTTCACCTAAAATCTTCATTTTTAAGTTCCCAAAACCCAAATTTAATTCTGTAAAAAGGTGTCATTCATCCCTAAACATATTAAGGCACTCAAATCGATATAAAAATTCACCCAAAAACCTCATTAAGACAATTAACAACTTTTTAATTAAGCAACTCGCCGTGGCGAGTGCATCTGCTCGCTGTGGCGAGCTACAGGTGTTTCATTGCTCGCCTCGCGAGTGGGTCTGCTCGCTGTGGCGAGTTACACAGGCACTGCTCGCCTGGCGAGTGGGTTTACTCGCCGTTGCGAGTTACACAGGCACTGCTCGCCTGGCGAGTGGGTTTACTCGCCGTTGCGAGTGGCGATTGACAGAACTACGAACTGTACGAACAGACTTCTACTTTTCAACCCTAAACCCCAAATTCAACACCCAAAGGCTCAATTTTGATGAATTTCATCATCCCTATGCATTCTAACATCAGAACAGCATTAAACAACAACAATTACATTAATTAATCAAGTTATTAACATCAATTCATCATTAACCTAATTCAATTTATCAACCCTAACAACCCTACATTCATCAACGAATTATAGAACCTAAAGTTGAGAGTTAGTCTCACCCTTACCTTAGATTATCTTCCTGAATTAAAAGCAGCGTTCTTCTCTCCTCTTGCTTCTTCTCTCTTCTTCTAGGTTTTCCCCCTTTTCTTGTTTTCTCACTGTTTCTACGTGAAAATGGTTCTGACTCTTTCTTCCCTTATTAATACCTATTAACTTCTCCTTAATTCCAATTAACTCCTATTAAATTATTAAATAATTCATTTTAATCCCCAACCTTCTAATAATTATAATTCTCACCTATTTTAATTAAATAATTCAAAACAATCATATAATAAAATATAACACACCATAAAATAAACATAAATTATTTAAAATCACATAAACTTACTAAAATCAATTGAAATAAAATAATCGACAACTAGAGCGTTACAACTCTCCCCCACTTAATGAATTTCGTCCTCGAAATATTATCTCAAGCAAACAACTCAGGATAAGACTCTAGCATCTTACTCTCCAGCTCCCAAGTCAAGCTTTCACCAGTTACTCCACCCCAGACAACTCTCACCAGAGGTATCTCCTTGCCTCTCAACTTCTTCACCTTACGATCATCAATCTTCAACGGTAAAGTCTCCACCGTAAGGTTGTCTCTAACCTGCACGTCATCCCTTGGTATAACATGCGAAGGATCCGCTACGTACTTCCGCAACTGCGACACATGAAACACATCATGCAGATTCGAAAGATGTGGTGGCAAACCTATTCGATATGCCACTGGCCCAATCCTCTCCGATATCTGATAAGGACCAATAAACTTCGGAGTCAACTTCTTCGACTTCAACGCACGACCTACACCTGTCATGGGAGTGACTCTCAAGAACACATGATCACCCTCTTGATACTCAAGTTCCTTTCAACGCTTGTCATGGTAACTCTTCTGCCGACTCTGCGACGCTTTCATCTGCTCTCTTATCAACTTGACCTTCTCTGTAGTCTGCTGGACTAATTCCGGTCCCAACACTATACTTTCTCCCGATTCAAACCAACACAACGGAGTTCTACACCTCCGACCATACAAAGCTTCAAATGGTGCCATACCAATACTCGAATGGTAACTGTTGTTGTACGTGAACTCAATCAACGGTAGATGACTATCCCAAGCTCAACCTTGCTCAAGTACACATACTCTTAGCAAATCTTCCAACGACTGAATCGTCCTCTCCGACTGACCATCTGTTTGAGGATGATAAGCCGAACTCAACTTCAACTTAGAACCCAAAGCCTCCTGCAAACTCTTCCAAAACCTTGAAGTAAACCTCGGATCTCTATCCGACACAATACTCAATGGAACACCATGCAACTTCACAATACTATGAATATAAATCTCTGCTAACTGAGCTACTGGATAATTGATATTGATCGGAATAAAATGTGCTGACTTTGATAACCTGTCAACAACTACCCAAATGGCATCATGCCCCTTCGGAGTATTCGGTAAGCTCGTTACAAAATCCATGGATATGCTATCCCACTTCCACTCTGGTACATCTAATGGTGTCAACAACCCTGCAGGCTTTTGATGTTCGACTTTAGATTTCTGACAAGTCAAACATGCATAAACAAATTGCGCGACATCTCGCTTCAATCTAGACCACCAAAATAACTTCTTCAAGTCGTGGTACATCTTTGTAGCTCCCGGATGAATACTTAAGCTACTCCTGTGACTTTCTTCCAAAATCATCTTTTTCAACTCGTCGTTATCAGGAATACAAATTCTGCCTCGGAATCTTAACACACCCTGATCATCAACCTGGAAATCACTATCTTCCGCTTCATTACTAGCAACCATCAAGTCTACAAACTTAACATCGGCTTCTTGCGCTTCCTTGATACTGTTCAAGAATTCATTATTGATCTTCAACATACCCAACTGCACGCTCTGAGGTGCCAATTCACAAACTAAGCTCAAGTCCCTAAATTGCTCAAGTAACTCGAACTCTTTCATCATCATAGCAGACATATGCAACGTCTTTCTGCTCAAGGCATCTGCAACCACATTGGCTTTACCCGGATGGTAATTCAAACTAAAATCATAGTCCTTTAACAATTCGAGCCATCTTCTCTGCCTCATATTCAACTCTTTCTGATCAAACAAATATTTCAAACTCTTATGATCACTGAACACCTCAAATCTGGAACCGTACAAATAATGCCTCCAAATTTTTAACACAAAAACTACAGCAGCCAACTCTAAATCATGTGTAGGATAGTTCTTCTCATGTATCCTCAACTGCCTCGAAGCATAAGCTACCACCTTACCATCCTGCATAAGTACACCACCTAAGCCCAACTTGGACGCATCACAATAAACAACAAAAGGTTCATCTGGCTTCGGTAAAATCAAAATCGGAGCAGTCGTCAACCGTTGCTTCAACTCATTGAAACTATTCTCACACTTAGTATCCCACACAAAAGCTTTACCCTTACAGGTCAACTGTGTCAAAGGGAGTGCCAACTTCGAAAATCCTTCGATAAATCTTCGATAATAACCTGCTAAGCCCAGAAAACTTCTAATCTCCGTAACTGACCTCGGAGTCTCCCATTGCGATACCGCTTCAACTTTCGACGGGTCAACCGCAATACCACTACCAGAAATAATGTGGCCAAGAAAACTTACTTCACTTAACCAGAACTCACATTTGGATAACTTGGCATACAACTTCTTTTCTTTCAACACTTGCAAAACAATCTTCAAATGCTCTGCATGCTCTTCTTCAGTCTTAGAATAAATCAGAATATCATCAATAAAAACAACAACAAATCTGTCCATAAAGTTAAGGAAAATTCTGTTCATATACTCCATAAATACACCAGGTGCATTAGTAACACCGAACGGCATCACCTTATACTCATAGTGACCATATCGCGTTCTGAACGCCGTCTTCTGCATATCTTCATCCTTCACCTTGATCTGATGGTAACCTGACCTCAAATCGATTTTACTAAACACACGGGCACCCACTAGCTGATCCATCAAGTCATCAATTCTCGGAAGTGGATACCTATTCTTTATCGTCACTTTATTCAGCTGACGGTAATCTATACACAGCCTCATGCTACCATCTTTCTTCTTAACCAGCAACACCGGCGCTCCCCAAGGTGAAACACTCGGTCTTACAAACTTCTTATCAAGTAGGTCTTCCAACTGCTTCTTCAACTCTGCCAACTCAGCTGCTGACATACGGTAAGGAGCCATCGACACAGGCTTCGTACCCGGAACAAGATCAATTGAAAATTCAACTTCCCTTTCTGGCGGCACATCGGGAATCTCATCAGGAAAAACTTTTGGGAATTCATTCACGACTGGTAGGTTATCAATCACTGCTTGATTCTCTACTGACAAATATGCTAACAAGGAAAACATCATAATTCCGTCACGCTCAATCTGTTTCAACTGCTTAGTACTTAAGAAATCAACTTCACTCTCTTCTTCAGCGGAAGAGAAACGTACTGTCTTACTAAAACAATTGATGAGGACATGGTTATACTCTAACCAGTTCATCCCAAGGATTACATCCATACCCGTCAACGGTAAACATACGAGATCAACTTCAAAATTTCTACCAAATACAGACAGTGGACAACTTAAACAAACAAGAGAAGTAGTCACTGAACCCTTAGCTGGAGTTTCAACAATCATTTCTCCATCCATATTAGACATAGTAAGTCCCAACTTAGAAGCACAACTAATAGCAATAAAACAATGCGTAGCACCAGTATCTATAATAGCAATTAAAGGAGTATCATCAAAATAACAAGTACCTCGAATAAGTCGATCCTCATTGTCCGTCTGTGTACCAGACAATGCAAACACTTTCCCTCCAAACTGAGCCTTCTTAGGCTTCTTGCATTGTGAACTAAGATGACCCTCTTCATCATAATTAAAACAGACAATATCACCACGTTTGCATTCAGCTATTGTATGTCCTTTCTTCCCACATCGGAAGCATTTCTTCTCATCACGGTGACAAGCATTACTCTTGTGGCCTTTCTCGCCACACTTGTAGCAGACAACTTCAGCAGGAGTCTCATTCTTCCTGGGCCTCCTCTCATCAACTACCCGTTGTTTCCCCTTATCAGCAGGAGCACTGTAAGGCTTAGGACGGTTCTGCTGATTCTTACTCTTCCTTTCATTAAGCACTTTATAGTGAGCTTTCGTATCCTCTTCGTAAATCCTGCAGCTACTCACCAATTCAGAAAAATTGCGGATCTTCTGATAACCAATGGCCCGCTTAATCTCAGCACGCAGACCATTCTCAAACTTGATACACTTAGAGAACTCAGCAGTCTCAGGAGTGTAATGCGGGTAAAACTTTGCCAACTCAACAAACTTGGCAGCATACTCTGTTACTGACATATCTCCTTGCTTTAGTTCTAGAAATTCAATCTCCTTCTTACCTCGGACATCTTCCGGAAAATACCTATTCAGAAACTCTCTTCTGAACACAGCCCACGTGATCACAGCTCCTCCATTCCCTAGCACTGGTTGCACACTCACCCACCAATCATCAGCCTCCTCAGCCAGCATATGTGTGCCAAATCGCACCATCTGAACATCAGTGCGTTGCATCACTCTGAAGATTCTTTCAATCTCCTTCAACCATGTCTGCGCCCCATCAGGGTCATACCTGCCCTTGAAAGTTGGTGGATGGTTCCTCAGGAAGGTTTCCAACATGCGAACACCGTCGTTACCACCAGCATTATTCTGTTGACCCACAGCTTGAGCCATCGCTTGTAGAGCAGCAGCAAGTGCGACATCATTCCTTCCAGCCATCGCGAAAATCTACACTACAACAACAACCAGGACATCAAAGACAATACAAAATTGTCACACGACTCTACTAGGCTCGACTCGACTCTACTACTTGGCCGGACGGACCGACCTGCTCTGATACCAATTGTAACACCCCGTTCTCCCAACAGTATTAATTAACAAATTAAATCAGAGTTTTTTTCACCAAAAACGGAATGCTACATTTTCGTTCAAATAAAATCTCCAAATTAACGGATGAATAAATATTCTCCAATAAAATAGTCAATAATAATTAACTTCAAAACTTCGCAGCGGAATTATTTTAAAACAACTAAATAATTCTTTGGCACGCAGGCCTCATCAAAGTTTCATAAATCAAAATTAATACGTAAGGAAAGAGAAAACAAGCAACAAATTCCCGTCCCGTTACGTATCAGAGCCCTAAGACACTTGAGCCGACATCTCTACTAATCTTCATTACCTGCACTTGCCCACAAGGCGGCAATTCCAGCAGAAGGGGTGAGATTCACAAACAACGATAGATAACATAAATCATCAATTAAACTCAACAGCAACGGTATAATGAATAATCAATTATCATTTATAATTTGAACAATTCAACAACATGGTCAACAACGACACCGACAACTCAACCAACAACAACAACGACGACAACAGCTACAACGACAACAATGCGACTAATGCAAATGCATGTGGTACCATTTTACGCGCGTTGAATGCTAAGCATTCCGGGGCATGAGCCCCCAACGGTTGAATGAAATAACATTCCAGGGCATAAGCCCTAAACAGTTGAGTGATAAACACTCCAGGGCATAAGCCCTCAACGATTGAGTGTAAACACTCCAGGGCATAAGCCCTCAACAGTGGTATGAGTATGAAATGGACTCAATGGTGTATATCTACATACAACCCAACGACGACGACAACAACTACTATATGCATAATCAGCTATGACATAAGACTCCAACTTAATTCGACAAGACACAACAAAGGTCACAACAAAGCCACACAACAAAATACAACACCTAAGTAACCTACAGCATTACTCGCCGTGGCGAGCTACTTTACTCGCCGTGGCGAGTTCAGAAAATTGAGCTCCTCGCCGTGGCGAGCTCAAGGCGAGCAAAAGTGGTTGCTCTCGGCATTTTTGACATTTTTCACCTAAAATCTTCATTTTTAAGTTCCCAAAACCCAAATTTAATTCTGTAAAAAGGTGTCATTCATCCCTAAACATATTAAGGCACTCAAATCGATATAAAAATTCACCCAAAAACCTCATTAAGACAATTAACAACTTTTTAATTAAGCAACTCGCCGTGGCGAGTGCATCTGCTCGCTGTGGCGAGCTACGGGTGTTTCATTGCTCGCCTCGCGAGTGGGTCTGCTCGCTGTGGCGAGTTACACAGGCACTGCTCGCCTGGCGAGTGGGTTTACTCGCCGTTGCGAGTTACACAGGCACTGCTCGCCTGGCGAGTGGGTTTACTCGCCGTTGCGAGTGGCGATTGACAGAACTACGAACTGTACGAACAGACTTCTACTTTTCAACCCTAAACCCCAAATTCAACACCCAAAGGCTCAATTTTGATGAATTTCATCATCCCTATGCATTCTAACATCAGAACAGCATTAAACAACAACAATTACATGAATTAATCAAGTTATTAACATCAATTCATCATTAACCTAATTCAATTCATCAACCCTAACAACCCTACATTCATCAACGAATTATAGAACTTAAAGTTGAGAGTTAGTCTCACCCTTACCTTAGATTATCTTCCTGAATTAAAAGCAGCGTTCTTCTCTCCTCTTGCTTCTTCTCTCTTCTTCTAGGTTTTTCCCCTTTTTCTTGTTTTCTCACTGTTTCTACGTGAAAATGGTTCTGACTCTTTCTTCCCTTATTAATACCTATTAACTTCTCCTTAATTCCAATTAACTCCTATTAAATTATTAAATAATTCATTTTAATCCCCAACCTTCTAATAATTATAATTCTCACCTATTTTAATTAAATAATTCAAAACAATCATATAATAAAATATAACACACCATAAAATAAACATAAATTATTTAAAATCACATAAACTTACTAAAATCAATTGAAATAAAATAATCGACAACTAGGGCGTTACACCCATACCTTTGATTTTGGCTTTATCATTGTTGCCAAAAGTTACTGATCCTCCTTCTTTTTCTTCAAAGGAGAGAAAGCATCATTTATCTCCTGTCATATGCCTTGAGCAGCCACTGTCCAAGTACCAATGCCTTTTCTTGGTTGCCAGCATACATTCCTGTGTTAGAGGTTAGCAGTAACTTAGGTACCCATAGAGATTTGGGTCCTTGAGGGTTAGTGTTTTTGAAACTTTTGTTTTTACTTTAACATTTGGATTCAAGATGACCAAATTTGTTGCAGTAGGAACAGTTTCTCTGACAGTTTGTTTCAAGACGTATAGATTTTCTATAATCATTTGCTTTCTTTTTCTTATGAAAATAGTTTCTTTCAGAATGATCTTGTTTTCTACAAGAAGAACATTCTTTTTTAGGAGCTAAAACTTTTTTATTACTTATTTTAGGAATAAAAAGTTTTTTATACATATTTTGTTTCTTTGAAGTGTTAAAACATATTCCTGTTAGGTTTGTTCGACTATGTTGATATTTTTTGAAGAATCATTTTCTTCTTCAAAAGATTTTAAAACAGGAGTATTCAAAACATTCTTTTGTTCATATATTTTGAGATTAACTAGCTTTAGGTTTTGAATGGTTTGAAAAAATTCTGTATTTTGTTTTTGTAGTTCCTCATTTTGTTTCTTTATTTCAATAAGTTGATCTCTTTGAGATAAACATTTTTGAGATAAAGTTTCTGAATCTCTTAAGAGATTATCAAAAATAATTTCTACCTTTTTACAATGTAGACAAGAGTTAGAAAAAGTTACCTCTTCTGCATCATCTTTTGCCATAAGACAAAGGTTAGCTTCTTCAACCTCAATGTCATCATTTGAGTCATCAATGTCATCCCAAGTGACAGGCATTGCCTTTTGAAACTGTGATTTCTTCTTCTTTTCCATAGAGCATTCTGATTTGTAATGTCCCAACTTGTAGCATCCGAAATATTGAATGTCACTAGGGGGGGGGGGGGGGTTGAATAGCGACCCTTTAAAAAATCTCTAGCTCTATGAGAGGCTGAGTATTTTCAGGCAACTTTTCCTTTAACAAAGAAATGATTAGTAAAAAAAATAGAATCAAAACAGAGGATAAGGAGTAAAGTTAAAGAGAGATCACACAGAGAAGTTATCCTGGTTCCCTCAATATGGGTTAGTCCAGTCCCCACAGTTTTTGTGAGATTATCCACTAGTTCTTAGGAGTTTCTTCCTCCTTTTGCAAACTGCAATATAATATGTATTCTCTAAGCCTCACCAGACTTACACTGATGCTCGAGCTCTTGCAGAGCTTGAAGTTATTCCACTATGTATTCTCTTAGCCTCACCAGGCTTACACTACTGATATTATTAGCTTCAGCAAGCTTACACTATCACTCAAGATTTTACAGGCTTGAGGATATACAATCAAAATGAGATTTGATGTTTGGATCTAAATACAACTTTCAATCTTCTAAGAGAGTGAGAAATTGTAATGTGTTAATACTCTTAAGATGATGATCCAGAAGAAATATAATTGAGTACAGTAAGAGTATTTGATATTGAGATTTGCTTGATGAATTTTTGCTTGATTGTTGGCTTGTGATTGTTTGTGAAATTCATTGCTTTCTTTGTTGAGAGAAAGCTTTTATTTATAGTCAGCCTTCATCCTTCAATATCTTGCAGCTGTTCATTCTTGTAAAGACAACTTGCTGTTGATAGGAATTGCAAAATTGTCATTGTCCCATTCTTTTGTGCGCAGAGCTTGAGCTTGTCAGCCTCGACCTCTACTTTTAACACTAAGAGCTTGAGCTTGTCTTGGTCCAGGAGCGTGTATGAACAGTGAATAGTACGTGAACAGTAAAAAGATCTTTTCTTTTTACTACTGTATCTTGCTTGTTCTCCAAGATGTATTTGATATAATGTTCTTGCTTTTCTTTGTCTCCAAGAAACCATTAATAAAACATATTTGCTTACTTGGTCACCAAGTCTTGTTTCTTTATGACTTTTTTCTTGCTTGCTTATCAAGATAACACTTTAGAGCTTTGTCATCATCCTTATCTTTTGTAAATGATTTAGCACATGATTGAAAGACATCTTTCCCTAGCATTTGCGCATGGCTTTCCTTTGTGATGCTTTATGGATTTAAATCATCAATTAACCTTTCTTGATTAATAATGAATTACCATCATATTCTCTTTGAAAGCTTGAGCTTAACCATCAAGGATTCATGGTTTTAATCAATGTGTGAGAATTGGAATAACCTATCCTTAATAAAATCCACTCAAGAGCACACATTAAATAACCAAATAAAATTATAATCTTAATTTTAATACAAGAGTTTGTTTATCATTTAAAAACAATTTTAAAGGGATTTTTGCTTCAACAGTAGCACATCAACGTTGGTGGAATTTTCATGATAGAATGGACAAGTTACAAAGTTTTTGTAGGTTGACAAGAAAACGTAGGACTAAGTTAAATTAGGAAAGGAGAAGATCTAGTAAGATGGGATCACTTGATTATCATTGGAAGATTAATGTCACTAATCGTAGAAATTCGAACTCTCTTTTGATAGACTAAAATTCTAAATAAAAATTTGACATTGATCCCTTGGAATGGTTGCCAATGAGAGCAATGTCGCTTTTAAGCATAGAAACACCATAGATCAGACTAATGATTTGATCCGGAAACCTTATTTGATTTCTGCAGGACCAGATAGTTGAGAAAATCGAAGTAATTCCAGCCGAAAGAACATCCCAAACTTATTACTCAAATTGTGGTTTTTCGGTTATTGCTAGGAACGTAGAATATTGTCTGAATATTCCTTCAAAGTTTCATAGATTAAGCTGATGAAAATTATGAAGCCTTTTAGAGACATGAAAATCTATATGTAGGAACAGGATAATCACAATATTAGCAGGTTCATCAACAAGTAAAAGTAATGCTGCATTGTATATCCTCAAATTCAGCAGCCAATTATGCCACCATAGATTTGCAAGTAATTAAGACCAAATTGAGATTAACTTAAACTTCTTCGACGTTCAAACAGTGGAACTATATGCTCTTCTCATCCAAGAGAGTGATAGGAATTCAGACGAGAAGATTATAGTATACTCTAAATTCAATCTGCTAAACAAAGTTAATTAGGCACATCAATGTAGGGTCATTGTCTTGACCTATTAAATTCTGATTATAATAGTCCCTAAGGTTTTGCTCAAGTGGGAGAGCTAAAATATTTGATAGAGTTTAAGAATGAATTCCAGTGTTCAACTCTAACAACTAATATAACATGAAAATAACTCAAATATGAAACGATGTCCGATATTGTCCAACAATTAGGCATGGAAATGCCATGAAAATGTAAATTTTATGACTATTTTGAAGGAACAATCACTGATTGTTCATCAAAATATATATCTCCTTAGGCATCAATAATGATAAATCACTTCACAATAGAAAGTGCAGAAAAATATGCAACATTAAAGGGAAACCACTGCGTTTGTATGCAAAACCAACAACTTGTGTAGATATTTAAGACCAGACAAACTCAACTGTCAAATAGATAGTCTTATAAGGATTGTAAATAATGTTACCTTAATACTGAAAATTATTATGATTGCCTCATTCCAGAGAAGAAACAGAAAAACTAGAATGGTTAAAAAACAATATTTTTTTGACAAAATCATTCCTTAAAGCTAGTTTTCATGCACCAAATTTCTCCACTTGAGTACTAATTGAGAAATGGTATTTCTAGAAGTCCCGTCTTCTTTGAGTGCATTAGTAAAAGCTTCTTTCAATTCCATCATATTACTGCGCAATTTCTCACCTTCTTCTCCTTCCATGAGACACTTGATCACCTTAGAAACCTCTATCCTTTGCACAGTGCCATTTTCATGAACTCTTGGCCTCAGTCCCACCTTTAGGCCCTCACTCAGCACAACTGCATTCATTCTCTGCTCAGCAAACAAAGGCCATGTGATTAGCGGCACACCATGCATCACACTCTCAAGGATTGAATTCCATCCACAATGACTCAAGAATCCACCAACTGATTTGTGGCTAAGGATTTCAATCTGAGGTGCCCATGATGGAATAACCATTCCTTGCTCCTTGGTTCTCTCCGAAAACCCAGATGGTAAAAACTGCGAAAGATCAACATCGTTTTGTGCTGAAAGATATGCACCACTGGCTGAACTACTTGGTGCTCTTACAACCCATAAGAATTTATGATTACTCAATTCCAAACCAATAGCCAACTCATCAATTTGTTCTTGTGAAAGTGCACCACCACTTCCAAAAGAAACATACAAAACTGAACAAGGCTGTTGTTTATCTAACCATGTCAAACACTCCATGCCATTGCCACTATTATCGGATTTTGTTCCTATTCCGATAATGGGCCCAACAGGATACACATGAGGGTTGCCACCTCCTTCTTCTGTCAATGCGTTTATAGGACCTTTTTCAATTTCTAGGAAGCTATTAACAATAATCCCATCAACATAATGGAATCTTTTAACACGTTGGAGTAAGAATTTGTAAGCTTCATTTGATCTATCTTGAGCTTGGTTATATAGATCATGTCCATGAAGTGGTACACAACCTGGTACTTGAACAGACTCTAGAAGATCTCTGTACTCACATGATGTTTCCTCATCCAACTTTGGCAAATATAAGTGCAAAGACAATGTGGTAGCTGCAGCAGGAAAGTATATATAGGACAGCATGTTGAACTCCTTAGCTAAATCTAGTGCTTCAGCAGATAAAGAATCAGCCACCAATGCTACAATAGGAGTCCTTAAAGTTAAGGAGATCAAGGCCTGATGTAAATATGGCAGAGAGAGTGTTACTGCAAGCTGGATTTGGCTTTCCATGGTAGTACCTAGTGGTAGGTCCTTAGGGTTTACAGGTGGAAGAAAAGTGTAGTTGATGTTTGATGGAAGAGTTTGAAGGAATGAGTTTGAGGCACTTGAGGGTGACCCAAGTGTGGGAATGAAACGAGTGACATGAAAGTTTGGATGGAGCTGAACAAGTAGCTTGGAGAATTCAAGAATAGAGACTAAATGGCTATACCAAGCACCTGGAACAATAACAATGTGAATTGTTTTCTCCATGAAATTTTTTGGTCAAGTTCAAGTTCAAGTTCAAGGGCATGAGGTAGATAAGATAAGATAGTTGCCTTTTGTTTTATGAGTTATGAAAGGAAAAATTACAAGAGAAAATATATTCGTACATTACATTTATTTTATCAACATTCTCTTTTCCTACTATAATATTAATATATCACATATATCATATTACACTTTATATTTCTTTCACCCTCTAGATGTTCAATGGCGAAGTTATGTATAACAAAAGGGTAGTTTTGGCTACCAAAAAGATATTTTTTATTTGAATAAATTAGTATATTTTATGAAAGCTTTACCCCTATCTCTCTCAATCCCAAATTATCCTTGCTGATCCTTGACTTTTGCACCGCCGCCATCACCATCCTTCCACCAAATCTCCCGACCACCATGTAGTCTCGGTCAGGGGCGGTTCTATGGCCTGGCGAGCTTGGGCACTCGCCCGAATTCCGGCCTAATTTTTTTGCAATTTCTTATGTAAATCCCTATGAATTTTTTATATAAATCCCTATAAATTGGAAAATTTCTTTAGATTTTTGATTTTTTGCTTGCAATTTTTTATGTAAACACCTATAAATGTGTTGCATTTTTTTTTGCCCAGGCTTTACAATAATCCTGGCTCCGCCACTGGTCTCGGTACTGGTGATGCGATCAGCCTCCACGGCTGCGTCATCACCAAACTTCTTCGGGGTCTGTTTCATCCAGTGTCGTCGTCGTCCATGGTGGTGATATGTTCTTGTTCTTCGACCTTCTTTGTCGTCTTTCGCACCAGTGACGTCGGTGGTTGCGGATCTGGGTCTAAATTCCACTTCCCTCACGGTGGTGGTGGATTGATGTTGTATTTGAAAGACGTAACCTTAGATCTTTTCTGATCCGAGTTTCACGTCTGCCACTTTTAATAACTTTTCTCGGTTTTGTCTGTTTGTTGTTGTGTTGCTCATCTTGCTTTGTTCCCTGATTTTAACTCAGGTCTGATGAGATGAGATCTGCAGGTTACAAATTTTACGAGTTTGCAGCTACTGCACGAAGAAATTGGGGAAAGTTTTCAATCAATCTCAATCATTTTTTAATGAATTTGGATCGTTTGGTTACTATTAGGAAAATCAATTCCGGTTTGTGTTGATTCTTTTTGAATCGCACGTCGTGTTCATGGATGGTTTGGCTCGAAATGGTGATTATTGCTTGATGTTGTTTTACAAGGAATTGATGGATCATGGATCGTTTCTGTGTTGGCACATGATTCACACGTCATTCTCGGGTATCCCAGTCATCTAGTTGATTGACATGGGATTGTATGTACTCGAAAGAGTCGTCAATGCTTGTTTTTGTTGGAAGTTGATGGTACGTGATTCGATTCATGTTGACAATCGATTCATTCGCCAAACTTTAGATCCGCGCTTAATTGTTAAAATTGTCTAGAGTTGGACCCACTTTGTAGATCGTTTTTTGTTTTTGCCCGTTAGGGTTGTTGACTGGGTCAGGTTTTATGAACCCGAGTTTTTTTTGTAATTTTTCTTTTTTTTAATAATATATATGAGCAATTGGCAATAGAGGAGAGTAGGGTTCCAACTTAGTTGGACAATATTCTTTTTATATGTCATTTTGCTCATGGCTTATAAAAAGAATTGGTATATTTTATGATTAGTTATCCCAATAATTTATATTTATCGAGTTTATTTGACAAAAACGAAAAGAAAATAAGAAAGACAAAAGATATTTACTTATTTAATAAGTGTATTTCATTTTATTTTGACATTTTTTAATCATTTAAGCAACTACAAACAAAACTTCATCATTAACATGAAAAATTGTCGAAACAAAAGTCAATATTTTTTTTTGCCCCTAAAAAAATGGCTAACTTCCCCACCGTAGATGTTCATGAAATATTTATGAGTGTTCATAGAAATAATTTTTACATGTTTAGAAGTCATAGCTCAACTGACAAATATCGAAATTGCAAGGTCGGACGTCATGGATTGGGTTAGAATCCGCGACCTCACAGTTGTATGTGAGTTTAATTTCAGTTTTGACACCTAAAAAAAGGCTAACAAGACCGGACGTCATGAATCGGGTTCGATCCTGAAACCTCACAGTTGTGTGTGAGTTTAATTTCAGTGGATTACCATTTCATCTATAAAAAAAAAATCTACATTAAAAATAGAACCCCATGTGACCATGGTCTACCCCTCCATCAAGATATTCTTTCTTTCTCACCCAACAACCTAGATCTGCAGCAAGCACAAGGAAGACTTATCCTTAATTATGTTGTGATTTTTTTAATTCCTTAATTATGTTGAGATTTGTATGTCCCCTCCATCAAGATCTTCTTTTGTTCTCATCCGACGACCTAGATCTGCAGCAACCATAAGCACACTCATCCTTAATCATGTTTTTTTTTTTAAAGAATTCCTTAATCATGTCGAGTTTGTATGTTCATCATTGCAGTATGATAATACTAGAGCGTGTGCATAAATTGAAATTAGGCCATTGATGGAAAAACATATAACACCACAACGATGAATGAATAAAGCTTTTTCATCCTCGAATTTTCACCTGTTTCATCCTCAAATTATTTGAAATAGCTAGAACGTCCTTGTATTTATAATATTCAATTAATGTAGTCTCTGCGTCAAGTCTCGTCCTGGAGTTTCAAGTCTGGTGTCACGTATACAACGATAAATTTGATCGAATTTTTTAATTTTATTAGACTTTTTTTAAATGAAAGTCATTACAAATTGTTACACTATTAAATCGATCCTTGAATTATTCATTACAAATCAAGACGGGGTTGTATTGTATTTGCAACAAATAAACCCTTTCTATGTAAAAAATTCTGAAATTCATTTTTGGAGGGAGAACAATCGAAAGGTTTTTTGGGTGTAAATCGGGTATCCTCCACGCGCAACTGCGGAGACTAATCCATCAAGCATTGTGGGACCCAAATGGATTCAAACAAGGACATTGGTTAAGTTAAAAGAAACCTGTTTCATCTCATCTATGCGCTCTTGGGACAATCGAAAGGTTTGAGATCACCTAGAAAGAACTTTCAATTTTGAAAACATAGTTGAAATTTTTCATAAATTATGTTACTCACTATCAAATCCCTGAAATCTGCACTTAACGTCACATTAACAGGAAGACTTGACGGAACGATTAAATTGATTGAACATTATAAAATTCAGAGACGTTCTAGCTATTTCAAATAATTTGAAAGTGAAATTGATATATTTGTGAAAATTAAAGGACGAAAAAGTCTATTTAGTCCCACAATGACACTACCATCAACCATTTGCTATGTCCATCTCAGCACACCAATTGAAACATGTGACTTGGAAAATTTTCAAACGGAATACAAAATTAACATGGTACTAAGATCTATGTCCTCTAACTCGACCCATTTAGAGTGTTTGATTAAAAAAAATTGCATGAAAGGGACAAACTTGTAAGTTTCAACTAAGAAATTTGAAGAAAAGTGATCATTAACCACAGATTGTGGTTATTCGTGTTTTGTCGAGCACTTGTCGACAAAAGAGAAGAAGGTGGGTGAAGAGAGAGTAGAAATTGAAATGGGATGGACGAGTGTACGATGCACTTGTTGTTTTTTCACTCATCTATCGAAAAAGATATGCTCCACTTGCTCACCCTAAAAACCCCCATAAAACTTTTGGTGTACGTGTGGCCTCTTAAAATTTTAGTGTATTTTAGAATGAATTCTTCCATCTATTTGGTGAAACATTGTGACTGCATTTTATTCTTGAGATGGAAAAAGCCTAAGAATGTTGAATTTAAAAACAAAAGTCAAGAAACATGGGATGTTCCTTAAAGAAAATGGGATGTCAAATAGATTTTCACTTGAAGCCTGAAATCAAAATACACAACAATATCAAAATGTCATAAAAAAATGAAGAAGACTTCCGGCAGTGGTTGCAGGTGAGTTTTCACTCAAAGCACCCCTTTCCCTCCGATGACACTTTCTGGCATATCTTCTAAGTTGGTAGAACATGACATTATATCTTACCCCAAAAAAAAAACATGACATTATACATAGGGGTCGAGGTTTAAACCATGTATTCATATTAAAGGTGCAACTCTAACCATTTAGTTATTTGAACAAAAAAACAAAAATAATTAAAATAATGTAATTGTTACTTTAATTATAGCTTAATTAAATTTTTGATAAGCATCTAGCTAAACCAGTTTTAGCCAACATTTCAGCATCAATATTTTACAGGTAAAGAATCCCACCAAGTAAATCAATCACTACCTAAACCAGTATTAGCTAACATTTTAGCATCAACATTATCTTCTCTAAAGATGTGAAAAACTCTTAAGTTCATAAGCTTTGTAAGAGATACACAATTCTTCCAACAACAATTACTTGTAGGCCAAGGAACAATATAAACATCGTTGAAGGCTAGAGCTACAAGTTGAGAGTCACATTCATGTCAAAGATTAAACAACCTATTTTCGAAAGAAACTTCAACAGAATGCATTGCACCATCCAACTCAGCCATGGAGTCTCTCTCTAAAGATGCCACCGGTAGCTGCCAATTTCAGATTGCATCTAGTAGCGCCATCTGAATTGCATTTGATCGAGGAGGATGCGATTGAACTTGAATAATCTAAGGAGCTTTCGAAATGTGACTTGTGATTTTGAAAAGCCTAATAGAATTTGACATTGAGAGCGATGTCACTTTTACTCTAGAAACAGCACTGCAGATTACAACAATTAGGTAGATTATCCCAATATTTCATTATTTTATGTGAAATATGAGGAGATATAAGTGGCATTATCAATTATGGATTTATAATGAGACTTAATTTTGATAATAGTAAACTATACGAAAATAACATAATCAAATAACAATACATAATACAAGTTGTGTAGATATTTAAGACCAGACCAGACCAACTCAACTGTGAAATAGAATGTCTTATAAGCATGCTTCAAATAGACTTAACAAAATCATTCCTTAAAGCTAGTTTTCATGGGTGAAGATCCTCTCCATTTCCAATTCTCTCAATTTCCTCCATTACCAAAGTTTTCGTGTATAAGTGTGCAATTAATGTCTTCAACTCTTGAAATGTGTGCATTTATATCATATATTTATTTCAAAACTACAGTAATTGACATTTCCATTTTATTTAGGAAATGGAGAGGATCTTCACCTAGTTTTCATGCACCAAATTTCTCCACTTGTGTGCTAATTGAGAAATGGTCTTTCTAGAAGACCCATCTTCTTTGAGTGCATTAGTAGAAGCTTCTTTCAATTCCTTCATATTATTGCGCAATTTCTCACATTCTTCCCCTTCCATGAGACACTTGACCAATTTAGAAATTTCCTCACCTTCGACAATGCCATTCTCGTTAACTCTTGGCCTCAGTCCCACTTTTAGGCCCTCACTCAGCACAACTGCATTCATTCTCTGCTCACCAAACAAAGGCCATGTGATCAGTGGCACACCATGCATCACACTCTCAAGGACTGAATTCCAGCCACAGTGACTCAAGAATCCACCAACTGATCTGTGACTAAGGATTTCAATCTGAGGTGCCCATGATGGAATAACCATCCCTTGCTTCTTGGTTCTCTTCGAAAACCCAGATGGTAAAAACTGCGAAAGATCAACATCGTTTTGTGCTGAAAGATATGCACCACTGACTGAACTACTTGGTGCTCTTACAACCCATAAGAATTTATGCTTACTCAATTCCAAACCAATAGCCAACTCATCAATTTGTTCTTGTGAAAGTGCACCACCACTTCCAAAAGAAACATACAAAACTGAACCAGGTTGTTGTTTATCTAGCCATGTCAGACACTCTATACCATTATTACCAGATTCTGTTCTTGTTTGGATAATGGGTCCAATAGGGTACACAGCAGGGTTGCCACTTCCTTCTTCTGTCAGTGCTTCTACAGGACCTTTTTCAATTTCCAGGAAGCTATTAACAAGTATGCCATCAACAGAACAGAATCTTTTAATACGTTGGAGTAAGAATTTGTATGATTGGCTTGATCTATCTTGAGCTGGGGCAACGAGATCCCAACCACGAATTGGTACACAACCTGGTGCTTGAATAGGTTCTGGCAGATCTTTGTACTCACATGATGTTTCCTTATCAAAATTGAGCAAATAGAAATAGGTAGACAAAGTGGTGGCTGCAGGAGGGAAGTAAACATAGGACGACATGTTGAACTCCTTAGCCAAATCAAGAGCTCCGACAGATAAAGAATCAACCACCAGTGCCACAGGGGGAGTCCTTAAAGTTAAGGAGTTCAAGGCCTGATGTAAATATGGCAGAGTGAGTGACGTTGCGAGATGAATTTGGCTTTCTATGGTAGTCCCTTGTGGTAGGTCGTTGGGATTCACAGGTGGAAGAAAAGTGTAGTTGATGTTTGATGGAAGAGTTTGAAGGAATGACTTTGAGGCACTTGAGGGTGACCCAAGTGTGGGAATGAAACATGTGACATTAAAGTCTGGATGGAGCTGAACAAGTAGCTTGGAGAATTCAAGAATAGAGACTAAATGGCTATACCAAGCACCTGGTATAACAGCAATGTGAATTGTTTTCTCCATGAAAATTTGTGGTTAAGTTCACAGAACACCAGGTAGATTGTTGCTTTTGTTTTATGGGTTGTGAAAGGAAAAACTAAAAATAGAACCAACCTAACTAACTATACACGTGCTGCAACAGCAAGTCAGCAACATGTGTTGGTATAATATGTACCATAATGTTAACAGTTTGATTTATTTAATGCAAGGATGTATTCCATTTTCTGTGTGTATATACAAGACTTAACAAAAATTAGGGACCACAAGAGGTATCATCAAATTTATATAGGGTTGAACTTTCAACATCAAGGAAGTAGTCACGCAAATGATTACGTGTAGTACAAGGACAAAAGACCAATTTATACAAGGATAAAAGACCAATTTATCTTTCCAAATGATTATTAAGCAAGTAATGTAACTTTTAACACAAAAAATCAATAGCAATTCACTAATACAAACAGAGCTTAAATTGGTACTATTCATCCTATGCAAAAATACAAATAAAAACCTCATCAGCATGATTTAAATCCGTCATAATATTACACTTATAAAAACAAGGAAAGAAAAGTATCACTTGAATTTGGACCTAAGCCTTAAATATTTATCTTATAATTCCTTCAAAGAGAGGCTGTCATGAAATTCTTCTATGCATATCCACACAACCAGTACCTTCAAATCCTTCTAAAAAAATTGATACTCTGGCATAACACTACAACAAAGTAATTTGGAATCGGAAATTTTTCCTGATGAACGAGCCATTGCTGGGTGATGTATATAACATATAACAGCCAGCACATTATGAAAAGAAAAAATATAAACTCAAGAACATGGAAGCATGATAACAAGCCGTAATAATGGAGAAGTCAAAAACCAGGAAATTAATCGGATTCGTCCAATGTTTAGAAACCAACTTTTTAGTATCGAAAGGAGCGAAAGGCTGAAAGGAAGGGCATAAATAGTAAACCTCAGAAGCCACTGCTAGATGATGCATTTCCAGATCTGAGACCTGATGTGGATCCATCGCTTGTTTTGCTGATAATCCCTTTTCCAAAATATTCAGCAATGACAGAAAACCCATCTTTGGAGTTCTTAACTTGCTGGAAAAACCTGTCCTGACTCTTAGAATTTTGCTCTAAATTTCTTTTCATTTCTAAGACAGACCTATATTCTGGGGCACACTCGGGGCATTCTTTTTCATTATCGCCAAGGCACCGCAAATGGAATGAGTGCATGCACATGAAGTGCACAGCGGGCAGGTCTAGGGTGAAAGTGCATGTTGTGCACTTGCTAAGCTGAAAAATCCTCGCATTTGTCCTAAGATCTTGAACCTCTTTCCTCATTGCCTGTGTGTCTTCCTGCACAGAGACACTATACTTAATAAAAATCCTTCCGTGCTGTTTACAGAAAAAATAGCAAATAACTAAGATAGTACGACTACCACTGCAAACTCTCATATAGCAAGGATCTTTTGATGTGTGTGTGTGTGTATTATTTGAGAAATATTTATCAATAAAATTATTATTTAAAAGAAATTATCATTTCTTATAAAACTAATCTTTTGTATTTACAAATCTATCATCCCTAAACACTAATCTGCATCTTCAGCAGGAACTAAAAGAGATATAGGTGATTAAAATTCAATTCATACAAATTATAAACATGCGGCTTGCTTTATAACATATGGTGATGCTGACCGTAACAGATATTATAGCAGAACACATACGCCAGCTTCACATTAAAAGACCACAATCACCTAATCGTCAATGCTCTAATTTCAAATAAGCGTTTTTCATTCCTTTGCTCAGAGAGTTCAAGCATGACAAATTCCAATATCTATATTCTCTGCTCAATATCCAAATTCCTGCTCATTTAATTACGAGGAAATGATCCAAGAGTATCAGAAACCGTTTAGGGAAGAGAAAAATGTGCAATATGTGATGGAGTCCCTGTTGCTTGAGTTACAAAGACAAAGCAGCATCTGTGTATGCTTATACTAGACTCTAAATCCTAATAAAATAAGGAGAGAAAAAAAATATGGAAACCACCCCTAAGAGATCACCTATGATACTGTAAACGAATCTAAAATGCCATAATGATATTAAGAAATATTTTTCATCTATTCTAGTTCTTAGAAACTGTGGTTTGGGTTGGGCAAACACAATCCCACAAAACCGGCTTGTGAGTTGAGGACTGCAGATTACAGAAAATAGCATAACACCAAAAATCTACTATGTAAAATAGAAAATGCCATCACGGGCAAATAGCGGAAGCCGCATAGCGATTGAAATAAGTCATTTATGTGCTAAAAAAAGCCATGATACATACAAGTAAAAACGGAGTGGAGGCAAATCATAGCTTTTATAAATTTGTGTTGAAAGATTTACATATTACGTTTACGGTGCATATAGGAGTAATAATCACACTAACTCTCCAGTTTTTCAATTATAAAAATAAGTAATGCTAGGCACACATGCAGATTTTCAGTTTTATTATTTTATAAAACTCTGAAATTATCTTCTTTTCCCTATTGCCGCTATATCAACTAGCAGAAACTAGAATAGTGGCCGTTATTGCCCTAACGGCGAAACTAGGACAGCGTTGCAATTTTCATAACAGATTCAACAAAATCCGCTATGCTACAGCGCTAGAGCGCAACTATCAGTGCGATTAGACAACACTGATTATAGTACTTTCTCTCAAGCTAAAGCTTACTAAAAGGAAATAAACTAAAAATATAACTCGGTCACAAGAACAAGACTAGATTACATGTGGACTAAAAGCAAGGTCAGATTGCATCTGAATTTCAAGTTCAAAGATACAATGTTAAAAATGTATGGTTTTGTCTTTCAGATATAGTGGGATAAGAAACAATTTCATAACCCAACATTGATAAATGTTGAAGGTACTAGCCATATATTTTTGGATCATTCATGTTAGTCACATAATTCTAATATGCCTCTAATCCTTTTAGGTTGCAACTGTTTCCTACTGTCCCAATTGATGCAGACCTCAAGACAGAGAAGTAGTAAAACAGGAAATGAACACAAATATGAGAAAAAGGTTTTGGTATAAGTGTATTAGTGAATTAGAAATTGCAAATGCAGATGGGAACACACTCCCAATCCACCCCAAAGCTGAGCTCCACAGAGAGATTGCAATTTTCTGCCTAACTAACAGAAAACAAACTTCTGCATACTCTCTCTCCAGCTAGCCTCACTGCTTATAAAAAACCGTAACTACACCAAACCCATCACGCTACCAGTTACTCTACTACCACATCAGCAGTATTACTTCATATTTTTTTCTCACACAGACCTTCAACACCTTCGGCCCACTCTGCTGACCCAATATCCTTGCGTTACTATCATCAATATTAGTGCAATTAATGAAGCACCGTTTCAAGTAAGTATCGTTCTTGCTGGACTTCTTCAGTCAGGATAAGACTGAGAAAAATAGATATTCATGAACCTGCTTCTAATGGATGCTTTTGCAGGAAGAAAAAGGTAAATAAAAAAGCTTAGCTGCATACATACAACCATAGGTCCATTGTTTGTAAATTCCTAAAATGTAAACAACTTCAGCTCTAAAAACCATAGTCGTATCTGCTGGAAATCATCGCACTTGTCTACATTGTTCATAACTAAACCATAGTCTTATCCACTATCGCTGTCTATTGTATGGAAATCATCATGCTTTCGTCTATATTGTTATTAATGCGACAACAATATTAGGAAATGAGAAAATGGCTATTTGTATATGCAATGGAAGTACGAAAAGACAAATACATAAGCTATCAAATAAAGTTAAGATCAAATCATATGCTTAAGAAAAAAATATCCAACCTGATATTTCTCAATAGCTTGTCGGTCCTCCTCAATCACCTTTGATTCCTGCTCAAGCTTCCGAGCAATGTAATCCTTGATCACTGAAAGCGTGAGGCAAGGGTTTTTTGACAGAGTTTGAAGGACAATTATGGGGGGTAAAATATTATCCCTTTCAATGTAATTCAAAACTTCTTTTACTTCTTTGGAGCAATCTTCTCCAAGCTCACCAAAATATTTGAGTACATCCGCCCAAAGAGATGGATCCCCTCCTTTAACAGAATCACCCAGTCTTTTGCAGCATGCAATTAATCCCTTGTGATCATGTGTCTGCATATAGCAAGCGATTACTTCCTTATAGAGTTTCATCTTTTCATACAAATACAAAAGCCCATCTTTGAATGAATTCATTTCACACAGTATAATAGCTAAATCAACATCATAGAGTGGATGTTCTGTCTCTGGAGGCCATGCACTCTTAAGCATGTGTAGACCCTTTTCACGCCTTTCAAGACGACCCTTTTCCTTTTCGGAACTTTTGTGATCAGCAATAGTTCCATTGGTTTGGGCACTTATTTTTGAAGTTTTTTTTGATGCTACGTTAAGGTAATCTGCACCCTCATTAGACTGTGATACTGAAGGAAAGTTCAATTCGTTGGATATATACAACTCTAAGAGGGTATTGTTAATCTCCACCTGAGCAGGTGAATCCTTGACCTTATTGGTATATTTTTCAAGAAAATCCATAAGGGAATGAGGGTGATGAACGAAAATGCTGAGAAAATCGACAGGAGATGGCAACATAGACACATACACACCATTTGAACGTCCTCTTTTGTCACCCTCGTCTGTGCAAAGCCTAATGAGAATCTGAATTGTGTCCCATGGCTTGTGCTCTATTAGAATTTTACCATACTCCTTTATTGTCATCCCTGCCTGACTTGATTCAAGACTAGAAATATATTCCAAGGCCTCTTCATAACTACCAAGATCTTCAAGCAAGATCTTCAAGTACCATTCATGTCTCCCAGCCTTCTTTGCAACATACATTGCATGCTCATGGTAATTGGCAGAGCGGCAAACCCTGATTGCTGTTTCCACGTCAAACTTAAGTTCCCCGATGCTGTCTTCACTTTTAATAAACAAGTTTAGTTTTTCAACATCTTTCAATTTGGTGTAACAGTTCAATAGAAGTGTGGTGTGATCTTTAGAAGCAAGACCCTTCTCATGTAGCTTTTCCAAGTAATTTGTGAGGTTGTAGATTCTTTGAGCATCCAAAAACTTTTGTATCACATAAGAAGGTTCAAGTTGACCAATGGTATTTATGTATTGGGCCATTGCCTCGTCATAGTCTTGCTTGCTGTATAGATGATCCCCATATTTTCTCAGAACCTCAGAAGTAGCCGCAGCATCTGCTTGTTGAGTCTGAACAAGATTAATTGCCACAGTATATAGGTTTTTCTTGAATAACATGTCTAATTTGCTTTCCATATCCTTTTCCCCAATACATAAAGTTGATTTGTCTGTCATTATGAGTATGATGTTACCCCATTCATAAAGCATATGAGAAACATCTTTAACCAGAGCACTGTGGGCTATTAAACGATTCTTCAAGTCATAGATGTTGAAAGTATGCTTTCCTGTTCTTTGATCTGCAATAACACACAAAAGGTATCCACGAAACCATCCTACCAATTTCTTTTCTCCCTCGAAAGCCCAACAAGGACCACGTCCATCAACTTCATAAAAATATACTGCCTCTGGTCGACCAATTATTAACTCCTGTTCATGTTAACATACAGAAACATTTAGCATTCAGCAAGGATATGCATACGATAATATATAAAAATATATTGAGCAAGGAACAAAGATTGCATACATAACGGTCACTCATTGTAACACTATTCACACCAGATCCAATCTGATCAAGGGTTTGCCTCCTTGGTGGTTGATCATGCAATGAAAACAAGCTCACAGAACTCGGGGTTACCGCAAACAACTGAAGTGATTGACCATCCACCCTAAACCCAAGACCGGTGATTGAGGAAAGAGTTTTGTCTGAATGGTTTTCCACCTGAAGCTTGAAACGGGTGATACGCTCCCGTGCAATATCTCCTTTGATGCAGTAAATTGAACCATTGTCTAAGCCAATAGCTATGAGTAGTACAGGAGGCACTTCCTCTAAGACAATAAAAGATGTAATCTGCAGTACACCACAATTCCAAAATCATTAAAAAGAAGCATAGAAATGATCAAATCATGTTACTAACCAAACATACCATTACCATACAGATATAATTTGTCTAAAGATAAAGAGTAACAAGCATGCGTAACAGTGTCATTACCATTGCCTCAGGAAACTGATTAGTGAATATACGCAATATCCCAACACAATCAGGACTCGCCGTGCTCGTACTTTCAGATTGCATCTTATCTAAGTCAAAAACCTTCAGGCACAAAGCTGATTGCTGGGGAGTGAGTTGTTCGTCTTCCCCAATCGTTACCAGGAAGTTGCGTTGCTGGTTAATCAACAAACAAAAGCACACTGTTTTAAGTTCAAATCAATACCCCTGGAAAACATTTAAACTACAAAAGTCCTTCACCAATCTTTTCTTTTTAACCAACATATAGACACCCAGGTGCGCACAGACACACACACATACCTATGGCCCCTGTTTGGATGAACAACTCATTTGCGGCTTATAGCACAAGCGCTTATCATGATAAGCGTTTATGTATAAACATTTCTATAGCAGCAGATAAAATAAAGTTCAATTGTTTTCGTATAAGCTATAAGCTGTCTTGGAGAACTTATGAAGAAATAAAGATGAAAACAAGTTATGAACAATGGCATAATCTGTTTTCATGAGTTCTCCCAAACAGTTTCAACAAACTAATGTGAATAGGTAAGCTCAAATAAGTCAATCCGAACAGACCCATGGTACTAAACCATAGGATTCTTCATGATGTTGATGTGTGTCAGTGTTGTGTCTGTTTCATTACTTCATAGTTCATATACATGATCTTGATTTCCACTTTCTACAACTACCCAATTCTCCCAAATCAATGTTCATCCTAAAAATACATTCACCAAGCAACCAAACACCAAAAAAGAACAAACTTTACAAAACCCAAAATACATAATTGAATAAATTGAAGGAATTGAAAAATTGAAAGAAGAACCTTGAGTTGTTGAATAAAGAGAACAGAATAAGAATGAGTTTGAAAAGAATAATTGAACTTGAGTCCTCGATCGAAGAAGCAAACGGTTCCATCATCAAAACCAGTTACCACTTTACCTCTTCCACTCGAACAACACTCGATTTTCCTCTCCTTCTCTTTCTCTTTCACGTTGTTGTCACCTTGGTCTTCTGCCTCTGGAATTGTGCATTTTGAAGCGTACTTCTCCTCGAAGAATTCGAACTTCCGCCATTGATACATCACCGCCGCGATTCACAATCGATCGATCGGAAGCGCAATTTGAACCAAAAATGCGAAGGTTTCTTCAAATTGACGCGTGAATTGAATTTACAACGTGATTGATCGAGGTGTGATGAGTGAAGAAGCCATTGGAATTGGACGAAGCTGCCTGCAACTAAACGACAATTTAGGCTTTGTTTGCCAATGCCATTTTTTTTTAGCTTATAGCTTAAATTAAAACAAGTTAAATTGATTAAAATTCATATATTTGTTCTTCAATTTTATTTTTTTGTATATTTGTTAAAAAAAATCATGAAATTATAACTATTTTTTTTACTAGCATATAGCTTATTTACAAGTTTTTATAACTTATACTTTTTTTTAAGCAAATAACTCATACTTTTTTAATTCAATGGGATCTTCTAATCTTAACTAAAAAATAAATATTAATTAAAAATATCTTTTTATATTGTTTCATGTCTATCAATTAATATACTATTTAATTTATTTATTTTGAAATAACTATTTAATTTTGTTGAACACCGTAAATTTAATCAATCGTCACTTTATTGAATATTTGCTAGAAGATCATATGCTATTAATTAATTTAATAGTTAGGGGCTTTGGCCCTCTTTGTTTTAATAGTTATTTTCAAAATATCATACCTTGTTTTTCTTAACACTAGGTATATAATACGTGCGTTGCACGGGTTTTATTAGGATGCGCTTATATAATTTAATATTTGATACAATTGGTAAAAAAAATCAAATATACATGTTAAAAAATTAAAATTTATAGTGAATAAACATGTCATCAGATTCAATGTGTTCAAACCATATTTTAAAAAATTAAAATATGTTTAGAACTTTCTCTTTCCTTGTAACCCTATACAACGTTGGTTTCTTGTTCAATATTTGTTTTTCACCATTATACCTAGGATCGTCTTAACACGCCAATAGTTCGTTTCAATCTAGAGTTCTACCAGGGGATAAATAAAGTTTGTACAATAATTATTCTATCCAGAAATCAAAATGAGTATTCCCGAACGTTTCATCCCTTGTTGGATCCAATCACTTGGTTATACTTTATTTATAGAGTACATTCACCTTTTAATTTGACTCATCTTATTCTCACCTCTCAAATGCTATATTAATTTTTGTAACATCCAATTAGTACTACCATTATCTTTTGTATTTTTACACAATTATTAACATTTGTAACTTTAATTATCATTATTAAAATATTTTAAGAGCCATACGTTTATTTTACTCATAAAAACTCATGCATTGAAGTCCAAAATTTTATTATATTACTTAGGTACATCATTAAAAATGCACTATTAATTTTGTACAAAAACAACACCATTATTTGTGAAGTGTGAGATTAGTGGTTGTAGATTGATTTTGTGAGTTCAAGGGGCGTGGTTTAAATCACGTGGGAGATAGTTATAAAAAAATGATCAGTATCATCGTCTTTAATAAATAAAAAAGTATCCATCTTTTGAAAAAATAAACAATTATTTTGAATTGACGATCATTTTAAAAAGAAAAAGATACAAAAAACTTATTTGGACACATTCATTGACATCGAATACTATCATTGAAAATATGCATTGAAATCTTTGTGATGTAGCACTCTACAAAGAATTCTCTTCATCTCTTAAAATCTTATAAAACTCTCCACTATATCAATTAAATATCTAACCTCTCTTAAAACTTTGCAACTCTCCACCATATCAATTTAATGCATCACGTTCTCTCTTATCTAAACTTATAAA
Source organism: Medicago arabica (assembly GCA_946800305.1). Classification (NCBI taxonomy): domain Eukaryota; kingdom Viridiplantae; phylum Streptophyta; class Magnoliopsida; order Fabales; family Fabaceae; genus Medicago; species Medicago arabica. The sequence continues at coordinate 3,261,833 of OX326965.1, forward strand.
ACAGTCATCCCAATTTTCATTTTCTTTATATGCTTAAAGTTATACGTTTAGAAACTTGCATTAATATAAGTTGTCATCATTATTATTTGGGAACACCTTATGTTTGGATTTGAGTTATTTTGATACATCTTTGCCAAATAAGAAAAAATACAACATCATTTGATTCCTCTTGTAGAAGACACGGTATATATAAATAAAGAAATCCGCATGTAACGATTTATATTAGACTAATAAGTTGGTATCACTCAATTTAGTTCAGAACAAGTAAAAAATTACATTACATGACATATCTACATGCAACTATTTGTGTTAAGACTAAGATAAGTTATCATCACTCAATTCATTTCAGAAGGTACAAATCTAAATGCATTATACTTTTATGGCTGCCTATCTTTATTTCCAATTTATTTTATTTATGGCCTTCATGTGTATTGAGTTGGAATTCTTAGAGTCTTAAGAGAAAAGTATTAGAAACAAACGCTTGAAAGAATTAAGAAAATACATCATATCCATATAAGAGAATAAACTGAGCAATGCAAATGAAAGAGAATGAGCAATGCAAATGAAATAGGATAAGTATAAAATTACATTACCTAACCATTGGATTATTTTGATACAAATCTAAATGTATTTTACTTTAATTTCCTTTTTATTAGAGTCATAGAATTCAAATTGACCATAACAACATAACAATACATTTTTTTGGGAATAAGATTGAAAGCATGCAATTAAAAGAGTTAATAATAATGTTTTCTTAGTCTAATGATATTCATTGTGACCTTTTACATAAGTGGCCAATACAAAATTAAAACATTAGTAGAAGGAGTTTTAAAAATGAATATGAATACGGTAAAATTAAAAGAGTTACACAAATTAATAGGTCGTAGAAGCTTATGAATGAATGATGAATCTATAATAATAAGTACAAAAAAGAAAAGGGGGAGCCTCATGGATTCTTAAGAAAATTAGTTAGAAAGGGGAAAACTTTAACTCCGGTGAATATGATAATAGCTAGTACCATGGAGGAAACACTCTAAGATTTAGCATAAATGTCAAAATGTGCATAAAATAGTAGAAGATGAATGTGGGGTAAGTGGTGGTTATAAAGGGTGAACGGGAATGTGAAAAATTATGATTTAAAGTTGTTCAATTTGTAGGTTATAAATGAAAAACTATGAGTAGTGGAAGGAGCTACACAAATTAATTGGAAGTTACATAATAATTTTTTTCATTTTGTAGGTTATAAAAAAATGAGTAGTGGAAGGAGTCACACAAATTAATTGAACGTTACATAATAAAGAAGTCAAAAATGAAGAAAAAAGAGAGTCATATGACATAACTATGAGAGATTCATTAGAAAATGGAAACTTTGGTGAGGTAACACATCATCAAAGTGCACATTAGAATACAGATAAAGTGCACATTAGAATACATGTATACTAGGTGTATAACCCGTGCGTTGCACGGGTTTGATCAAAATGATGCTTGCAATTTGCCTAAGAACTATACCCAAACAATATTTTTAATTTGATCCACCAATTTTTCTACATTATCCACCCCAACTTAAAATATATTATTGTTTCTAAAATTTTAAATACACCATATTGTTGTCAATCAAACCAATTGCTTAAACTCTTTTACTTGACTTTGTTGTAACAAAGCTCTATAATGTTCTCTCTAATTGTTATGCATATAACCTGAAAACAAAATTAAAAGAAAAACAATATCAATCTTGTTGAAAAAATAATATGCTCTCTCTAAAAATAAAAACAGCATCAATCTTGTTAAGAAAATAATGCGCTCTTTCAATATATAATGATACAAACTTGAAGAATATATCCAAGAGTTGATTGAAGAAAGTGTAGAAAAGTATTTGTTGTGAAATTGATATCAATAGAAGGCATGGAGGAAACATCCCGGAATTGAGGGAAAATAAATGTGATGGAAGTTGTGGTTATAAAGGGTGAGTGAGAATTAAAAAACAAACACACTTTAAATTTTTCCATTTTGTAAGTTATAATTGAAGGAATGTTAAGAGATACATCACTGATGATGGTGTAAGAAATTATGGAATATTTAAATAGTTTGTTAGGTGCATAAACCGTTACTATTAGATTCTTAAAACATGGCTATAGAAAAACAATGATGTTTTTGTTCATTAACCTAACATCTTTGTTATTTTTGTGTCTAGAGTGAGTTCATAACCCATTGTATTCTAATTTCTAATGCATTGTATGATTGAGTTAGCTTGTGAAAAAAATAAATGTGAGAAGTTAGGTATTAGATTAGTTTATTAGATAGAATAATTAGAGAGTGGAAATTAAGCTTTTTTTAGAGGTGCCACATAGACACGATCCTAGCATTAGAGTGCGTCAAGTTTAGTTTACAAATAGAAGAAGATATAAATAGATAGATGCTCCAAAGATGCGACAACCATCTTATTCCTTAACTCCTCAAACTTGTCATGCTTCACAATTTTTGTTAGAACGTCTGCATCATATATAGCAGTAGGACAATGTAGAGGTTCTAGCCTCCTTTGTTTACCTGATCTTTAATATAGTGATTCATTGTTTAAATCTCTTTACGATACAATTTCACAATATTTTTTTAGATAGGTAAAGTTTCATAGTGCTTAATTTAAGTTTAACAATTAGATTGGAGAAAAATATGACAACTTACATCTATTTTCTTGATTTACATTGTATTTCAAATAGTTCAAGTAATATTTTTTTTTATTCATGTGGTTCATAATCTTCACATATTCTTTTCCCATAACTTATAATATATTAAAACAGATTCCCGAAATCATTTGTTTACAACTCATCAATTATATGCTACATAATTACCTCACATCCTCCTCTAATTCAACACCGCACGCCAAAAAATCATTCCCAACACTTCTTTTAATTTATTTCTCATTCTCTTTTTCTTTTTTTTTTGACCAACTCTTTCTCACATTAGTAACCATAAAAAAAAACTCTTTCATATTTTCTACTCTCTACGCCTTTTTTAATGGAGGATAAATAATAACTACAATTATATTAAGAAAGGATGATATATCTTGTAACTTGAAATTACTTGCATTATTATAATTATTAGATTAGATAGAATAGATAGAATAAGAAAGGGTGAGAAGCTATACTATATGAGAGAATGTTTTTTAGAGGTGACGCATATGCATAATCATAGCTTAGGAATAATGACTCAAATTTAATTTATGGGAAGGTCTTAGAGGTACCATATCATCATAATTCTAGATCAAGAGTAACTCAAACTTACTTTACAATATAATATAAAAGACAAATATATAATTGATAGAAACACTTATACATTCAACCTTAACCTCATACTTTCAGATATATATATAATATTGCTGATAAATTTATTAAATCTTAATTAAAAGAAAACAATAAAGTCTTTTAATTATCCTTAAAATAAAGTAATAATAAAACTTTCCCAAAAGAGTGTGAGTATAGTTAGACAATTTCATGAGCTGCACTCAAATTTACTCTTAATTTGAGGAAACTCAATTGATGAAAAGTATGAAGATCAACCAATTTCATAGTCAATGGTTAAATTTCCATGTTGTTGCGTTCAAATCATCAAAACATGTTTTTGTCTCTCAAATTTCATGAAGATCAAGAACATTCCAATAGAATTTTGAATAGATGTGTGCTTCTACAATTAGTTACCTAGACTTTGATGTTAATAACTTTTATAAGAAACTATCCAACTAAAAACATAATAAGAGTATTCTATCTTATTACAAAGACATGGATGATTCTTACTTTCTGTTGTTCGACCCTTTTAGATTTTTGGTGTTGAGAGTTTTGAGTTTCTTGTAAGCTCCATCCAAATCCTCCTCCATCTTATAGAAATTAGTTGAGAAGGAAAAATCTCTAATATTTATAGGAACAACCACATGATGTCTTGGAATAAAAATGAATAAAAAAAAATATTCATTTTTTATGCATTTTTAATATGTTTCCTTCCACATGTTTAGTGAACTCTTGATCTCATAACAATGTTAAATAAAAGATAATAATGAAAAAATACTTTAATTTCAATGAAAACAATACAACCACCGTTTTATATATGAAGTTTCCTTTCAACAAAACTCTTCCTTTTTCCAAAATCTGTGTATGTGAAATCAAAGAAAAAATATTCATTAGAGAATATCAAAAATTATAAAAATAGAAACACACACACAAAGCTTGAAGAGAAAATCAAAACTATCAAAAAATAAAATGGAAGAAGAAATGAAAGGATAACATAAGCAACATGTATATATAAGCTTAGGAAAAAATGAGGTGGTTTATAGTAAACTTGTGTGTGTAAAAGGATTGATTAGGAATATGAATAATTTTAAAATGTAACCGCTTAATATTAATAAAATAACTTGCATTAAGTGAAGTAAATGGAGTGTTTTTGAAATACATACATATATATACATACATATATATATATATATATATATAGAGAGAGAGAGATAGAGATAGAGATAGTCAATAGTGCCGTTGAAACCATTTTTTTTTTTTTTGAGGTAAGTGCAGATGAAACCATAAAGATGTCAAAACCCCTATATTCCTTTCTTATTGTTAATTTATCAAGTTCTACCAATTTATTCCCTCAAAAAAAGTTCTACCAATATATTCCACTCACATTGTTCCTATTCGACCCCCACTAAAAAAAATTCATTGAATCTCCTCTCCCAATGTTGGTGGAAGGAGAAAAAAAAAAAAATTTATAATTATATACATAAATTTTGTTAGATCGGATGCTATGATAAAGATTCAAACTCCAACACCATTTATATTTATGAACTTATAGTGGCATCCGACCTAACAAAATTGTTGGTACTAGTCTTTTACGATGGAGTTCGGATCTGCTCCTGTCCTTGTTTCCTCCAATTTCCAAATCTTTTGCTTAGATGTACTCCATGTGAGCAAACAAAAAATCAATGGTTAAAATTTAAATCCTTTAAAAAGATTTTAGATACTTCCTGAAATTGATCTCCACACTAGTACACAGAAATTAATTAGTTTATCAACAAAATAAATTAAAATTCTCATAACTAAAACCTTTTATATTGTTTTAAATTATTTCATATTATAGTTTGTTAGATTTTTGTTATTATCATTTTTTTTTCTTTTTGAAAGAATGGAATAGAAAGTCTAAGACGTCAAATAATGGCTGGCACAGTGACATGTTGGTTAATGATGCAGAGACAACACCAACTCCCATTTTTTTATTTTTATTTTGACAAAACCAACTCTCATTTTATGATTATGATGATGATGATTAAAAATTAAAATATAATACCAATAGTGCAATTTCCTATTCCTGAAAAAAATAATATTAATAGTACATTTTCCTTATTGATTAAAAATACATATGATTTCCTAGCCTTATATAACATGATCATAGGTTTGACTTTCCATGTAGCAGCCAGTGTTTTACAACAAAAAATGATGAAGAAGCAAACATTTTTGTTTGGTTAATGTGACAAAGGTAGGCTCCACTAACTGTACATGCACCCTTGATTGACTCTTTCTTTTCTAAATTTAGTTCCAACTTTTCATCCTTCAATTCATTTTTTGCAAAATCTAATTTTAATTTCCATTCTATTCCCTCCTTCAATTTTTCACTGATCATTAATTTTTGCTTACTATCAATCATCAATTTTGTTCTTGCTTAATCAGGGTATGTTCCTTTCTTTTCCTACTTTTGTTATTTGATTTTTTCTTCTGTTTCCTTTGTGCTTCTTTTTTCAAGGCACCAAGTTTTTTGCTTCATTTTTTTTTTGTTCTTTGTCTTTCAATTCCTTCCCTTCTCCACTCTTTGCATGTCCATGTTGCAAAACATTCATAATAATTATAACCAAAAAAATTCTGGTTTGCAAAGTTTGGATTAGTATTTATAAATCATAGCTAGAGTTTGATATAATTATTTCTCATATGGTTTAACAATTCTCTAGCAAATTTGGAATTTTTCATAAGTTTTTGTTTTTTCTCTTGATATTTATATCAGAAGAATTGTCAACAAACCATATAAAAATTGACTACTCTTCTTCCTGAAGAATTTTCCCTGCAACAAGAGACATCTCTACATTTAACCTATTATAATTAAGAATTGAAAGCTTGCAGAAAGGGTCAATGAATATGACTGAATTATTTTAGGTAAGAAATAATTAATCTGACTTTCAATGTTTATGAAATTGCTTCTTCTGAATTATTTAACCTATTGTATATGTGATTGTTCTTTGATTTTTTTTATTTTTTATATATTCTTATTTAACCTAGTGATAGTAATTTTAGTTTCAATTTGAATATGTATGCATAGGGAAGAACTAATAGCTTTTTTCTATTAATTCATTTTGTGACTTGTTCTACGCAATTTGAAACTTTACATGATCATTTTTCATTTCCAATACTAATTGGATATATTCACTGAAAAAAGGTTTATACATGTTGTTTTTGCTTTCATTTTCTTCATACATTGATATTCTTTTTCACTTGCCTTTTAGATGCTTTTGGCACTCTCAATTTCTTATTAAACAATGGAGGAAGTTGAAGACAAACCAACCTCCTCAAGAAATGTCGAACCAAACTCAATAGCAGATACCCCTCAAGAAAATACCGATATAATAACAGCTCCAACCGATAATCACTCTTCCATTGAAGCTTCCATCAACTCACTAGATGATAAAAATATATTAGAACATGACACACATTTTCAAGAGACTAATTTCTCTGAAATAGAATCAAAGTCAACGCGTGCTTCTGGTGAACAATCTATAGGACAAGATGAACATCTTCTCACAGACGATTCAACTTCAACACCGAAAGAAGAAAAAGTTCATCAAACAGAAGAAAACCACCTAGGAGGCATAGCTGAAGATTCTGTACTTGAAGCCTTAGAAGATATACAAGATGGTGGTTCAACTGTTTCTGCTAACGGCGATGTTGATCATAATCGTATGGAACTCTCAACATCCTCTTCTGTAACAGAAGAGTTGCAGATTGACCCTAAAGGTTGTTTATATGCATGCTCATGTTTATTTGTTTTTCGCGCTAAAGTGTGATTAAAATTATGATATATGTATTTAGTGTGTCTTGTATGTGATTAGTTATTGAATTAATTCTAACAGATCCACCTCAAACCGAAGTTATTGACGCTCCTCAAGAAAATTTAGCCTCAACCCCGTATGCTGAAGTTCATGTAACAGAACAAAGTCATCAGGAACCTTTGGTTACAGATTCTGAACAAGAATCTTTAGATGATATTGTGAACATGCACGAGGATGGTGGTTTTACCGTTAGTTATTTTGATAATCAGATGGATCTAACGGCTTCATCTTCTGAAACAGAAGAGTTTCAGAATGATCACAAAGAACTAAAGGTAAATCTGCCTCAAATCAAGATTCCTGATGTTGCTGTTGTAGGTGTCGACTCACCTACAAGTGAGAAGAAAATTGCTGAAAATAGAGGCATAATCGATACAGCAGCTCCGTTTGAATCTGTCAAGGAAGCTGTTTCTAAGTTTGGAGGAATTGTCGATTGGAAGGCTCATCGAATGATAGCTGTCGAGGTATATCTCAATCTTTCCTTTCTTCGTGTTTTGCTCAAAATTTCCTGAATACTTAACTTCTTCATGAAGAAAGATATTCTTTTGCCGTTTCAATTTCGATTGTTTCATTGTCATTTGATTCCAGCGAAGCAAGGAAGTAGAACAACAGCTTGAAAAATTGTACGAGGAGATTCCGGAGTACAGGACAAGATCGGAGGACTCCGAACAAGAAAAAGTCCAAGTACTTCAGGAGCTTGACAGCGCTAAGAGACTAATAGAAGAACTAAAACTGAGCTTAGAGAGGGCACAAACCGAAGAGCATCAGGCAAGGCAAGACTCAGAACTTGCAAAGCTCAGAGTGGAAGAAATGGAGCAAGGTATTGCCGAAGACTCCAGTGTGGCAGCCAAGGCGCAACTCGAGGTTGCCAAAGCAAGGTATACGGGTGCCATTACCGAGTTAACATCGGTGAAACACGAGTTAGATTCGTTGCGTGTGGAATACGCTTCTTTAGTTGATGAAAAAGGCGAAGCTATTAACAAAGCCGAAGATGCTGTTGCTGCATCGAAGCAAGTAGAAAAGACGGTTGAAGATTTGACGATTGAGTTGATTGCCACAAAAGAGTCTTTGGAATCAGCACATTCTGCACATATGGAAGCAGAAGAACACAGAATAGGAACAGTCATGGCAAGAGATCAAGATTCTCTCAATTGGGAGAAAGAACTTAAACAAGAAGAACAAGAACTAGAAAAACTCAATCAAAAAATTTTGTTTGCTAAGGATCTTAAATCTAAACATAGTAAAGCTTCTGCATTGCTTCTTGATTTGAAAGCCGAGTTAAGTGCCTATATGGAATCAAAGTCAAACCAAGAAGGAGACGATGATGAAGGAGTCTCAAAGGAGCAACTGGACAAGTCACATATTGAAATGCAAGCAGCAGTTGAGTCGGCCAAAAAGGAACTTGAAGAAATAAAGCTTAGCATAGAGAAAGCTACTTCTGAGGTAAATTACTTAAAGGTGGCTGCTACATCATTAAGATCAGAACTTGAACAAGAGAAATCATCGCTCGCCTCGATTAGGCAAAGAGAGGGAATGGCCTCGATTACAGTTGCGTCTATCGAAGCCGATCTGAACAAAACTAAATCGGATATTGCTTTTGTTCAGATGAAGGAAAAAGAAGGCAAAGAGACAATCCTTGAGCTGCCAAAGAAGCTGCAAGAAGCGTCTGAAAAGGCAAATAAGGCCAATTTGCTTGCTCAAGAAGCTTGCGAAGTGTTTAGGAGAGTAAAGGAGGAAGCAGAACAAGCCAAGGCCGGTGCAAGTACAATGCATAGTAGATTACTTGCAGCTCAAAAGGAGATAGAAGCTGCAAGAGCTTCTGAAAGGTTGGCAATACAAGCAATTAAAGCATTGCAAGAGAGTGAGTCAGCTAGAAGTAACAACAATGAAGTGGATCCATCGAATGGTGTGATACTATCGGTTGAAGAGTACTATCATATAACGAAACAAGTTCATGACGCAGAAGAAAAAGCCAATGTGAGAGTTGCAATGGCAAATTCGGAGATCGATATAGCTAAGGAGACTGAATTGAAAACCATGGAGAAGTTGAATGAAGTGAACAAAGAAATAGTTGCTAGAAGGGAATCGTTGAAGATTGCTATGGATAAAGCTGAGAAGGCAAGGGAAGGAAAATTAGGTGTAGAGCAAGAATTAAGAAAGTGGAGAGCAGAACATGGACAACGGAGAAAAGCCAGTGAAATAGGCCAAAATGCAGTAAACCAGAACATAAACCATAGTGGTAAAGTTGATCAAAATCATAGTGAAACTATTCCTGTACATTACTCTTCAAGTCCTAAGTCTTATGTTCATGCAAACAATGAAAATGGATCCTCACCGGATGCGAAAAGTGGAAAGAAGAAGAAAAAGTCATTGTTTCCGCGACTTTTTATGTTCTTTGCAAGAAGAAAAGCACATCCAACTCATTCAGGGTAGTCACTTTTGAGAAACTGCAGTTCTTTCTTTGTTATATATTGCAGTAGTCTTCTGAACTACTCATATTTTCGAAGACTATTCAAAGAGTATATCATACTTGTACATGTTAGTGATTTTGCAGTATTGTGAATGGTTTTCCACTATGTGCTTTTTGAGGACATGGAATTACGTTCATTACCCTTGGTGAGAAAAAGAGCACAAAAAAAAAAGAAAAAGATGTTTCTGTATTGTGTGTGTACAGCCTTTTGATGTATTGTATTTCGGCTTTTGTAAAGATCTTTGTGAGATTTTACAAAATCAAAGGTATTTTTTGAGTTTGAGATTTGAAGTGTTATGAATGGTTGTTTTAGCTTTACAAAGGTAAGCAATTCATTTTGAATGATAAAGTAACTAATCTCATGTGCTCATTAACAATAGAGGAATTTCAGACTTGAATTTAAGTCATCAACCTTTTCTAGTATACCATTTAGGCCTTGTTTGAATAAACAAATTAACTTGCAGCTTATAGCATACATGCTTATTATAAGCTATTTCTATAACAAAGATAAAATAAAGTCAAACTGTTTTCGTATAAGTTTTTATAAGCTATCCTGGAGAGCTTATGGTAATAAGTTGAAAACAACTTATGAACATGTCATAAGTTCTCTCAAACAGTCTTATATGTGCGTATATTAGATAAGCTCAAATAAGTCAATTCAAACATACCTTATACAATGGGCATGCAAATGCCAATTTATTATTTTTATTTCATTTTATTTAATAGTGAAAATACATATTTAATCTATACTCAAAGATATATGCTTCACTTAATTTCCCATACAGCATAATCTTGTCCACTGGTAGCTACCTGTGCATTTGGTGGAAGAAGGTTTCCAAGATCCAATTTAGGTCCAATCTTAACAATAAATTTGTTGTCAATAATAGCCATATAGAGATCATTCTCAGCTGCCAAAATATTCACACTGCTTGTGGCTGTAATTCCATTCCTCTTCCTTATTGCTGTCAATTTCTTTATAGGCTCCATTAGTCCCCATTCTATGTAGTGATCATAGAACTGCATGGACCAACAATTAATTAATACTAAAACCTATAATTAACCAAAAAAAAGACATATTTTGCATGGAAAATAAATTAGAGAATTGTGGTTTATGCATGTTACTTACAATTGTAGGGTGACCAGGATGAGTAAGAATATAAACATAACTTTATCATCTGGAAATGGCCGTAATTTCTGAGAACCAGTATCATGATTATCTACAAAAGTAACAGCATTTGATGGCATTATTCCAATCATCCCAGGTGGTTTTCCATTAGCATCTTTCATCCTCCAAAGTTCACCTTGAACAGCAGCACCTAAAATCATCTTAGTAGTAAAATCAAAAGTAGTAACTATACCACCAGCATCATTAACCCATTTAACCAAAGTTTCACGGTGCTTATCTTGATTAGCCAATGGTTTTCCATCTGAACCGAATTCGACGTTTTTATAGAGCTCTCCAACTGCGAAATCTGGCGAGGTTTTCTCCACGTAGGTTTTTGTAAACCTTGGAGCATATCCAACAACCATGTCGAATCTCCAACCAACAAAACCAACTTCTGTTTTCAACCAATTCATCCAATCTGATAACTCTTGTTGAACATTTGGATTTGTGTGATCGATGTCAGGCGCACCTCCCCAATCATCGCCTGTTATCAGATGTAATTGTTAGTTAAACCGGTTAGTTGTTATTGTTATCGACTATATATAAGTCTTATGTATCTTCTGGTGTAACTAATAGTTAGTTACACTGGTTAGTTGTTCTTCTCGACTACACAAGCATTATACTATCCTTTGATGGATTTAGTAATACCTGTGTCGTTGTTTCCCGTGCCTTTAAATTGAACATCATTGCCACAAATGTAGGATACGTCCCAATCTAGACGACTGTCGGGAGTACCACCTTCGAAGATGCTGAGTCCATTGTTGTCTAACCTCTCTGCTGTTCTGTGGTTTACGACTATGTCGGATATGGATTTTACTCCTCGTTCACGAAATGCTGCTACTAATGACTGTAGTTCTTTGCTTGTTGCCGTATTTGGATGTGTCAAGATCACAGCCTTTTAGGCAAGTAACCTTTCATACGAAAACAAATGTGTTTAGAAAAATCCCTCAAAAAATAAATGTGTTTAATAGATAGATACATTTATTCAAATTTAACAAATCATTATCAAATACTAAAAACCAAAATTAAACACATTAATAAATATATTACTTTTTTCTTGGTAAGAAGTAGTACTAGTATATGCATTATAAATAGGGACGGATATAGCACATAAGTATATGAAATGAATGTGAAGTGGTTAATTAATTACCTTGGAGGACCATCATCATGAGAGTTGGAAGGAGGAGGAAGCCATATATATTCAACACCAGCGTCTGCTATGTTAGGGACCTTGGTGTTCAGGAAATTCCACCATCCTCCTGCTTTTTCACTTGACTCCCACTTGAACCCCTACAATATGTACACATGTATGATGTAATTCATATCTTTTAAACTCTCTTCTCCACTATATATTATTAGAAGGAAAAGAAAGAAGAAAAAAAAAAGACACAGACACACAAGGACATCAGACACGACACTGATATGGACTCGCAGATACCGATAAAAAATTGAAAAAAAATTAATTAATTGAATATGCCAGACATTAGACACATCTTCCATCAGAAGTGTCGGTGCTACAAAAGCAAACAAGCACTTTTTTTTTGATAGTTTTTGCACAATAATAATAATAATATCTAATAAATTAATTAAATAAAATAAAATGAATCAAAGAAAGGAGTAGGACAAAGAGGGGGAAATAGAAATGCAAAGGCAAAGGAAGCATAATGAATGGAAAAACTTCATGTTTCGTAGTAAGTACGTATTTGGTCGTGCAGTTATGTTTCCTTTTATAGGCAGGTAGGGTCTTTGTGTGCTTGATTTTTCAAAGAGTAAGGACCAGCTTATTCAGACCAATTGAGGTATAGTCTTTAGAAAAATACAAAAATTCTAATTTGCAATGCCATCATAACTTTATAACCTAGCTAAAGTCTTTATCAAAAGTTTGACTTGTAAACTAATAGATGGAACTAGAATTATCTATTCTACTTAGGGTCAAAGAATGTTTGATTAGAGGCTGAAACTTGATGGAATTATTAGTCTTTAGCGATTTATCTGAATAGTGGAAAATAGTTATATTTGTAAGATGCATGTTTCGCAGGTAATTGCGGTAGGATAAGATCATGTTTTTTTTATTTTTTTGAGGGAAGGATAAGATCATGTTGAAAACTATAGGTTTAACCAAATTATTAGGGTGGAGTATTATCAATTTTGTTGATGATTAATCTGAAGTCGAAAGAAACTTGCTTAAGAGATCTCTCCATCCAACAATAATTTTTATCCCTAAAACTCGAATCCAAGAACTTTAAGTCTTTGGAGTGCAGCTATTGCATTGATATCTTGTGCATGGTTTGACTAGATGAGATTATTTGAGTCTTTCACATCTTAATTAAGAGAATGAATTATTATCTTTATTGACATGAGAGAATGACATATTGATTTTTGTAGTGAAAAGACAAGGGATGGAATTTTAATATAAAAAAGAGAGAACTAAAAGTGAGTTAAGGGTGAGATTTGAAACACTTGATAAAACATGGAACAAATTAAATATCTTTAATAGTGATAAAGAGGGGAGGCAATGAGTTTTGATAATTATAGGGGGTGTTTGTGTTATTTAAGTAAACCTTTTATTAATATTGATAATTTTTATTTAATATCTTTAAACACTTGACAATATTAATGGTTTAATTATTTTTAATATAATTACCGCAATGTTACGTGACTCGTGCAAAATCACGGACCTTTGACTACTTTGACTAGAAAGCAAGACAATGTGACTAATTAGTTAATATGAAAATATTACTATTATTTTAAAATTTCATTAAGGATGACTACTTATAGCCGACATTCCCCCATCATTAGTTTATTTTTTTCAATAAAAACCACAGTAGCACCAGAAATCTATTGATTCAGGATCATATAATATTTAAATTCACAACTTGAAATAGTTAAGTATAAAAATCTACTGATTAAAAAACAACACAAAGCTCGTGCTTCTTTTAAGCAAATAAAATTTTACAAAAATAGGACTACAACGAGTACCACCAATCGGCACAACAAAGACGAAAAGGTCGTAAACCCAAAAGTAAGCTCATGCTTTATTTTACTTTAGGCAAATTCAAAAGTTCCTAAATTCTTTGAAATACATATCATTTTTTTTAGTACACTATTTGTTTTTTACTAAAACATGGAGGAGTTGTGACTGAGCTTATAGGAGCAAAATTAATGGATCTATCCCTAACATAGAAAAATCTTTCGGTATCATTGTAACTCAAGGGATGACCATTAAATAAGAGGCAATTATTACCCTGCTTTCTAAGAATCGTTTGGTCGATGGGTTGAAACCCATTACAAGACAACCATATTTGGCTTTGTGTACATTTGCAAGTGTTGACTATTGATACATGCCGTTGGAGTTAGCCGTGTATTACTGACCTTCTTTGTAGAATTCGAAGGCTTCTCAATGGACAATTATAACATGATCCTGAAAACAAAAAATGCTCAAAAATTATATTAGAAAGAGAGCATAGTTAAAAGCATATGCAATTGGAGGAATAATATATACGTGAACAAATACCTTTGATGACAAAACTTGTAAGGAAGATTAAGGAAATAAGATACTTGAATATGGTTTCCATTGTTCTATTTGTGGAGTGTTGGAGCTTTTTCAAAAGACTATTTATATACAAGTCTATTCATGAAGAGAGAAAAAACAATGAAATAAAACACATACACATTAATTGTGATAAAATATGTAACATGTGCAATCAATTCTATGGCAACAGATGCAATATATGAATGATCGGTTTTCTAATTTTGTGGCACGAATGGAATTAATGTCTAACAATTTTACTAGCAGACTGAAATAGTCTATTACAATGACATGCTAGTTAACCTTTCACGCTATAGAATGGCAGCCAATAACTAATGGAAGAAATTAGAGGTATTTTACGAAACTAACTTCAAATAAATTATTTAGAAAAGAAATTACATTGATGTATGTTTTTGATTTTATAGTGCTCCGGCCAAACTGACAATATAGAGTGTGGGTTCTATGTCATATGTGATTTGTTTTATCTAGGTGAATTTATACTTGTTATTTATTCTATTTATGAAGAAAAAAACTAGGTGGGACACTAAAATTAACTATAATATATAAACAAAAAATTATTGTAACAAACATTAAGTACGAATTTAAAGTGGATGATAGTGACTAAAATGTTCGGTTGGGTACTTTAAAAGAATTAATTACATATTATATTACTATTATAAATTATGAAACTATTTTTGGTTATTGTACAATTGTTAATTGAGAGAATTTTCAGTTGGCATGACAATATAACAAAGGTTTAAAACCCCACAAATTAGAAAATAAGCTAATTATAAGAATGTTAAAAATCACCTATGGCACTTTGGAACTGCCAACGACCAAAACCGTTGAAAAATTGTTTACCCTGTCAAATTTCGCAACATATATGGTTGTGCATATTAGAAGGTGACTGTCGATGGATTTGAATATGGAAAGACGGGGGGGAGGGGGGGTGTACCTGCAAATACTTCGACACTCAAGTCAGTATTGAGTTCAAGAAAGAGGGGTTAAGATAGGAGAGATAATCTAACCTTGAGGACTGCTAAGAGCCCCCTTTTATAATGAGGAGATGTAGGCGCCGTTGTACGACACACATGTGTGCTCGACGGTTGTAGAATTGTGAGAATTGTAACCGTCGAGCTGAAAGTTATGGGCACGTGTAGGAGACATTATAGTCGGTTGAACTGGTCTTCTCAAGTGTTGTGAGCAACTCCCTCGCGTAGAGGGGTGTGCTGCGAGTGATGGCCCAAATATGAGATTTGAGTTACTTTTGGATTGGGCCTGTGAAAATGGGTCTAATATGTTTGCTTGGTCCAGAATAATAGCCCTCAAGTCGTTGCTCCTGACAAGGAGTGATGATTTCGAGTGAGATAGTTCGTGCTATGTCGATCGATATGCTCAGAGAAGGGTAAAAGAGTGTTGAGAAAAATGCTCGCGTGACTCTTAAGAAGGATTTGGTGTTTGGACCAATAATGGTCGGATTAGGCAAGTGTACCAAACCGTTTACCAAGTAATAAAGTGATAAGTAGAGTATCGTATCCACAAGGATTGTCGTTTCGTCCTAAAAATTCGCGTTACTTATTTTAAGTTGACGATATAAAATAAAAGGATAAGGGTTAGAGATTGCAAATTTTATTTGTTTGCAACAAAGCAAGTTACCTGTTTTGGTTGTAGAAAAGTAAGCAGCGGTTAGGATTCTTTGAATCCCCCTATTTATTTTGTTGGATATTAAATAATAGTCATGTCGCGCTTAGTTATTTGAAGTAGACTATACAAGTGATGAGGTCATGGGGACATTTTAACCTAGTCGGTTGTCAAGCTGCACCTGCTAATCGCACGGTGGTCCTTACGTGTTGGGTTTATATTATCTCGGTTGATCTAGGTCTATCCCTCTGATAGCTAACTACACCTGCTGATCGCACGGTGATCCTTACATGCGGGGTCTTGCTAATTCAAAGGTAATTGAAATATAAACTTAAATTGACGTTCCTAGGTTTCCAAAGGCAATGAAAGTCAATGTTCCTGTTAGGGTGTTTTGAGTTAATCCCTCAATCACTATCATAAAATGTTAAGTTAGTTATTCCCTCTGCAGAAAAGTTTATCTAGTTAGCCTCTTTGTCTTATATTTGTTAACTGGAGGGACCTCATTGATGTAAAGTATGTAATTTTATGGATTAAATAGACACTAAATAAATGTATTATTTTCCTTAAAAAAAAGTAAATGTATGGTTTCAAGGATCATCTTGATACTATGTATGCAATTACAGTGGCCAATTTGACATGACAATCTTTCTATGATGGATGGAGAGTCTAACTTACTTACCCTATTTCAAGTGATGGACGGATAGCACTTGAGTGACATTGTGGTTGGTGATATTAGTCAACTACAATATCACAAGTGACATTCTTCTCTCTCTCTTTCACAAGGTTTTTTTTGTACACTTATGACATTGTGGTTGATCAATTTCATCAATGTCACCAGCCACAATGTCATCCAAATGCTACTATAATGTATTTTATAAAAGTGGAGGACCAAATTTATATACCGTATGGATTCAGTTGAACATTAATCTAAATCATAACATAAAAAATCAAAGAGAATCTATTTCCATTGACTAAAGGTTGAAAAAAATTAAATAAAGATTCTATTTTTTGAAATAAAGATTATTAATATTATTGGTTTAATTATATGCCTTCCATAAAAAATAGAGTATATTATTTTTTTGATGGTGGCCGAGGTTTGAAGTTAGTAAAAAATAGAGTATATCTTAGGATCCCTTAAGGGGCGGATCCAAGATTAGATTTTTAGTGTGGCTAAAATAATAGTATCACAATTTATCCAATGAAATTGAATATTATGTATTATTTCATCCAAAATAATAATCTTAGTAGTTTTATTTGAGCTAGTTTTACTATCCCAAATTCATTTGTAACCTTAAGAGTTTTTTATTAGAACAAAATAAACACTCGCTAACATTTCATTATTATAGATATCCTTCATATGAAAAAAAAAAAATTGGTGTGGCAATAGCCACACTAAATTGCTTACAGATCCGCCCCTGGATCCCCTCAATATAATAATAATAATAATAATAATAATAATAATAATACATCTTACGATATTCAAACAATTGAATTCAAGTTAGTAAAATCCACCATTGATAATCAGATAAACTTTAGTTTAATTCTTGGTTGGAAGAACTCTTAGTATATAATTTTTTCTTACCTTGGCCCGGATTTACGATTTTTGACAAAAAGTTGACCAGGATTTACTTACGGTATTTTTTTTTTTTTATGAAATTTTGATTTTTATTGCGTGAATGATATTTTTTTATGAAATTTTGGTCTTGATTAAAAGTAAAAATATAAATGTTTGTTATTTATTTTAATTACACGAACAACAATCTTTATTATATAAAAAGTTGTTTAAGTATAATTGGAATATGAAAAAGTAAGTATAAATATACTCATCTAGTTTGTTATACTTTTTAAATAATAAAGGAAAACAAAAAACAGATATACATATATTCATATCGTGTTTGTTATATTTGTTTTAATATTTAAATTTATTCTTATCTATTTGTTACATGTGTTATTTATATTGAAAATTAAGGGTGTATTTTTGTAAAGAAAAATCTAACTCAAAAGTGCTGAAAGAGGTAGTTTTTTTTAGGGGAAATGTTATGAATTTTTTAGGATAATATATGCCTTTCATAATTATATTATTAATATCAGTCAAAAAAATTAGGGAATATGTTATGAATTTTTTATTTTAAAAAAGTTCTAAACTTTTATTTATATTTAGTCAGATTATTTATTATATATATATATATATATATATATATATATATATTATGATTTCCCGGGGTGCCAATCTAGTTGTATGTCGGTGTTTCCTCTTGATACTTGTCCACTCTCCCCCTGCTTAGCAAAAAAATAAAAAATAAAATATATATATATATATATATATATATATATATATATTACAATGATTTTGTTTGAGATTTTGTTCTTTTTTATGCCACTGTGATACCTATAAATAAATACCTTACCATGGAGACACTCTTAATATTAGTGGAATATAGTATTAAGGAAAATTAATTATCAAGATTATTGATTTTTTTCTTTCAAAAAAGATTATTAATTTTCTTGTGACCAAAACAAATTTAACTTATATCATTAATTAAACAATGTTCAACACAAGAAGGATAAACATAAAAATACGGTGACTAGCCCAGGAACAGGCAACCCTAGCTAGTATATGAGCAACTGTAATCTCTTGTCGTCTAATAAACTTCACATCTGTGTTCTCTTGTCGTCTAACAAACTTCACCTTAAAATTTGAAATGTAAAGATAATTGAGCAATAATAGAGGAAACATTAGCGTAAAATTCAGATTCTTCATAGCGATGAGACGATAAAGATTGCAAAAGAATAGATGAATTTGATTCAAAAATAACCCGGTTCCAACCATGTATGCATCTAACCTAATTTTTGGTCAAAAAAGATTATTATTATTAAAAAAAATGAAGGAATTATTATTAAAATTATTATTATATTTACTTGAATTAGATATGCCTTCCATAAATAATATTAAAAATATATAAGGATATAAAAAATACTAGTCAAAGATAATAATAAAAATATATAGTATACTCTAATTAGAGTATGATAATTATAATTATAATAATAACAAGAAGATCGATAATGTATAATATTAAGGGCTATATGGTGTTTAACCCCTGCTATTGAGCGAGTTTTTATTTATTCTCTGCAAAAACAAAAAAATTGGATTCCATCCTTGTAATTTGAAAATTATTTGGCTTTGCACCTTCATGACATCAAATTTTAAAATTTAAGGTACTTTCGGCCTCATAATTTGAACGAATTTTGGTTTACCCCTATCATATCATCTATTTTCTATGGTCAAAATTCACGAAGGTCCAAAACCAATGAAATCTTCAAGTTACAAGGTTTGAATCCGAAGTTTTTCTACAAGGGTAAGCTAAAACTCAGTTAAAAGGCCAGGGTTAAACATCATTTAACCCTAATAATAACACCTCTAAATAATACACTATCTGATCACTATTATAAACCACATGCATAATTTAATGAATAAATCTAAAATGATTTTTTCTTCTTCTTATAATAGTGATTGGATAGTGTATATGTTATGTCATGATTACTTGTTAAAAAACTAGGACAAAAATATATATGTTAGGATAATATATGCTTTCCCTAAAAAAAAAAGTAGAGTATACTATTATATGCCTCTTTTATATATATATATATATATATATATATATATATATATATATATATATAGGTCAAATACCGCTTTTAGTCCTTTTAGTTTAATAAGATTTCTAAGTTAGTCCTTTAAGTTTCAAAAATTTCAATTAGGTCATTTTAGTTTGACAGAATTCCCATGTTAGTTCTTTAAGTTTCAAATAGATCATTTTAGTTGATAAACTATTTTATCGTTACCCCTGTTGTCATCTCCATTTAACTGATGTTGATGTAGCTGTTAAGTTGTTGACTTGAATCAAAATGATGTCTTTTAAAAGCTCGAGGGTATCAAAACACTACGTTTAATGGTCACAAATGATCATTTATAGTGCTAGAAAGACAACTATTTACAACAATAAATGTCTTTCTAGCACTGTTAAACGACATTTATAGTGCTACAATAATCATTTGTGACGAGTAAACGTTACATTTTGACACCTTGGAGATTTTAAAAGGCAACATTTTGATACAACTTAACGGCTACATCAGCATCAGTTAATTATTAACTTACAGCAGGGTAACAGTGAAATAATTTATCAACTAAAAGGACCTATTTGAAACTTAAAGGACTAACTTGGGAATTCTATCCAACTAAAAGGACTTAATTGAGAATTCTGTCAAACTAAAAAGAGAGAGAGAGAGAGAGAGAGAGAGAGAGAGAGAGAGAGAGGTTAGGATTGAAAAAATAATCATATATAGTAAAATGTCTATGTTTTTTTTTATCAAATAGCCTAGTGGTTAGAGAAATTCACATCTTAAAGAAAATAAGTAGAGTGTCCGGGATTTAAACGCCGACTCATACATATATTATATAATATCTCTATTTATTAAAAGGATCTATTAAGATATCTATTTTATTTTAAAATAGTTATTACTTTATTATAACGCATTTGACCGGCTTTTACAAATATTAAAAATGGTTTGAATCATAAATTAAAAGTATTTTATTATAACGCATTTGACCGGCTTTTACAAATATTTATGATTTGAACAATAAATTAAAATAGATTTTTTTATAACGCATTTGACCGGCTTTTACATATATTTAAATTTAATTTTTTATATAATATTTAAATTGATTTTGAATCATAATTTTTAATATATGAAAAAGAAATTTTACTTTTCATGTATATAAATACCCTATCACACCTTAAACCATCTTACATAACTTTTGATATTGGTCATCAAGATGGCAAACAGCAACAGCAAAGAGCAGGTCATCTTCCCAGTGTTGCAATATTTGAATGATGCAGGTCTAAAGGAAACGGTACACACGTATGTGTCTCTTTCTTCTAACTCTAACAATTCTTATATTTAATTTTTACTGTCATATATGATTATATTTTTTTTTATTTCTTAAAAAGCTAAAACGATTTACGAGAATTGGTTTTGCCATCCAAAAAGACATAGCTGCGTAGTTTGTTGTCCGCTTACCTTCTATTCTTTTGTTTAACACTGAATTGCATTTGCACTTCGTTCTTTTGTTAATTTACAGGCTTGAGCGAGAAAGCGGGTTGTATTTTGACAAGGAACATTTTAAGGATATGATACTAAAAGGGAACTGGGATGAAGCTGAGAAGTATCTATCTGGATTCACAAAAGTTGAAGACAACGCTCACTCCACCAAAATATTCTTTGAACTTAGAAAACAAAAATATCTTGAGGCATTGGATAGGTAGTTAAGAATTTTATTTCTTAGTAGTTAATAATCATTTTTTTTTTCTTATTTTAAGTTTTTGTCTTATTTCATTAGCAACGACCGTGTCAAGGCTGCTGATATCCTCACGAAGGATCTGAAAGTCTTTCGTTCAAAGAATGAAGAACTATTTAAAGAAATGGTTCATCTTATGACGATTAACAATATAAGGTATGTCTCAATATTTATCTTGTGTGATGAAGTATCATTCTTTATGTATATAATTTTTTTATTTTATTTTATTTTCCTGATTAGGGATCATCCATCACTTTCAACATATGAAGATGCAAATTATGGGAGAAAGAATGTGATAAATGAAATTAAGAAAATCATAGAGAAAAATCCCATGTTAGAAGGAAAACTAAAATTTCCTGCCATTGAAAGTCAGAGGCTAATGCATCTTCTAAGTGAAAGGTTTCACACTTATTTTCTTAACTTATCGTAATACATGCATGCAATGGTCCATATTTTCTTTGGCAGATTGTATTAAAATTGATAAATATATTTTTACTATACTATACATTTAATCAAGTAATGTATTTCAGATGTGGCATGTCTCAAGAGTAGTTCGAAGATGCCAAAAGGGAGAGCTGATGGTGGGAGGCAAAGCACATGTAGGAGGATTTTTCAACATGTATTTTGATCGATTTTAATTTCTTAATAGTAATAATTAAGTTTTTCTTAATAGATGGAACTGTTTGTATGGCATATTTTGAGACTGGATTTTGATATGATTTTGTCGTTATTAATGTTTGAGAGTTTGTTCTCTTTCTTATAGTTTATTTATTCACAATTGGAAAAAATTACATTTGATTTAGCTTTTTTTTTTTATTGAATATTTAATTTAGCTATTGAAAACAAGCGGTTGTCTAGGAATGAGAAAGATCGAAAATTATCAATCGGTTTTTTTAGGACAGGAATAATGATCTTAATCAGGGCCGTATCTGAGACAGGGCGAAGATGGCGACTGCTCTATGCCCCAAAAATAAGTACGAAATTTGGGCCCCAGATTGTTTTTTAGGGGTTTATTAGGCCGTAAAAAATATTATTGGTTTTGTATCAAATTTGATGTTTATATATATATTTATTAGTTATGATCCAAATTGTAGGTTCACCTTAGGCCACCACAATCTCAGCGGTGACTCTGATCTTAATGCTCTTGTTAGATTGTGAAATTGCAATGAATTGAATAGTAATAATTTAACAAGAAAAATTATCAATTTAAGGAATATGGAGCAATACATATAAACTCGATGAGAACGGCGTAGCGGATAAATCTTAGTGAGTTTCTACGCAATTAGACATATGTGTAAAATCTTTTTAAATTTGAGAAAGTATATGACTCGGTTAGTTGGAGTATTTTAGATTATATATTTGGTAGATTTGGTTTTTGCTCTAGATGGCGGAATTGAATGAAGGCGGGTGTGTGCTCCGGGAGCTTATTTGTGTTGGTTAATTGGATCCCAAGAGAACAAGCGCAAATAAGCAAATGGTTGAAAAAAGGGAATCCATTGGCACTTTTACCTCTTTTTATTAGATGCCGAGGGGGTTGGAGCCTTGATGCAAAAGGAGGATGGCTTAGTCTTGTGAAGAGGTTGTATCTCATCTCCAATAAACGGACAATACTCTTTTTATCGGGGAGAGACGTATGTGGAGAACTTGTGGAATATGAAAGTCATTTTAGATGGTTTGAATGAATTTCCCCATTGAAAATAAATTTTTCAAAAAGTAGCTTGGTAAGGAGTATGAAAGTGAACTTTTTTTATAGGAATGAGACGTCCTTTTTAATGAGTAAAAAGGAGCTATTCCTTTTGTCTAGCTATGTCTACCGATTGAGGCAAACTCAACGAAGGTGTCAACATGAGTTCTAGTAGTTGAAGCAAATGAGAAAAGACTATCCTTTTGGAGAAATAGATATGTAACTTTGGGTGTAAGAGTGATGTTGATCAATTCCATTATTGAGAAAACACTCTAATGACCCATGCCTATTATATGAGTGGTTTCTGAACCCGATCGACTCTATGCTTTGATAAGAGGAGACCTTTTTTTAGGAGACTTTGTATCACTTGTACTAGTTTTTAACTTGTGGGTGTTGTACCACTTGTACTCTTTTTCCATTATCAATTATAAATAAATCTTTGCCATTTCCACAAAAAGAGACCATTAGCATATTGTAATTAAATTCTTGAAATAATAATATTAATAGTGAATGTTATATTATGGAAACATGCAAGACTCTTTATTGTCAACAAAAAAAAAGCATGCAAGACTCTTCGTTTTTTTTGGGGCATAACAAGACACGATATATAATATATAGTTTATGATGAACACCAAATAGTATTTATAGCACTCAATTTAGTCACTCCCATACAACATAGTCTGACCAGATAGGTAATTCGAACATCGAACCATACATATATTATACAATATCCTTACCAACTAAGTTAAACTCACGAGAAAAAAATGTCTACTTATTAAAATGATCTGTTAGGATATCTTTTTTTTAAGGAATAGGATATCTTATCAACCATCAACGGAATATATTATTTTTTTTGTCAAAAAGATATTATTTTATTATAACGCATTTGACCGGATTTTACAAGTATTTAAATTTATTTGAATCATAAATTAAAAAAGATATTATTTTATTATAACGCATTTGACCGGCTTTTATAAATATTTAAATTTAATTTTTTATATAATATTTAAATTGATTTTGAATCATAAATATTAATATATGAAAAAGAAATTTTACTTTTCATGTATATAAGTACCCTATCACACCTTAAACCATCTTACATAACTTTTGATATTGGTTAGTGAATACTTTAGTTCTCAACAAAAGTAGTTGTTATCAAGATGGCTAACAACAGCAAATAGCATGTCATCTTCTAGTGTTACAATATTTGGATGATGCAGGTCTAAAGGAAACGGTACACACGTATGCGTCTCTTTCTTTTAACTCTAACAATTCTTATATTTAATTTTTACTGTCATATATGATTATGTTTTTTTTTTTAGAAAAAGCTAAAGCGATTTACGATGATTGGCTTTGCCATCCAAAAAAGCATAGCGGCGCAGCTTGTTGTCCGTTTACCTTCTATTCTTTTGTTTAACATTGAATTGCATTTGCACTTTGTTCTTTTGTTAATTTACAGGCTTGAGCGTGAAAACGGGTTTTATTTTGATAAGGAACATTTTGAGGATATGATACTAAAAGGGAACTAGGACGAAGCTGTGTCTATCTGGATTTACAAAAGTTGAAGACAATGCTCACTCCACCAAAATATTCTTTGAACTTAGAAAACAAAAATATCTTGAGGCATTGGATAGGTAGTTAAGAATTTTATTTCTTAGTAGTTAATAATATATCATACTTTTTTTCTTATTTTAAGTTTTTGTCTTATTTCATTATCAACGACCGTGCCAAGGCTGCTGATATTCTCACGAAGGATCTGAAAGTTTTTCGTTCAAAGAATGAAGAACTATTTAAAGAAACATCTTATAACGATTAACAATATAAGGTATGACTTAGTATTTATTTTGTGTGATGAAGTATCATTCTTTATGTGTATATTTTTTTTTTACCTGATTAGGGATCATCCATCACTTTCAACATATGAAGATGCAAATTCTGGGAGAAAGAATGTGATAAATGAAATTAAGAAAATCATAGAGAAAAACCCTATGTTGGAAGGAAAACTAAAGTTCCCTGCCATTGAAAGTCAGAGGCTAATGCATCTTCTAAGTGAAAGGTTTCACACTTATTTTCTTAACTTATCGCAATACATGCAATGCTCCATATTTTCTTTAGCACATTGTATTAAAATTGATAAATATAATTTTACTATGCTATACATTTAATCAAGTAATATTTCAGATGTGGCATGTCTCAAGAGTAGTTCGAAGATGCCAAAAGGGAGAACTAACGGTGGGAAGCAAAGCACATGTTGGAGGATTTTTCAATATGTATTTTGATCGATTTTTATTTCTTAATAGTAATAATTAAGTTTTTCTTAATAGATGGAACTGCTTGTATGGCATATTCTGAGACTGGATTTTGATATGATTTTGTCGTTAATAATGTTCAAGAGTTTGTTCTCTTTTTCTCCCTCAAAAAAAAAAAAAAGAGTTTGTTCTCTTTCTTGTAGTTTTTTTTGTGGTTACTTATAGTTTTTTTTAAGGGTTCTTTCTTAATAGTTTTTTTAATTAACAATTGGAAAAAAAATTAAATTTGATTTAGATTTTTTTTTAAGGAAATATTTAATTTTGCTATTGGAAACAAGCGAGATTTATGTGTGTTGATTAGGAATAAGAAAATTATCAATCGGCTTTTTTGAGGAATAATGATCTTAATGCTCTTGTTAAATCAATTTTTTTTGTTGAAAGAAACATGCTTATAGCATTTCATTAATAATAAGAGTTTCAATACAATTGGGTATCTCGAAATAAACGACAGGACTAGCTAAAGACGTGGCCTCTCTTGCAAGAGCATGAGCGACCTCGTTGGCTTGTCTCCTGACAAACTCCACCCTAGAGTTAGAAAAGTAGGCAGTAAACAAAGAACGACAAGAAGAAATAATACAACCAAATTCTGAAAAGTCGTTCCTGTTAGAGAGGAAGGCATCAGTTGTCAACTTAGAATCTGTCTCAAAATCAACATTGGTGAGCAGCATGTCACTAAGCCATTGCAGAGCGGAATGTAGTCCTAAGGCCTCACCCACATCCACCGAGACTGTGCAGGGAAAAGTAAGAGTTTTAGCCAGAACAAAAGTACCTTCTGCATCCCGAACACAAATACCTATGCCTGTACGGTTGAAATGGGAAGAAAAAGTTGCATCTATGTTACATTTGTACCTACCAACCTCAGGGGGGTTGCCACCTTGTTCGATGTTGATGTGAGGTGGGGACTCCAGCGAAGGGGCTGGTACGGAGGTATGATTCACCCCTGAAGCCAGCATATCCGGTGCATTAGCCAGCTGCCAGTCTGTCACCATATTCATAGCACGCGTTACAACTGTGGGGCTCGTTTCTGTTGCATCTTCCCAAATACGGAGGTTGTGGTGTTTCCAAATACTCCACATAACCGTTGCCAGACGTTGCTTTAAACCCACAGACAAATGTTCTAACAAAGAGAAAATGGCTTCCGATGTCGAGGCCGTGTGAGCAAGGGCGTGTTGCACCGAACCCCAAAGCCCTGTCGTGTTCCAAACCTGTATAGCAAAAGGACAGTCAAAGAAGACATGCCGAAGGTCCTCATGAGTTGAGGCGCAACTAGCACAGTTGGTTGGACAGACAACGCCTTTGTCCAAGGACACGGGTTGGTAAACAGCCACGACACATACGCTAGATTAAATTCTTGACCTTCGGCGGAACCTTAAGGTTCCAAATACCAGACCAGTATCCCGGGCGCCAGTTATAAGAAGAATCTATTAACTCTGTGATGAAATTGCAACGAATTGAAAAGTAATAATTTAACCGGAAGAATTACCAATTTAACGAATATGGAGTAATACACATAAACTCAGTGAGATCCACGTAGTGGATAAATCTTAGTGAATTTATATACAATTAGATGCATGTGTAAAATCATTTTAATTTTAAGAAAACATATAATTCGATTATATTATATTCTAGGTATATTTGGTTTTTCTCTAGATGATGAGAATTGGATGGAGGCGGGTGTGTGCTCCAAAAGCTTATTGATGTTGGTTAATGGGATCGCAAGGGAACAAGTGTGAATAAGTAGATGGTTGAAACAATGAAATCCATTGGCACCTTTCCTCTTTTTATTAGTTGTGGAGGGGGTTGGAGCCTTGATGCAAAAGTCAGTTGGCTTAGGCTATGTTAACGGCTTTTGGATTCCCGGTTGTGAAGAGGTTGTATCTCATATTCAATAAGTGAATAATACTCTTTTTATCATAGAGACGTGTGCGGAGAACTAGTAGAGTATGAAAGCCATTTTAAGATGGTTTGAATTAATTTCCGGATTGAAAGTGAATTTTTTAAAAAAGTAGCTTGGTAGGAGTATGAAAGTGAACTTTTTTTAGGAATGGGGTATCCTTGAAGGGGAGCGATTCCTTTTGTCTATTTTGGTCTCATGATTGAGGCAAACCCAACAAAGGTGTCTACAGGGGTTCTCGTAGTTGAAGCAATTGAGAAAAGACTATCCTTTTGGAGAAATAGATATATGACTTTGGGTGGAAGAGTGGTGTCGATCAATTTCGTTATTCAAAAAAAAAATTGAATGACCCGTGCCTATTCTTTGAGCGGTTTTTGAACCCGATCAACCGTATGTTTAGATAAGATGAGACCTTTTTTTTAGAGGTGATCTTGTATTTTTTTTGGATGTTGTTGTAGTCCACCTGTACTAGTTTCTAACTTGTAGGTGTAGTAGCATTTGTACTCTTTTTCCATTATCAATTCTAAATAAATCTTTGCCATTTCCAAGAAAAAATTGACCATTAGCATATGGTAATTAAATTCTTGAAATAATAATATTATGGGAAATGTTATTTTGTGCCGTTATGACACATGTTAAAGATATGTTAAAGATTCCATTAATAGAAATTATGTATCGGAAATTGTGTTAATTTATTGCTTAAAAAATTTAATATTAATTTTTATCAATTAATACTCACCATTAGTGGCAAGAATTTAATGATTAACATGTGGCCTTATGACACAAGTTAACATGACCCTAATATACGTATCAAAAGTCGTGTAGTCAATTATTTAAAAGTTAAAATATTATGTTTTTCAATGCAAAGTTACTTTTTTTAGATTCTTTAACATGTGCCCTTAAGGCATAAGTTAACGTGACCCTATTATTAATAGTAAATAGATTCTATCTTTTGAGACATAACAAGACACAAATATATATTGCACAGACAAATCCTCCCATATAATTTATTGCACTCAAGTCACTCCCACACGGCATAGTCTTGGCCAGACGTAGCAACATGAAAATTTGAGGGAATAAGTTTTCCAAGGTCCATCTTTGGTCCTATCTTTACAATAATCTTGTTGTCTATTTCTGCTACATACAGGTCAGCATCGGCTGCTAGAATGTTCACTGTGCTTTTCATGTTGATCCCATTCCTCTGTCTAATTGCAGTCAAATTTGCTATCTGATCCTTTAGTCCCCAATCGAAGAAGTGATCGTAGAACTGCATAACAAAATAATCCATAACTACATAAAAATATAATCATAATAGTAAGTTTATATGTGTTAATATATACAATATTTTTTCTAAAAACTCAAATCAGATTGTTGAGATTTTAAGCTCGACAAATCCTGCAGTCAGTGTACTAAAGGTCCTTTGATTCAAATCCGAAATCGCTTGACCATGTCAATTTAGGATTCTCTAAATGCAGAGAATACAGGTCTAATAACTTCCTTCAACAAGAAAACCAAAAATCAACATAATATAAAAAGTGAAAAGGTTAGAGAAAGTACTATTGATGGTGTTCCAGGATGTGTTAGAATGTAAGCATAACCCTGCATGACTTTGTCAGAAGGAAATGGCCAAAGTTTCTGAGTTGAACCTGTATCATGGTTATCAATAAATGTTACACCATTTTCTGGTTTTATACCAATCAAACCAGGTGGTCTTCCATTTGAATCTTTCAACCTCCAAAGTTCCCCTTGTACGGCAGCTTGAAGAATCCCTTTGGTAGTAAAATCAAATGCATTAACAACACCGCCACCATTTTCAACCCAGTTAACAAGTTCACCTCTAGCTACATCTTGATTATAGTTCAGTTTTCCATCTTGTCCATATGAAAGTGAATTCCAATACTCTCCGACTGCAAAATCTGGTGAAGTATTTTCCATATAAATTTTTGTTATGCTAGGAGCATAACCTTTAACAAAATCAAATCTCCAACCAGAAAATCCAATATCAGTTTTGAGCCAATTCATCCATTCAGATAACTCTTTTTGTACTTGAGGATTGAGATGATCAATGTCAGGTGCAGCTTGATAGCCCTCTCCGCTATCAAGGTTTCCGGTGCCATCTGAATAAGCAGTGTCATCTTTGCAAATGAAAGATGGACCCCAATCAAGTTTTGAATCAGGAGTCCCACCTTCAAAGAGGCAATAGATGCCTCTAGCATCTTTTCTTTCTGCTGTTCTATGGTTGATCACTATGTCTGCTAGACAATTGATTCTTTTATCTTTGAAAGCTGCGATTAGTGACTTCAGTTCATCTTTTGAACCATATTTTGATGCATCAAGATCATATAGTCTTCCTGGAAGATAGCCTGGATTCAAATGATTGAAAATATTATATCATGTATGAATAGAAACACCTCGAAAAATGCAATATACAACTCCTCTAAAAAAAGCTATACAACTTGTATTTAAATACTATGGCCTAAATTACAACATTAGGCTTTAATTGTACCCATCCACTTGTTAGTAACTATGAGCCATATTCAACATTGTATTTATCATACGGTCTAAAAAATCCAACTTTATATTTATTACACGGTCTAAAACATGTATACAAAAAACTATTTGGGCCACCGCGTCATGGTTTATAAATTTTGCATTCCCCACAGTCATGCGATCAAAGATCGAACAGCTCATAATCAGCCTATATCGCAGGACTACATTGACTGCATCACAGTCTGCTTTAAATTCAAATCTAATATTATTTGATGTCTCCGAAACTGCAAATCGGCTGCGATTGAGACTATATCAGCCCTATTTGACTGTGATTCTCTGTCATATCAAGAATCACAACACTACCATAAACAATCCAATATTAATATTATGTTGCTGTCATACGCCTGCTAGAACTTTAATTTGATCATGTAGAAACTTAGAAGATATAAGAAAACATTTGTATATTTAAGTACAAGTATATATGTGCTCCTATTTATATTTCTATTATAGTATTGGAGACAAACAAACAAACAAAGTAATTATTACACATAAAACCTAATTGATCCTAACATGATTACATATCAATTACTAGTATAATAATTAGAGAATCATATGTTTGGAAAATGAATGACAAATAGTGATCATCATATTCATATCCATTAAAGCAGGTACAAAAATGCAGTACCTTGAGGGCCAACACTTTGAGATGGAGGAGGGAGCCAAACATGTGTAATTCCAGCATTTGCTAGGTCAGGAATGAGGTTCTTCAAAGAGTTGTACCATTCTCCTTTGTTACTTGATTCCCAGTTGAATCCCTATAAAAACAATTATTATATACATGCACGTTTAATTAAGGTTGTTAATGAAATGTGTTTGTTGTGTTGTGTTGATAAAATACCTGAAAGAGCAAAGCAGAAGAAGCTAAAAGAGGAAAAATAGAAAGACATAGGCAGAAAAGACTGAGCCAAGGAAGAGAATCCATTGCTTCAAATGTGTTATAAGTGTTTGTGCTGTTCTGTGACTTATATAGAAGAAAATCTTGTTCTTGCGTGAAGTAAATAAATTTCATAAAGTCATGATAAATGCATATATTTTTTTTGACCAAATATAAATGTATATTATACTTAAGATAAAGTGACAAACAAAGGCTTGACTAAAAAGAACAAACAGTGAAAACTAAAAGGAGATATTATCGTGTCATGTAAGTGTTGCTGAATTTGTAACTATGAGGACATGATGTGCAGGGATCGAGGTTCGAATCCTGGATTTCCCACTTACTTATTCACACATAATGTGTGTGAATCTAGTCACTATGCTAATTGACAAAAAAAAAAAAGACAAATAAAGAAGATATTATCATGAACTAAAAGAAATCAGGATAGTGTGAAAGTATGAAAAAGAAAATTGGGTTTATTAGAAATAAATATTCACAATTGTGGGGATTTCATAAAATTCTGATGGAAAAAAGAAACTTATGTCTTTTGGAGAATTGGGAAATCTTGAGGGATAACCTAAGAGTAGTTTAAGGTATGGGAGTAGTGGGAACAAAGCTAAGGCCTAAAAAAGTCAAAGTTTCACATTTTGGAAA
The DNA here is from genome assembly GCA_946800305.1 of Medicago arabica. Classification (NCBI taxonomy): domain Eukaryota; kingdom Viridiplantae; phylum Streptophyta; class Magnoliopsida; order Fabales; family Fabaceae; genus Medicago; species Medicago arabica. Next base: position 3,293,085 of record OX326965.1, read on the forward strand.
GCTTAATGTTTGTCAGCTAGTCAAGTAGTTATTCCACTGCAAATGCATCCAAGTTTCATCCAATGAAGTAATCAAATCCGCATATTATGTTTTATGTTTTTTTATTTTCAATTTACTAATAAAGTATCAATTAAAATGCATGGATACTCTTTTTTTAATGATATATTACTTTTCAGAGGGTGTCGTACTCCAATAGTTGCCTTGATTAAGAAAGAATTGGAGTAAAATGCTCAATTTTGATCCTAAAAACAGCAGGACTGTATCAATCTAATCATTCACATTATCAGTATTTTAAAATGGTAGTTAAGTAATGTAACTACAAATAAGTCCAAGCCAAAATCATGCAATGGTTGTTTGTTACATGGTTATGCGGTTTCAATTTTGGTTTTATTTGCCAATTAAGTCATAAGGATAAGGATCGGTGTCTCACACCTTGATTCTTTGTAACAATTGCTGTATAAATGTATCACTTGTAAATGAATATAAAACAGTGATCAAGTTAGAAGAAATTATTTATCATCTCATCCAAATGCTTTTGGATAATCATGAATTGATTCACTTTCATAGATAAAGTGATCTCTAAAATTGTAGAACATTACTCCGTCTCTCTTTTAATAGGAACCTCAAGCAAAAATCATAGGCATTAAAAAAAGTTGTTAAACTAATAAATTTATTTGAATGTTAATTTTACATATTTATCCTTATAATTATTAATATCAAAAAAGAGAATAAATGTATTTATGTTTTCTAATGGTAATTTAAAAGGACATTTTTGTAAATAAACTATTAATGCATGTGAAATTTTGTAGAGATATTTAGAGACAATGAATTATTTTTAAAGAATCTTATATAATTATGGATAGAGAGTAATTAGATTTGTCTTATCATTTAGATATATTTGACAAAAATTATCTTAACTAGGAATCGAACTCTAATACTTCTGAATGATTTGATGGAGTTCATTAATTGCTTGAGTTCAAATATACGGTCTTTACGTTAGAAAAATTATTTTATTTCTTATGTTAACCCTCGAGTTCACAGGAGAATGAAACTCGTAATATGAAGTTCGGCTGAAAGGTAAATTAAATTAGAACAAAAATTATCCAGAATGATTCGTCATTTGATTGAGTTCATTGATTACTTGAGTTCAATCACTTAGGAAACAAATAACTTTTGTTAAACGTTTCTTACCAAAAGTTGTCTACCCGAGTTCATCAAAGTTGATTAGGGCATCCTATTGTATGCCGAATTTCCAAGCATGCTGAAAATTTCACAAACATTTGAACCTGGGTTATTCCCTTACTGATATTTTATCTGCATTCGACAACATGTGAAACCAGCACAAAGAGAAATTTCATTTACCCGATTTCTTTAACCAATTTGCAAAGTTAAATTTTCAAATTCAACTAATGAATATGCTTCTTCAATTCAACTCCACCCAAGTTTGCATCATGGCAAGAATAATTTTGGGCACAAGTTAGTTCTCATAATCACAACAATATGTTTCAGGCTTTCAGCAGTGAAGTTGTAATATACTACTAGGGAAAATTGGAAATGACCATGGACATACATCATGGCAAGGAAGGCTGCTTTACAACTGAAGAGATATTGACAATAGAATTTGTCTTTTAAAATATTTAACTGGAAATATTGTACACAGTACATACAAATATTGGGAAACTTAACCAGTTGTGGCTAGTAGTTGTGTAAGAATGTTATTTAGGCAAAGATAGTGAGATAGAGAAATTCACATCCACTATTCCCAGCATTAAATATATGCTCAGTGATGCATCAATCCAAGTATTAATGGCAAAATAACAATGGAAACTCTATATTATTATAAGGGTGGGCACTAGTTAAGAAAATTAAAAGTAGAAATTTTATATTAAAAACAAAAACTTTTTTACTTTCATAAAGTAGAACATTCAACTTTTCATCACTTCCCAATACAAAATTTCTATTTTTGTCTCCTTAACTAGTGCTCCGGGGACACTGGTTAACATTTCCATTATTATAAAAGTCATCCAAACTATTTCAAACTTGAAACATCCAACTACAGTATTATTATAAAAGACATTTGGAAGATTTGCAGAACACTAACAATATCCTTCATTATCCATAACTATATTCTCATGAACCCCTCTACAACCTTAGGAATGATGATCTAACGTATTTAACTATAGATATACTCCTCAGGTTTTGAGGTTATGTATTTAGCTTGATTTCTGTAGTGATAGACATCTCTGCTCACATCTTGGAAGGCTTTGGGAAGATATCCGGAGTAAATTTCTGAGCAGCACTCAAACTTCCCTTAATCTTCATTGCACCCCTGTATTCATACACCACCACAATAGATACAGGGAAGTGAATGGTTAAACAAAGAAAATCCAAAACGGAAAAAAAGAGAACACAAAACTCTAGCTGAAATGCTGAACCTCATGAAAGCAATCTGTGGATTCATCTTCCCCAATGCAACCTTAACAAAGTCATCATCTGTAAATGAAAAAGTTGCATCTGGCTTCCCACCTTCATATGCCCCTATATACACACCCAAATAATCATACATTATGGATGGCATTGTAGGAGAAAGCAATCATTAAAATTAACCAAGTTGATGGCATGTTTTGTTCCACTTTTAGAGGGGGCCAAAATTGATTCTGGAGGTGTAGAATTGATTCAGACATGTTTGGTTTTTTTTTTAGTTGAATTGATTTTGCCTCCAGAATTGATTCTACTTGAAGTTTTTGATTCTAAAATTGATTTTTACACACAAGTTTATATTTCAACTCACTTCTACATGAACGTATCAAAACACAAATCATTTTACCTTCGACTCACTTTTAGTCATAATCAATTTTGCATAATCAATTCACTCAAAAATCAATTCTTTATCACGACAGAACCAAACACACACCAAGTATAATTGTAGAAAAAATATTGTAGCAAGAAAGCATCTCATTCAAAGCAAAATCATAACAGTTGCTGATTAGTCTCCAGCTACCTAGACAACAATCTATAACCTAAATAGATCGAACGCATCTAATCACAGAAGATATGGAAATCACCAGGTGACGTGACTGCACGCAGTCGGCCACCTCACAACCGTCTGTCTGATTAAGATTGGACCGTCCAGATTTCAACCTCTTTATTCAGATTTCAAATGAATCCAAATCTGGACAATCTGAACTGCACACAATCCAAATCCTTATCTTTACCAACCTAATTCATTCATGCACACATTGCTCATCCATAGGTCTAAATTGCAGCTAATATTGCAATTGTGATTAATTAACAATCCTTAATATCATGAAAAACTATGGTTAATCACAACCAATGCATCAGTAACTACAATTGGAACTACAACACAATCACAAAGATCCTAAAATATTGGCATTATGGTTGCAATCATAGATAATTGCAATCAAAATTTCAATTTCAGCCAAAATATTTGATAATTTCAACCTTAAAACAACTACAGCTATAAACAGAACAATGCAGTTTAGATAATTCATCATAAAATTGAATAAAAATGAAATTAACCTTTGGTAACTTCTCCTTTCTTGAGATCAACGGTATATGTAACTTCATTGATTCCAATTTTCTACAAAATTGACAAATATAATTAATTTAGGAATTAAGTTAAAATGAAAAGAGATTATTAGAATAAGGAAAAAGACCTTAGGAGCAATTTGAAACTGATAAACGAGGCCAATTTTTTCGGTGAGTTTTTTGCCAGCGTCGGTGGAAAAGTGTTGTTTCATTAAGTCGATTATCGCTTCAGATTTCAGATTTGATGATGAATCAGCCATGGTGATTTCTGCGTGAACGAAACGAAATGCACCGAATTATTATTATTGGTGGTTGAATGGATTAATGATTTTGCTTCTTTCTTCGGTAACTTGTATTTATAACACCTATTGAATTTAAAGGATAAGTTCAAATCAAATTTATTTGTAGTAAGTATACACAAATGGAAGAAAAATAAAACAAATATATTTTGTTAAATTATTCGATATCCTTTAATTTTTTTCCCTCAAAAAAAGATAATTAATTTCATTTATTTTTTTAAGGAATATCTTTTTTTTCTTTTTAAATTAATTTTTGGTTTGAGATATAATAAACCAACAAGCTACCCTCCGTCATAAGGTGTGCCAAAGGAAATAGCTAATAATTACAACAGTGTATGAAACAGTAAGAAATCATTAGCCAACACCCAAACATAACAAAGGGTGCTAGCACCAATCATAAAAATTAAAATGATAAACAACAAATTGCGCTTTATACCACCAAAAGGAAAGAAGCTTGATATTTTCCAAGAGCTGATAAAGGGTGCTATCTTTTGATCGGAAAATCCTAGCATTTCTTTCCATCCAAATTACCCAAGAACTTGCAAACCATATGAGATGCATAAAATAACACCGCGATTTTGCAAGACCTGAAGAAGTACCAAACTGTATAAAATGATCGACAATAGTTAAAGGATCTGCTGAAAGAACACCCAATCATTGCCGAACAAGTTGCCAAACCTGGCCGAAAATGCTACAAGACAAGAACATGTGAGCTTCCGTTTCAATCTCCCCACAACCAGTAACACCCAGCTGATCATCAAACTGAATTATTCCCCTTCAAAATAAATTAGCCTTCATAGGCAATCTGTTCCGAAAAAGACATGTAAAAAATATTACTTGAAAATCATGTAAAAACCGTGAGGTTTCGTATTCAAGAAAAAATAAATATGTTTAAAAGATGGGTCATGTTAACGAGTGTCTCCGGGACACTCTTTAAGGATTTTAAAAAAATAAATTATTTTATAAAAAAAGTTAAATATTTCAATTTTTGATGCATTGATTACACATATTATTATAAAAAAGCTATTATTTAAAGGTCTTAAAGAGTGCCACAAGAGCACTCGTTAACATTTCCCTCAAAAGATAAGTACTAATAAAATTTATTTGAAGTATATATACACAAATGGAATAAAGTTAAATTAAAAATATTTTGAAAAATTATTTAATATTCCTTAATATTTTCCCAAAAAAATGTGAGATTACGAATTCAAATAAAAAAATTAAGATGGTTCTCCCATGAGGATATCCTCATTTGATAAGGACATTATATAGTATATGAAAGGATCAACCCATTTAGGTTTGCCTAATGGTTCGTTTGGGATCTTGGAGTTTGCTCCTTTTAAGGTCTCATGTTCTATTCTTTCGGTGCCAATTTCGATGGACAAGTCCATAAACTCTAGCTTAAATGGAGTCCTCATAAGTGGATGGTGAGATTGATCCCCTCGAATTAGTCGGTCCTTAAACCATATATCGAGTTTTAAAAAAAAGTATAGATAAAGATCGGGTTTGAACTTCTAAATTACTGTAAAAAAAAAACATTAAACTACTTGATAAAAATATAAACATGACTAACTTAATAAGATTAATATTATTTTCTTGGGGGTGAAAATTGTACTAGATTAATATATTTTTTAATATATTGATACTAAATAATATTATTAATTGAACTAGATTTTTACTAGAGATTTCTCATGTATTGTACTTTTGAGCGTTGGCGATAAATTAAAAATGAGTTTAATTCAACAACCAACGATGTAGGAAATAGATGAGGGGATGTAGGATGGATGAGGCCCATCCTTCACACGCATTTCAACGCAACCCTTTTATTTAGCATTTGGATTTCACAAGTGACATTTTTTTAGGGAAGATTTCGATCTCACAAGTGACATTTAATAATCTTATAGCTTGGTAAAATTATTTAGAAATTATTTGTAAATCTTATTTCAATCGTAAGAAAATTAAAATTATTAGGTCCGAAAGCTAACATGGCTCTTCGGGGGATCATATCCGCGGATGATATCTTTTGTGTTTCTGGATACGGTCATGTGGAGACGGCCAAACATTTATTTTTATCTTGTTCTACGTTTGCACCTTTATGGCAGCTAGTGCGTGATTGGATTGGTGTTACTGGGGTGGACACTAATGTTATTGCAGATCACATTGTGCAGTTCACTCATTTGACAAGGGTTGGTAAAGCAAAAAGGTCGTTCATGCAGCTCATTTGGCTTCTGTGTACTTGGGTTGTGTGGAATGAACGTAACAATCGTTTGTTCAATAATTCTGTTACTAGTGTGTCTAGCTTGTTAGATAAGGTCAAATTGCTATCATTAGGGTGGTTGAAAGCTAATAAGGTTATGTTTGTTTATGGCACGCAGAGGTGGTGGTCAAGCCCTTTAGATTGTCTGGGTATTGGCTAATTTTTTTCTTTTTTGTTTTGGTGTAATTGATCCTTTATAACTTTGAGTGGTTTCTTAGGCACACCTTGTGCTTGGAAACTGCTGTTTGATGTGGTATCTAATTTCATTTTGATTTCTTCAAAAAAAAACTCATCTATCAATGCATGTGAATTTTTAATTGCTATTATCGTTTCATTTATCTAAAGAAAACAATATTTAGAAATGATTAGGCAAAAGCTATGAAGTTTGGATACTCCAAAATGGAGACATACCTGAATCAGATATCGAAATTTCACAGACACTCGCGGATACGTACCCATGAAGCATCAGAATTAATTATTTTTATTTTTAAAAAATATTTTATCTGATACTTATATGACACTTCATAGATACACATGGATACTTCACATATATGTATCCTAGAAAAGATGAAGGGTAAAAAAGTGAGACAATGTTGTAGAAATTCAATAGAGATGTATATGATCCAGTTTTAGATATGCATCAGTAGAATTATTTTTCGATGAACCACTTAAAATTGTAATTCTTATGGATGAAGGTAACGAGAGAGAGATGATTCAATTGAAGTAGATAAAATAGTCACAAGAAAGGGGGGTTTGAATTGTGACCCTTTAAAAATAACCTGCACCTTAAAATTAATTTTCAAGTGGTTTACTTGAAAAGGTTAAGTTTGTGAAATTGCTTCAGAACGTTCTGATGTTCTTGTGCAGATTATGCAGAAACTGTTTTTATTAAGTAACTATGTTGTGTGTGTATAGTGTATACTGAATTTAAAAGAGTGACGGGAAGAGAAAGAGCACACAAAGAGTTATAGTGGTTCACCCAATGTGAGTTAGTCCACTCCTCACAATCTTGTGAGAGTTTCCACTATGATGCTTGAGATAACCTCTCAAATCCTGCACCTTACAGTCTTGTTCACCTGAACAGTTACATCAATTGTATTCTCTAAGCCTCAACAGACATGCACCTTCTTGCTAAGTTACACACTTAGACTTTTACACCTTCTGCTCAAACTAACACTTTAGTACCCCTAAAGCTAGAGGAGACTTTATTTACTTCTTGCTAAGTTACCCACTTAGACTTTTACACCTTCAGCTCAAACTAACACTTTAGTACCCCTAAAATTAGATGAAACTTTACAAGATGTTTGAAGTTTGGAGTTTGAATGGTTGAAGTAAGACAAGGGAAGAAGGAAGAGAGGAGTTTATCTTTTATGAAAGATAAGAGAGAATTGATTTACACTTTAAGACTTCTTGGAATCTTTGTGATGATCAATTTTTGCTAAAGCTTCAAAACACACTTATGTTGTTTTTCTTGTATGCTTTGCAAATGTGCAAGTATTTGCTGACACTCTTATGTTGTTTTTCTTGTATGCTTTGCAAAGGTGCAAGTATTTGCTGAGGCCTTGATCTTTATTTATAGAGTCCTTGAGCTCTTGTAGTCGTTGGAGGGTGACCAATGGTCTTCTGCCACGTGTTCTGGGCCCCACTAGCTTTTATTTGAAAATCTAGGTGAACATTCTGACCATCAGAATGTTGTTGTGTTCTTCAGGACGAACATCAGAATGTTGTTGTGTTCTTCATCAGAATGTTGATGTTCATGATGATCTTCATCTGGATTCATCGTTGATGAATGTATGATGAGTTTATGGGTTTGTTCAATGCGTTGTCATATGATTTTCTGGGCTTTACCCATAAAAAGTTACTTCTCCATATGCATCAAAAAGTTGCTGGAAAAAGTAGGATAAAGTTAATCAAAATTGCATTGAACATTGTGTAAGAGAGAGAATAGTTGATCTGCAACTTCAGACCCATGCTAATAGGAGATTTCTTCTTGATACAGATCAGAGGAGGTGTCCATCTCTGGTTGATTGTAACAAGATCTCCTTTTGCTTTGCTTTTTATCCTTCTACCAACTACATTGTTCATATCATGAAGCATATGCAGAGATGAACATTCTGACCTTCATAATGTTCCATTTGTTCTTACTTTAGGATGATTTATAAGACTAACTTTTGATGTAATCAAACCTAATAGTAAAGACATAACTGAAGTGCAATAATTGTAATCTCTAGGACAATATCCTCTTTGGAATATTCTTAGTATTTCAAGTGTTCATAGTCTTGAATGAACCTTGAAGATCTTATTGACATAGTTCCTTGTCCATGCCATTTCTGTTGATAGATCCATGTAGATGTACCTTATTGAGCATTTACTCATGTCACATGTACTTTGCATGTTTTTCATGTTCTTGATGATTCTGGGTTTGCTTATGAACAACCTTTTGAACTCTCATCAGAACGTTCTGATCAACTCACTTATCAACAATCTGAACTAACTTTCTGAACTTCAGAATTAGTTTATGAATTCACTGTCCTTTGATTTCTTGTATCTTGGTATGATTTAAACATTGTTTGTGTCTTGGTTAATCACTTATGAATCACACAAATACCAAGAACTATCAAAGTTCATTAATCCTTTAATCACCATATTGCATATGTACTTTATATGATCATTTACTTTATGTCACGTATATCTTGCATCTTGATGATGTTCTTGAGTTTTCTAGGTTTGTTTATGAACAACCTTATGTACTCTGTCAGAACGTTCTGATCAACTATCTGATTAACATTATGAACTAACTTTCTGATCTTCATAATTAGTTCATGGATGTAATGTTCTTTGATTTCTTGTGTCTTGGTGAGATTTAAATCTTGTTCCTGTCTTAGTAAAAACACTCAAGAGCACAAGTTAAATACCAAGAAATTAATCAAAGTCCATCAAGTCCTTAATCATTTAAAGTTTATTATCTTTAAAATTAATTAGGGATTTTGCCTCAACATCAATTATATTGTTTGTAACCTTTTTTTACCTGCTTTCCCACCCTTGCAACTAAGAAACCGCAAATGTTTTCGATAGCGTGTATTTAGATTGCACAAATTATCAAGAAGTACGTATTTGGATGAAACAAAATTAGTAATTTTAACGTAAATAAATTTTAGCTCAGTTGTTAAGGAGATGATTCACACGTTAGGTTGTGAGTTTTTTGAAATTTGAGGCATACCATGACTTTGCTAGGTGCTCTTTCACTTAATTTAATGTTTCAAAATAGTGATTTATCTTTCTTTCATATCAAATTGGTGTTTAGTGTTTCAAAGCCATAATAATGTTGGAACAAAAAAAATTCTTCGAAGAAGATAAACTAACTCACCAAAACTAGCAACGAAGAAAATTGAATATAAAACATTAAAAGGAGCACACTCCAATATCTCAAGTTAACATCATTAAATCAACCTGAATAGATTACCAAATTTTATTTCTTATCTATGTATGTTAACCAAAAGTTTTACTTAACCATTCAAAAAGATCAATTACATTCTTTATAGTATATCTTTCAATAATCATGTTTAAAGATTGGTAACAGAAGTGGACTAAAAATGACAATTGGGTTAACGGTGTAAACAGTTTTAAAGATAAAAAGACTAGTCTAACACAAAAATAAATGTACAGACATGTTGGAAACTTTATATTAAGTTAAATGCCCTCTAATATAGTATTAGAGAATTTCTTTTTCCATCATTTAAGCTTCTCGCGTGCTATCTGAAATTTTATTTTATCTTGTTCAAATTATATGATTCGAGCCATTTTTACTGTATTTTAGATTATATAATCCGAATCTTCTAAAAACTTAGAAAACACCTACAAAATTTTCTGGTTCCTCCAATTTTTGTTTCAAAACGGTTCAAAAAATATAATCCAAAAAAAATATTAACAGTTTGAATTTGGATTATATAATCTGGAACAAAAATATTAACAGTTTGAAACTTGCCCAAAAAAATATAATCCAAAAAAACATATTAACAGTTTGAAACTTGCCCAAAAATATATATTAAAAAAAAGTCAATGAACAAAACTCTCTTGGAATGAACTTCTTACAAGACTACCCATAAAAATCCAAAAATTCGTTGTTTTGACCCAATTCTCATTTTGTTTAATATTGCATATTCTCATAAAACTCCCAACAACAAAAAAAAATCATTAACTTAATATTTATTTTTTTAGAAGTTTTTGGATTTTTATTTAATGGGTTTTGTCATTTTTCACTTTGCTTTTATTGAAGTTTTATAAGGCAAAAACCACAACTACATAATTAGGAGGAGGTTCTAATATAATATATATATATATATATATATATATATATATGAACTCGGGTGAAACTGGTATAATGGAGGGCAAGCGGAAAACACACAGGTGAGAAAAGAAATTTTCGTAATATTTCTCCTCTATATTGGGCCGAGAAAGTAGCATTTTATAACCCTTTTCGCTTTTTGTTTCATATAGGACTATTACTTTTCTCACCCTACTCATTTCTCGCGCGCTTAATATTTTTTCAAAAATGCCTTTGAGGTTTTCGAATTTTAGAATTGGAATTGAGTTTTTCCTTTGGTATGAGGGCGAAAAAAATGAGTTTTTCACCAATTTGGATTTTATAATCCAAAAGCCTCAAAAAAATAGGATGTGTTCCTTGCTTTTTTCGGATTATAGAATCCAAACACTACTAAACACCATTTTCATGGGAAAAAACAGTTCGGATTGTATAATCTAAACTATATCAGCACAAATTTTGAGTCTATTTGTAACATGGATAACCAATTTAATGACCATATTAATCTTTCTAACTCCATAATTCTGTTTTAGGTCATTGTTAGTCAAAAATTCGGTTTTCGGGCTACTTGATCATATTGTTCCGAAACTTCCCCAGAAAATAAATTAAAAATCAAGGATCAATACTACCGTAGAAGGGACTTCTTATGAGATCCCGCCCCTCAAAATCCAAAATTTCATCGTTTAGGCCCATTTTTCATTTTTCATATTCTCATAAAGATCCGAGATTCCGCCCCTCAAAATCCAAAATTCAATCGTTTAGACCCATTTTTCATTTTTCATATTCTCATAAAGATCCGAAAAAATTTGCATTAGCTTGATTTTTAGAATTTTTTGGTGGTATTTTTATGATTTTATTTGACAGGTTTTAATCATTTTTTACTTTGTTTTTTGCATGTTTTTAAAAGCAAAATACAAAACTACTAGAATGGGTGAGATTCTAATTGCTGATTATACATAAGCATATTTCGGATTGTAAAATCCGAACTCATTTTAGATGTTTTCGGATTTTATAATCCGAAAATCTATGGACATTTTTGAAAATTTTATAGGTCGCGCGAGAATAGTTACTTAGGATGGGAAAACATAATAGTCTTCGTATAGTTGCAAGTTGGGTCGAGTCATGTCATTGGAATAATGATATGAAATTGACTCTTTAGGCATCTATGCATTGCTTACAGTTGATCAAAATGTTCCCGACGGTAATTAATTAACGTTCACTTTCAAACAACAGTAAATTATCGTTCTCTAGTGGCCCTTCCACCCTAATATAGAAAATATCCAGAAACTCAGTATTTGTTTCAAAACAAAGCAAACACAAGCCTACACTCTCTCTCTTTACTCCAACAATTCGTATTCCATCAATTGTCTTCAAACTCAAACTCAAGCAGGGTTCAAAATCCCTAACCATACATTTGTTTTGGGTGTGAAACTGATGACTTTTCTGGCTAGTTGTTGATGAGCTACATTGTTATTTTTAATGTAAATGTAGTTAAGGATTTAATATAAGTGTATTTTGGGTAGTTTAAGAAAAGAATTGACACAATGGACATTGTATGTATATTTTGTTTGATAAAATGCACAAAAGAATTTTTCATTGATTTTTTTTCCTGTTTGTTGTTGTGTAGATATGACTAACGATGTTGGTACTCAGACCGAGTGCAACTTTATACGTAGAGCGAATGCTGCAGCGAACCCTACTTCTAAACGGGGCTGACATAGGAACGAAGATGGGATATGAACCTCATAGGCGGCTGATCCTACACCAGATGCGCCTGAGCAGCAGTACGATGACCAGTATCAGGTGTCATCACCACCACCATAATACCCATCACCATGCCACCCTGACCCACCACCACCACCTATGGGATTTGATGGTGGGGCTTCTGATTTCTCTATACCGCCAAATTTCTTCCATCAGATTGCCGTCAGTATTTGACTAAAAGAAGCAAGTATAATTATCTTAGTCAAATTCAAGTGTTATTAAAATTCAAGCATTTTTAAAATTATATTCATTTAATTGTTTTTTAATTTCAGGGACGCGAACGTATAACTACAATGCATCGCTCATGGCAAGACAATAACTGAGTTGCAACCGCCAGCAGCACATAATGGAAAACAAGAAGGACATTGTGCCTAGTTAAGAAGAAAATATACCTGGTTAAAGAGTTTACTTTTACTACAAATATATATGTATATATATAAAGTAAGAACATTTACTCAAAAAAAGTATAGAGTAAGAACATTTTCAACAACCATTCAAAAGTTTAAAATAATATTAAACTATTTTAATGAAGCCTCTGTCTTTTTTATAATTATTTCGAAACTCTTAACTTTAATTTAATTAAGACTAAATATTCATTTTGGTCCTTATTTAAATTAGTCTTTGACATTTATATATAGAGGGACAAATTAGCTCATTTATCACAATAAGTTAGTGAATGAATTGGGTCTCCTTATGAAACATGCGAGATTAATTTGGATATTATTTTTGTTAGAGAGACCAAATTGGATCATCATTCTTTGATTAATAATAGACCGTAGAATTCTTTGATTAACAATGGTGTATCGGTGTTCAATTGCATGTATCAAGTGGTGTACAAAACACTCTTTTTTTATCAAGTAGCCTAGTAGTTAGAATTCACCTTTTTCAAGGTGAATAAATGAAGTGTTTGGGGTTCGAACCTTAACACCTACATATAACAATGTATGTCCCTACCAACTGAGTTATACTTGCGGGACTCATGTACAAGACACCCAGTAAGTCTTGAACAATTTTCTGTTTTAATGCATCATACGATATGATATAGGAGTAGAATGATAAAGTGCTAGTTCAGAAAAATCCATATCTCATTTGGCACTTACTTGGTTGGTCCACTCAATAATTCAAGTGGATATTCAATTTCTTCTATTTGGAACCTCAAACGCGACCAAGAAAAAACATAATAAAAATAAAAGCATTCACATATTTGATATACTTCATATTGTGATATGAATATAACAAGAGAGACAATATTTCATGATCAGAAACACCAAAATATGGCTCAAGGAAACAAGCAATATATGACAATAATATGTTATGATCAATACGACCAGGCTCGGGCCCCTCCATGATGTGGTCCTAAAAAAAAAACTAGAAGGGTATTGTGGTCCTAATCAAGAAAATATCAAAACATTGGCCACAATAGACATTAACATGAGTTTTAAGGCCACACCAGAAACACCACGTAGCTGATATTGTGGTCATACAAACATATGACTAAGTGCATATTTGACATTGTGGTAGATGTGTTATAAATTATAATCATAACGATCCAACGTCAATTTTCAAAATCTACACTTATAACTTTTCAAAATTACAGCGACTTGCCGTGATTTTAACAAATTAACTATGCTACCAAATGTACATCTGTCTTTTTTGTTAAACTCAATTTTGTTTTAGTTAACATTAGTCCTTGAACATTATTATTCCTTTGAACATAAAAAAAATTTGCGCACTCAGGCGCATCTTAGAGGATTAATCTTTTTTGTTATTTAGCATTGTAATACGGATTAGATGATTAGATCAGCATTTGTATTTCTTTGATAAATTATAATAGTAGTAACCAAATCCCTTGACTCTATTTATATCAAATTCTCATGCTTTGCAGAGTAAATGAAATTATGAACGCTACATATCCCCTGTTGAGGCTTTTCCAATCTTTTTTTTTTTTTAAAGGACACCTGCAGGGGATTTTGTAGGATAGAGGGGGCAAAAGTTGAAGTGCCCACCTATGAAAAAAAAAAATTACATAGTTAATTAATATAGACAAAAGATTAATTTATGGCTCTGGAAAGTGGATTGTTTCTCAGCAATGATGTCATTCATTTCTTCCCAATGAATCTTTTTCTAGCATACTGCTGGTAGATTCTCTCCAACACCTGGCTGGGAGTCCATTCAAAGGCAATGGAAATGGGCCATATTGAATCCCACATTGTGATCCTACCACTTCCAACCTATATACCAAAAGTAAATCTTTCACGTATCACATAACACTAATTTACTAGCATATCATTAGCAAATGACAATGGTTCCTGTATTTATGTCATTCTCAAATTAGTCTCCGACTCTATTAATATTTCAAAATAGTCTCTATCTTTGTTAAAAGTTTCACAATTAAGTCTCTCGTTATGTGTCAAAAACATAGAGACAAAGATCTAATTAGGAAATTTTTGACAAAGACAAAGACTATTTTAAAATATTAATGGAGTCATGAACTAAGTTGCGAGCGGCTTACAAAGAAAGATACCAAATTGATAGTTTACGCTATAATTTATTCATTGATCTCTTTTTCTTTCTAACATTTAACTTTCTCTTGATTATTCAACAATACCTAAACTTGGTGACCAAATGATGGATCATAATAAGGGTCTCCAGCTTAGCAAGTTCATTGCCAGGACAAGCATGTACTCCACTACCAAATGGCATGAAAGTATTTGGTTTTGGTGAAACCTGTATTAACAAATAACAAAGTTACTATTTATATATTTGACAAGTAATTAGCCTTAACCATGCATTACCATTATATACTTTTTTTTTTTACAAAACTTGGGTATATAACAGAAGTGTGAAAAATTATATTGAGAGAAAAAGCAAATAGACCATTAACTCATTCATACCTCAAATCTTGAAGGGTTGAATTTACGAGGCTCTGGAAAAAATTCAGGATTATGATGAATATTTCTGAACAGTGGCATTGCTTTCCACCCTTTCGGAATTAGGAATCCTGGTTCATAATATTCTCATGTGAGTCATATTTTTCATGTGCTTGGTCATATATTATTTAAAATGAACGTTTTCCACATTGGGAATTTTCAGTATAGTAGAATATGGACTCAAAATAGCTGTGACTTTACATAGTGGATAATGTGACCAAAGAAAAAATTTCCCATTTTGAATATACTTTTGCAAATATAGAAAGTATTGCTCTTACCCTTGTACTCTACATCAGCTACTGCTTCTCTAAATGGAAATGATATAACACTTGCCATTCTCATACTCTCCAACACAACCTGATAAATTCCACAGTATTCAATTCTTAGCCATTTGCAACAAAATCAATTCTGACAGATTCTTATCAATAAACACAAGAATCAAGATATAAACTTATTGCATTTTTTCATTTACATGTTTTTTAAAAAAGTATCCTCCACGCATAAATGCCGAGACTTAATAACAAAGTTTGAAATTCATTTTATAATTGAGATTGAAACATTGCATTAACTGCTTATACCTTATAAGTAATTGGCATGTTTCTTGTCTGATTCCAACTCAGCTGTAGTTTACCATCATTTGCCTTCTGAATTGCCTTCTGCTCAGCCTAAAAAGCAAGCATTACCACAAATTATAGTGTCACTTGACATAGATATCTCAAATCTGAAAAATCTTTTATCATATGGTCTGATACTTAAAAAAATAGTTCGAAACTTCAATGACGACAAACATTGCTGTACAGATGTAGAAGTTCTCAATTCTCTTCTTCTTCATCGTTGAGACAGAGACTTTGTTGATGTCAGTTGAACAAAAACGAGTAAAAACGAAGAGATGTCGTTGATATTCAGTAGAGTTTTGAGTGAACTTTAATTACTGGTCTAAAGTGAACCGCCTATCTAAGCAGTCCACCGTAGAAACCACCAAAGAAATAAACTAAAGTTAAATTTCTCGAATTTATCTCTTGATCGTACCTTTACACATTCGAGAAGTTTGGGTTCATCATGCAAGTACTTGATCACCCATGTCATGACAGTAGCTGTGGTATCCTGAGCAGCAAAAAGCACTCCAATAATGTTATCTCCAATTTCATCATCAGATAAAATTTCTCCTCCTTCTCCTTTCCAATTCAATAAACAACTCAAAAGATCTCTTTCACTTTCAAGCAACTTCTTCTCCTTCCTCTCACTAATTATTTCCTTCAAAATACTTCCAAGTTTCTCCCTTGCCTTTACAAAAAGTGTAGTAACATTCAAAAACAATACATTTAAAAACATAAATTAAATATCTTGAATTAATATAGTACTTACCAAGAGTGCCTTTTGGTATTGTGTGCCAGGAATTTGAGTTGGAAAAGAATTGTAACCATTGTCAACAATCCAATAATTCTTCTTTAGCTCTTCCCTCAACCTTGGCTCTAGATTGCCAAAAACTTTGAGAATACCAACTTCAAAAGAAAACTGCAAGAAATCAAAGATGGACCACTTAATTAATTATTGACCCTTTGTTATTGCACACATCATATTCCACACGACAACAATTTAGTAAAACCATACAAAAATTAATGCCAGAAATGTGACACTTTAATATAAATAGTACTATATATATATATCAATCAATTCAATCATTGGTCCAATCATCATGGTTTCAAATTGTCGTCGCCGAATTGCAATCACATTTGTGTAAGATTTTTGCAATATCAAATATTGCAACACCAACGTGGCTACAATCGCAATTTAAAATCATTCGAGTTATCATATATAAGAAGAAGAAAAAACAAGATATAATATAACCTACTTTTTTCATTTCCTTAAAAGTGTTAATTATGCATCCATCATCACCCCAAGATTTGATGGTGGAAATGGCTAAGGCTTCAATTTCAGGAACCAAGTTGCGAAGTGAATCGAGG
The DNA here is from genome assembly GCA_946800305.1 of Medicago arabica. Classification (NCBI taxonomy): domain Eukaryota; kingdom Viridiplantae; phylum Streptophyta; class Magnoliopsida; order Fabales; family Fabaceae; genus Medicago; species Medicago arabica. The sequence continues at coordinate 3,310,169 of OX326965.1, forward strand.
GAGAGAGACCTCTGAATAAGCTTCCTCAAACGCAAGTGGTACTCACCTTGGTGGAAAAACAAAGCACAAGGACCAATCAAACGTTCTTTACTTTTAGGATATGTTGGTTTAAATAAGTGAGATTGTGTCACCAACACAAAACGTGCAGCTTCAGGACTTGCCAACATCACACACTTACATCCAAGAATGTTCGTCTTGAATATTTCTCCGTACCTAAAATTAATATATCAACAACCATAATGTTTTTTAGTTACATTCACAATTAAAAAGTGTCTTATATAGGTTATTAAATTTTAATGAGATTAAAACAATAATGTTTTAGTCCTTAGATCTTCTATAATCGGCTGCGCCATAAAGACTATTTAGATATTCAATTTGATTCTTTGCATGAACTGGTGTAGCCACCGCAAAATTATTAGATATGAGTATAGAGAATTTAAATTTTTATCTTTCATAAATTTAATGACTCTGCGGTGGCTACAACAGATGCAGAGAATCTGAATCCATGAAAAGGTAAGAGACACATGGAGATGGAGTGGAACTAGATATATAGGTAGCATATCAACCTCTTTTGTTTGGAGAAGAAGAAAGTATTTGGGTCTTGGGAGTAGAGTTGGAGGGTTTGTCCTATGTATGGCCACCCCATTGAACCAGGAGGAAGTTTTGCACTTGATTGTTTTGTTCTAGTTCGTATTGGAAAGAACTTAAATGAAAATAAGGTAAGAAGAAAGAGGACAATGATGTAAGCCATACTTGAATCCATTTTGGTGTATTAGTACAAGAATCTAATAAGGTTAGAGTTTTCCTAATATAAAAACAATAATCGTTGAAGAATGTTTTGAGCTCCAGTAATAATCTGGAGTTATCAAAACAAAGGGGGAGAAGTGACCTTATATAGAAGAAGTAGTGCATCTGGTAGAGTGAAGGCTTGGAGGTTTTAGATAAGAAAAGTTGAGTTCTAATTTTGTATGCACATAAAAAAATATATAAAAATTGGTGGGAACTATTCTTTTAAAAGGAAGTAGGGGGAGGGAATTAAATAATAAACTTAGTAAGACACGAGTCTCACCTACCTCAAAAATGTTAAGGTGTGAATAGTATATATTCCATTTTCGACACTTCTTCTAGCACTCACTCTTTTATGGGATAAAATTAATGTATGTCTCACCACTTTGTGTGGGTTCAATTTTTAAAATTTAAACCAACCATGATTTAAACCAATAAAAGAATAAGTATTGGAGAGTGTGTTCAAAAGAGAGTGTTGCTACTTGCGCATTACTCTTCCTTGTTATAGATTCATTTTTAAGATTAACCTAACATTTATGAAAGCTTAACAAATTAAGCCTAAAATATTTTTTTAACAAAAGTTTACATGGCTACACCACTTGAGTGGTGTGCGGTGTAGTCTTTAACCCAACCAGGCAAGGCCCGAGATGGACAAGGCTAGAAACGGGGAGGGAACATGTAAAACCCTATGCAGATTACCACAAAATGAGCATGCCTCAAACTCATCTCCACTGTCCACACCATCTCTAAATGCTCCCTTGGATCGTGCCGCGTCGCAGAGATGGTTAGTGTCTTCAATTCAATGTCTATATAAGAGCGACTCAGCATCATCGTCAAGGTACACTTCACTGTTTTATCATTTTTGCACATAACCACTTCTCTCAAATATTTTAGTGTTGGATATTCAATTATTTATTAATAATATAACTTTTTAATAAATAATTGTTGTTTTTCAATAAAAAAAAGTTGCTACTTTTAGTTGCTTTAACATGTGTAATATTGCACATGTTAGACAAACCCTTAATAAAATAATTCATAATATTGCACATGTTAGATAAACCTTAGTAAAATAATTCATAAAAATCATTTACAAGCCTAGAGGATTGAAAATTTTCATCATATTTCACCGACAACGCGATATTTACCAAAGAGAAAGACAAATCTAGAGAGAAAAAAAATACATTCCAAGAGACCATGAGTTCTTCAACCATGATATTTGGATATCCTTTTATTTTCTAACGTAACTTTAGGTTTATTGAATAACTAATGTCCCATTTAAATTATGTTTTTGTATTAGATAAGCCTTTTAATATTTTAGTTAACGCATGTAAGTAATTAAAGTTTCGTTTTAGCATAAGGGGTTAGACTCTTATAATGTGACAAATCAAAATTTGAATATCACTAGAAGCAGTGGCGGAGCCAGGAATTTTACAGAGCCTGGGCAAAAATTATAGTGGCAAGAACTTTTATGCGCGCACTTGTGAAAATATTGAGTTTGCCCAAAAAAATAATTTTTTAAGTGGGTTAATGGACTATTAGGTTGGACGAAATATAAAAAAAGTATCGATTGAGCCCGGACAAATGCCCAGGGTCGCCGGGTGGTGGCTCCGCCACTGACTAGAAGAGGTTCTCACTTTCAGTGTTTGTCCAATGTCGGCTCAATGTTTTTATAAGCATAAATAGAGTTTTAAATTGAGACCTTTTCACTATGTTGAGAGAGAATAATTTAAAAATTAATAAGTTTTTCCCATGTGTTCCCTTTATTAGGGATGTGTTGGACATTAAATGTGGGTATCTCTTTGTTAGTGGTGGAGCCAACAAAAAGGTTTGGGTGGACCATCAAAATAAACTAAAAAAAAAATTGACAAAAAATAGTTAAGCTATAGTATATACACACAAAATTTATGTTTTAATAAATATTAAGCACAAAGTTGACTATCAAAAAATTAAATTATATACCTTAGAAATTCAAAAGAATTATCTACACAAAGAGTGACTTAAAAATGTGATAGTAAAATGTACTAAATGGAGAAAAGGGTGAACCGCAAGGTAATTTTCCCTTATAACAAATTAAATTTGTTGACTGTTTCTTTTCTCACCTTATGCGTTTCTCACGCGCCCTATGTAGTTTGGATTTTAGAATCCGAATTGCATAAAAACCCCATAAAACCTCCGAAAACACGTTGAAATATTTCGGATTTTAGAATCCGAATATAGTGTGTGAGAAACTTAGGGTAGGAAAAGTAATGGCCAATTTTATTTTGTGGGGTGGACCACAACCCACTCATGCTCTAAAGAGCCTCCGCCACTTTCTTCAAATCAAAATTTGAACTTTAGTTCGTCGTTTTGTGTGAGTCTGACTCCTTCTGATAAACTCAACTCCATTAGTCGAAATTTTTTTTTTTCAAACATTACTTAATTGCTAATATATTTTAAAAATAATATTTAATATAGACATTATTTACCAGTTATTAGACATTAAAACAACAAAATAATATAGAATTTTGATACAAATATAAATTATTTTTTTAATTTTGTAAACTTTGATCGCATAATACATGTTTTAATAGAAATTTGAAGAGAAAAAGAATTTAAGGTACATATAACCAATAAAAAAAACTTGTCTTGGAATCAAACTTGCAATTAGTTACCGCCTGAGTTAGGAACGAACATATTTACATAAGAAAAATGATATTTGAACAACTATTTTTAAATAACTTTTGTGACGACTCTCTCTCATAACTTTCGTTGTACTTTTATTTCCTCTCTTTATTTTTCTCTCTACTGCTATTATCTAATAAAAAGAAAGGAAAAAGATTGTCACTAAAAATTGTTTAAAATTGATTGTCAAAATATCATTCCTCTTTACATAATTCAACTAATATAAATATATTTTAAGTTAAAAATGTGAGGCCTATAAAATTTGGGACCTAACACGAGGCCTACAAAATTTAAGGCTTAAAGTTTTTACTTATAAATATAAGTTGAGGAGAAAGTATTCCATACTAACAAGCATCTACATACTAATAAGCACTGGATCACATCAGAACTTCGCAGTTAACGTCTTTGTACGAGAGTAGTACTAGAATAAATGACATCTCGAGAAGTCCTTGTGTTGCACCTCTTCCACCCTGTAATAAAAAAAAAATAAGCATCTACATGTATGCCACCTACATGATTAAGTCTTTTTTTTTTATCTAGTAATAGTATATGCATTACATACTAATCTGATTCAGAAATCTTTTTTCAATGCATACTCCAGATTTATAAATTTGATTTATACTTTATTAAAAAAAGTTGATTTATACTAAACTTTTTTTTAGGTAGTATGCATTACATACTACTAATATGAATTTTTTTAATTCAAAATTGTATTCATTCATTTAAATTGATGGAGTACATCATCCAATATCGCTAAAAATATAAATAATAAAAATAAACCCACAACATCCAAGTTAATGACATACGACGACAAAATGTCTACAAATAATATGATACAATTAAAGTGATTGAAATACTGATGCATCCGGATATGCAATGTTGACACCCAAATCATTAACTCGACAATTGATCTTTTAATATGAACCAAATAAACACCGCAACAAAACGCAAAATCAAACAATGTCGCACAAGACGACAAGCAATACATCGTCGTACTCAGATTGAAGAAAAATATCCAGATCCACGTAAACACTTATTTAAATTGAAATATAGAAAGAAAATAGGGGTGATTTCAAGTCAAAATTTCCACAAACCACCCATTAAATGAAGAATATTGAAGAGATAACTTATATCGGGTTGGTTTATTTTAGGCAGATGGAATTCTAACGTATTATTACATGTTAAGTGTGTGTTTGTTTTCACACTGGATATCCACCAAACACACGTTTTTCAAACTCTTCAAGTTGGAGCTTCTCTATTTTCACGTTGGGACTGTCTCGGGATACGAAATTAAAAGGTGCAAGGTGTTTCCAAAAAGGTACTAATATGATTTTATATGTTTGTTGATTGCAAATTCTACATGCATTTCCTCATCACACAATTTCGATATAAATTTGTTCTACAAATTAAGTTATTTGATGTTGTTGTATAAAATAAAATGTTCTACAAATTAAGTTATTTAATAGAGGACCATACCAAACTGGGCGGGTCAGCCCATATTGTCATGCCTGATAAATTCTTCTTGGCTTTAACAATAACAAAAAGCAAACAAAGGAAAATTCAAAATCTCAGTATGCTACAATGCTTCAATATATTTGGATGAGGACATTGCTTTGGTGAATTGGAATATTTGTGGTGTTGAGCAGGCAATGCCATCCAGCTAAGGTGCAAGGTATGATATTATGATCAGATTTCTTAAGATCTCCGAGCCCTCCTCATGACAACTGATAACGATCCCATATATGATCCTGGTGGGCCCAAGAATGTTGTTGATGGAGGATAGACAAACTCTATTGAAAAATCATTGAAAAATTATATGTACAATAATTTTAGGACAATATTTAGGATAATTCTTTTTCACGCTTATATTGTGTTTTTATATTCTCTTTCCTTTTTTTAATTGTTTTTGTCTAAAGAAAAACGGAAAGAAAAGTTATCTTAAATATGGCTATACAAATATAATTTTTTAAATAAGGTTATTTAACCATAAAAATATAAGAGAATTTTTATTTCACACAACTGACTTCTCGTGTGACTAACTGAATTTTGTATTATATATCTTGGAAACATAAATCTCGTTCAAATTTTTTAGATTTTAAAATCCAAAAATAAAATGCACATGAAGATTGTAGGGTGAAAAATAAAATATAAAAAAACAGAAAACCCAATAAAATTCCCCACCCAAGACTAGGGCCATATCCAAATCTGTTGTGTTTGATGTAATTTTATGTAATGTTTAAATGAAAAAAAACACTAATTTTTATAAATTATAATTAGTTTTTCTAAGTTTTAAAAAATAATATAGTAGATGTATGCTCTTTTCTTCAAAGGGCGCATGGTGATTAGCGACCCTCGCTTTATTAGCTCAAACCATTACACGTCGCTTTCTGGTAGGGTTTAGTTACATGCAACGTGTTTGGTCAAGTACATCCATTATATAGGTATCTTTAGCATAATGGTATCTTTAGATGTCAAGTTTGTCTATTAAATCCTAAAAAAAAAAAAAAAAAAAAAAGGCTTGTCTATTAAATGAGGGTAACTCTAAATCTTCTAATTTGTTCAAGTTTTTCAAGATTTTGAGTTTAAGTGGGATCTAAAGAATAATGGATCACATCTGAAGATTTTCATTTAGATGTTATTTGATTTTATGGTGAGTATATCAAAATGAACACATTTTAAAATAATAAAATAAATCTGATGGAAATTTTGTGAGGGCCCAAATCATCATGAATTTATGATTGTTTGTGCTTAGGGATGAGAATAGGTCAGACCAGCTTACAGGGGCATATGGCCTAACCTACGACAGGTCAGGTCAGACCAGACTTTTTTCTTAAATAGAGAAGGTCTAGGCTTTTTTAGAAGCTTATTTAGCTTAAAAGGTCACGTCACATGTCATTCAAAAAGCCTCTTAAGCCTATTAGCCAGCCTATTTAAGTAAATATGAATAATATTTTTATTATTATATTATATTTTGTACTTTAAATTAAAATATAAATTTGTTAACTTTTTCAATAATTTATGTTTATTAACATACATTAGTTTTTCACATATATAAAAGTGTTATTATAAATAGAATTGAAATATGATAGAATATATAGTCAAATTCCATAAAAACTCATGTTCATTATCAAAAGATAGTTTAATCTGATTGATCTATTAGTTCATAAGTCTATTTAAACTTATATCACATTGCTTATTTAAAGATATTCATATTATATATGTTTTTAAACATGCTAGCAAGCCGTAATAGACTTTCAAAAGGCCAGACTCAGGCCTAAAAGTAAGCCTATGATGACAGTCCGCAAGTCAGGCTTAGGCCTTAAAAAAAGTTGGCAGGTCAGGCTTAGCCTTGCAAAACCTAACTCGGTCTAGCCTATTGTGCTCTCTCAAAGTCTTCACAATAAGCTTGTTAAAGAAAAACATCAATTTATGGTGGCTTAATCCGCTACAAACCTATAAAAAAAAAATTATTGAAGAGTGTGTTGTTAATTTATAGTTTTTTTAGTGTTTATAATTATATAGGTTAAATAATTTTTCGTCCATAAAAATATAAATTTTGAGTTTAGTCCCTAAATAATAAAATGGGATGTTTTCCCCTCACAAAATTTTATATTTTATTTTTGCTCCCATATGGAAAATATTTTGACATGTTCTTGAAATTTTATGAACATAGTATGCATATGTTTGAGTTGGATATAATAGTTGTACATAAATTAGACACATCTTGACATTAAAATGGTCATAACCTTGTTAGCAATGTGAATTTAAAAATTTAAATTACTCAAAAGAGACCGTAAACAAAAAAGAAAATTGTTTAGAAGGTAAAAACATCACATTTTATTTTTTAGAGATTAAAATCAAAATTCGTTATTTTTTAAGGTTTAAAAACTTATTAAACCCTAGTTATAATTATATTATTCTTACGTCAAAAGAAACTATATTACAAATATTGTTGGTACGTGTGGAGCAACTTTGGTGGTAGGTTCCAAATTTCCCCCTTTGGCGAAACATATGCATGCGTCCTTTTTCTTATTTTGAACATAGCATATTTCATGAAACATGCAATATATCAAGAATTGACACCATGGATACTTTAGTGCATAAATCAAATATATTACAGGGTGGATTTCACCAAACATACAACAAAAGCCTGAGCATGAGACAGCTGCCCCTTGTAATTGATCTTCTAAGATTACATTGTCAGTGTAACCAGTCACCATTTTACACGTTTAGAACTCAAATAAAAGGACCAGAATCTAGAGATGACACCTACCTACTACATCAGCATCACCAATGCATGATTGTTCACCTTGAAGGAATGGCATATAATGCATACAGCTCCTACGTACGAATCTATAGTAATTCTCTTAACTTGAGTTTGGACCTTTAATCAATTTGCCCTTCTCAAAACCAAGCATAATATAATTTTCAATAAAGTTACGTTTGGTTGGCAGCAAACGTAAGTCTAAGGTCTACGGACAGTAACATGCAACCAAACAGGCAATTAGTCGATCACTTGATAGAAGAAGTTTCCATAAACTTATTGTTGTGTGTTTTAAGAAAAACTAAACCTTTTATTTTTCATTTGTATATTGCTTCAAATCTGCATAGGTTAGTCTTGATATGCATAGTTGGTCCCAAGTTTAGATAAAGAAGGTGATAATGTTAGACAGGTGAATCTCTATGATCAAATAGGTAATCACATGAATGTGATCACGTTGTTGCATGAAAGCAACACATTCTATAACTCGAGTACAATATCAAATAATTAAGAGCCGCACCATATGTGCCTGGATGAAGTAAAAAATAAAGAGTTCTCAAATTTTCATGAATGGATGTGGGTAAAGAAGTTAGTTTATTATCGTATAATTCTTTTTGTAACATGGAATCTATACACTCTTAAAAGAAAATCAATGAAAATAGTTGACATTGTGAATAGGAATATGAGAATCAATTTTACATGTCTACGAGAAACTAATTAAGTGGGCAAATCAAAAGCAAAAATTTCGATATAGTGATAGAGTTAAATGTAGAAATGGCGTAGGTAGTCGGCACTATTGGTCATAAAGAATGGAAAAATGATATTGTGGATGTAACAAAAGATATGAGATTGGATCATAGCCCAAAAATTGTCCTAGAACAAGACACATTTAATGTTATTCGTGCTTACGCACCTTATGTAAGGTTAGAAAACACCTTAAAGTAAAGTTTAGGGAGGATTTAGAAGGCTTCATAATATATCACTAGAAGAAAATATTTGTCTATGAGAGAAACTAAATGGGCATGTAGGAAGTGTATCAAGATGTTATGTTTTTAAATACATTTCTTTGTTTTTCAAACATATTTTATCCAACATAGAGTATTTGTTATGAATGTAAAGGTTGAGAAGAGAGCGAAGATAAGAAGTCGTGGTGGGTCTCCACGATTCAAATGATGGCTTTTGAAAAGAAAAACAACGGATTTTTTTACACTGGATTTTAGAGAGATATTGAGCTACCACAAGAAAGTGCAAATAATATGTGAGGCAAGATATATGGAACAGAGGATTAGAAAAGTTAAAAAATAAAAAAAGTGGGAGAATCAAGAAATTTTCAAACTAGGGGGTAAGATATTGGTGATGGAACGAAAATATTCGATGATATAAAGATTAGTCTATTTGTGAAAATGTCAAAATTTGAGAAAATTATAAAGAAGTTTCCTCGCTTTTCAAATTGTTGCATGTTAAATTAGAGTTAACCCTTTCCGATACTTTTTGATTGGAGAGGATGAAGAAAAGTAATCAAGAAAGATGGTTACATTTCCGGACAAAATAACTCCCATTCCCAGCCATCCCAAATACTATACCAAACCCTTCCAGCAAAAAACTACACCTCAAGGCATTGTATAGTTGAACCTTTTTCGGACATGTCCTACCAGCATTGACAGTGTTATTGATTGATTTCGTTTAATCAGATCTTGACAATATTATCAACAATGATGTTCGAGTCCAACTTGCGAGGGTCGTGATCTCATAGGTTGCTTCATTTATTAGAGATGCCATCACAATCATCAACAAACATATACGTGTCAGAGTTTACTAGCTACCTTAATAGTTATAGTATAGAGTATGCATTATGGTATTGTTTGACTGCAACAATCATTTCATCCTTTGTGTATAACTTCATTCCGTTCGTGTTGGTAGATGTGGCTGTGTTGGTAAACATGTAACCATATTAATCAACATACTCCAAATTTAATGTGCGCAAGTATTGTTGCGGGTTGAGCTCATTGTAGTCAGAGTTGGAAACCTGCTCAAGGGTGAGGCAACCAAAGCTCTCGCGTTAGTCAAAAGGGTGGTCTTGAGGGTAGGCGGGAGGGGCAGCTCAAGGCATCGTTTTTTTAGGGGCACCAAAATTATTATTTTTACTTATTAGTCAGCACTATATAGATATATTTCTTTTTAATTCACTTTGATTAATTTCATTAAAGATATATTTTCAAAGAACTTTGATTATAAATGAATATTTTGCAACACAAAAATGCAAGAAAAAATATTAGAATAATTAAAAGGATGTAATTTTAGTCCAAAACACCAAAAATCTTAGGACCGGTCCTGTTTAGACAGACCAATAAAAATTATTTCTCATTAGATTTTACAAACAAAAAACATCATATTATAACAAAAATTATCTCATATATATTCAACCTTGTTTTATGCTCTATTTACGGTTTAAAATTATTGGACTAGCCCTAAGTTAGAACATTGCCGTCACCATTGTTATGAAACTATACCTGAGGTTTTTCTTATAAAAATCATATCCATTGAATTATAAATTCATAAATCAATGGCTTATAATAGATGTGTATTTCTTATATGAACACGAAGATTTAAACACATGATTTGATCACACACTAAAAAACGTATGATATAGAATCATAGATATTTAAAATAATTCATAATATTTAATTATTACTTTTTTTTTCAAGTGTCTCAAAAATATGTCCAAGTTTTTGTATACATCCTGTGAGTGCCGTACTGCCTCTGCTAAATTCATTGAATTGGAAGATTGTTGGGAGATTGTGAATGTGAAGTGTACACGAGGATCCACCATTTAGTTGTTTTGTCTCCATGGAACAATTCATAAGAATTTCTGGTCATATTCACACACGACAGACATTATTAGATATACTCTATGATGATGCCTCAAGCCCCCTGAAGTGGATTGGATCGTTGTTAATTTTCACATTATTATTTTAAAAGGTTATAAAATAATTTCTTAAAAAAAAAGGTTATAAAATAATTGTAAATCTTGGATTCCTAATAAGGGATCCTCTCCGATAAGAAACTCTTCAATTTTCTACGGTCATTAAATCTCACTATTCTATTAATTACACTTTTTCTCCTTTTTTTTTTTTAAATTAAACATGTTATCTCACATCTTTAAGATCAATCTTCCACAACAGAGCATCACAAATTGGGTGCTTAAATGGGTTATGTGTGTCTACATCATTAATTTTTACGGTAATACTTAATAAGCATCAATTTTCTCTAACCCGCCACCTCAACAAAAATTATTAAATAGGTCCCACAAATAATTCTATATAATTACATTTCAACAAAATTTATTTAATTTATTAAGATTTATTATATAGGACCAATAAAAAAATGAAGAGAGAGTGCTTTCATAGCTACCATTCTCCAATATGCACCCATATATTTTACTCCATAATGGTCATCCTTCACCATTGTGGATGGTCTAATAGATGATTAGGATCACACATGAGAAAAAAGTCACCGGAGACAATTCTCTCCTTGATGATCAGCCTTATCTGTATCTCTTGAAAAAAGTAAAAACACTTAATTGACACATGAATTTTAAGTGAACAGCTATCCACCTAACTTAAAAATATGGGCAGATGAAGTTTTTAACTTCAATATATATCAAATTGTTTTGACTCTGGTATAACTGGAAGGGAAAAAAAGAGTCAATCATGTAGTATAACGCTTGACCATTTAGGGTTTGCCTTGAATAAAAGGAGTTATTCACCTTCAATCCTCCCACACACTTCTCATCTTCTTTGCCTCTGTTCTCATATTGCTCAAGCCTCTTCAAATTACTCAAGCCTAGGCCAAAACTAGAGATTCATACATGCATTTTAGACAATACTTTAGAGAGACTAATTTCACAAAACGTGTAGAGGATCTAAATGTTTTGATAGAATTCCGATCACGCATACCAAGTGGTGAATTGCATGCTCGAACTCGCACTCCGGCCAGCTTTGAATTTATGTTGGTTAAGAGACGGTTCATTTTATGAAAATATTTTGTATTTTGATTTCTTAAAATATGTGTATGTTTTAGTTATTAAGAAAGGGAAATGAGACTTTTAAAGTAAATCATTATAATGAAAAGAAGATAAAATATTATATGGGAATGATGCGTTTTAATTAGGAAATAATGAAATAACTTTTTTGTCATTTCTATAATTTTCAGAAATGGAAAATAATTAATGTTTTATTTCAAAAGTCACTTTTCTAATTGTTAACAAGTAAAACTAACATAAATTTTTAAAAAATAAAAATAAGAAATATTTTCACAACCCTTTTAATCTTGCAATTCTTTTGTCATCCCATAAAACTATAACCCGTCTCGCATCTCTTTCGAAATGTGAAATGTAAAGGAAAAGCTACTCCAGGATTGGTACCCTATTTGACCAATGTTCATTTGGCCAAAAAAAGAAAAATAAAGTTAGAGTCAAATTAAATTATTAAAAAAATTAAGAAAGAAGATGACAAATTTGTATTAGAGTATTATTAAGTGATCAAATTGACAAGTACTATGCATAGAGCTTCAAAATTGAAGGATCGTCTTGCATGATTTGAACCAGTGAGTGAAATGAAAAAGATAGCTAGCTAAAGATTGTGGCTGAAAGATATCATAAGAAAAAGACTAGTACATTTTTTCCAAATCAAAAGAGGAGATGGATAATTATATATGGGGACCCAAAAGTTTACGATATTAAAAGATTTAGTAGTATATGCTGCTAGGAACCACAATTCTCTTCTACATTATTACATGTCACCATTTTTCCAGCTGTAAGGATGCATCGTGGAAAGTTTATGAATTATTGGTCGAATCCCATGATACAAGAAAAAGAATGAGAAGAACACGACACTACTAACTGCGGCCTCAAATTGTTGATTTATAGATAAAAAGTAATAATAGGTAGAGATAAAATTGAACGACTTCGATATTTTGTAAGTTCTTTATTCAAATTATCAAAATGAAGAGGTGCAGTATGGCCTTTGGAGGCTAAAAATATTTATTTTGAAATTTGGGACTTAACTCATCATCACAAAACCGGTTTGTGAAATGAGGAGTGTCTTCTCTTTATAAACTCTCATCAAGAGTCTTATCTGTCCGACGTAGGACTTGAGTTTTTCTCAATACATCTCCCTCAAACCCAGCACTCTTTGAGCTTGATGCGTGAATAGGTAGGTGACCCTTGAATTCAACAAGCTTTGATACCATGTTGAAATTTGAGACCTAACTCATCATCACAAAATCGACTTGTGAAGTGAGGAGTGTCTCCTTTTATAAACTTTCATCAAGAATCTTATCTATGCGATATAGGAGTTAGGATTCTCCCAATAATTTGTACAATAGCATAGCATGTCTTCTTAATTATGTCAAGTTATCAACAACTAATTTTTGTTACACTAACATAAACTTCGTTCAAATGCTAAAAAATAAGTCAAGTTATCAACAACTAATTTTTGTTGCACTAACATAAACTTCATTCAAATGCTAAAAAAATATAGTACAGTTAAATTGTCTATGAGTTAGGACATTTCTCATTCATATTTTGAGAGTCAAATGTATGTTGTCGATATATATTCATAAATATTTCAGAAGTAGAAAAAGACATTAACAAACTAGATCTTAATCCTGACAATCAAACTAATTTCTTCTGCATATAGCCAATGGTCAAGAGAGTGAAAGATCAACAATCTTTACTTATCTATCTTCAAGGGGAATTGTTGATAATGTTTGTTCATGTCGACTATCAGTGGTCTCTAAAATGACAAATGCAACCACATGTTGACAAATATCCGTTAGACTTCAGAGAATGTTGAATTTGGTGATAGCCACAATAAGTTACTTACAATATGGTGCCAAACAAATAAGTCCCTCTTAGACGTTTCAACACACATGAGGTACAAACTTCAAACAAACTAAAAAGAATAATAAAACACAAGCAAATAAACATAACAAACCCGACATAAACATCACATCTCAAACTATAAAAAAAATGATGGAGCAGCCAAAACACAAAGCTATCATTGTGGCTTTCTATGGGGAGCTTGGAGATCTTTTCTGCAATTGAAGTATTGGATCCACAAGGGCCATATTTAGAGGTCATAGATGGGGGTTGATTAACCAGAGAGACACTTGTAATAGTGAGGGTTGTGGTTGAGGAAGAGTTAGTGATTTGGCACCGTAATAGGAAAATAAAAATAAAATTATAGGAGAGACAAAAGATACATGGCATAGCGGTGACAACAAATATTGAACTGAAGGAAAAACATTCAATAATTAAGATGGAAAATTTAGGGTCTCTGTCGAATGTGTCCTTTTTTTTATAACCTTAAAGAATGCATGCACACTTATTTTTAACCATATTTATTTATCTCCCCGTCGAACTCTAAATTAATAGGGTTTTTTATCTTAAAAATCGAAGGGTTAAAAAAATTTGTAATGGAGGACTATATTAAGAAAAACCTAACATGAAGTTGAGGTGATCAAGGGCGTTGAAGTCGGATTGTGATTCACTGCACTTGAAAAAATGATGTAGTCACACAGTTAAATAAAATACAACCATCTGATTAAATAAAAGGCGCATATCCACCTTCTCTAATCTTTCCCACTTTAAGCCACAAACACAGGATTAAAAAAAAAACCATCCTTCATCCCTCCCTCTCGTAAGATTCACCTCCTCTACTCTGCAGCTTAAACAACAATCTTTTCTATTCTTTCAACATGTTAGAGCACTCACCATTTCAAATCAAAAAAGTTTGAGATTTTGGGTTTCACGTTATTAATTTCTCTCAACGGTAAATTGACCCTCAAACACAAGATCTTGTCGAAAACACCCCGGAAAGCCAAAATCATCGGTGAATTGACGCCCCAACACAAGATGCTGTCGAAAACATCCCACAGAGAGAGAACCCCAAATGTTTCAGGAACTAACCAAAGGTTTCCCATTTATTTATTTATTTTTGTTTTTTTTTCTTCTGTTTTTGTTTTCTGGAATTTATTTCCCTTTTTATCAATTTAGGCCCATTCAATCCAAGGGAAGAGAGTTCCAATTCAACAAGAATTCCAATTTATTTCATATTTTACGATGAGGGGTCGGTTGTTTTCATTCACCCAAATTTCAATGAAACAGCTTGAAGATATTTCAATTTGTTGTTGGCGGCGGCAGATCATATTACCTCGGTCTTGGTTGCAAGTTTGATGGGTCGTTGGTTTTTTTGTAGTGGACAACTGATGAAACATGTTTAAGATAATAATAGCTTGTTGGAATACCTCAAGACCCACAAGGGTAGATGTAGCTACATATGTCTATGATAGCTTTGCAAAGGAAGAATAAGAGATGAAGATTCAATGCCTAGATCCATGATATCTCACTAAATCTTGGGTTGAATCTACTTCTAACTACCTTGCTTTGTGTTTCTCTCTCTAGAAAATGCCATATTCTCTCTCTAAAAACCAGAAAAAGCTATAAAACAGTGAAGTTGTCTTAGAAAGAGAAGGGAAAACTATTTATACTGGCTGCCTCTGCAAAATTTCGCTGATAGCCAAATATTTCGCTATCAGCGAAATCCTGAAAATATGTCTCTGCCCCAATGGGGTGGCTCCACGTGGCCCTTATCCTGTTGGATTTCTTTGATCTCGCCACAACTTCGCTAATGGCGAAATCTCCTTGGAGTATTTTCGCTATCAGCGAAATATTCGCTAATAGCGAATTTCTTCACTTCTGCTTCCCAAACTTCGCCAATGGTAAAATCTCTCTGGAGCATTTTCGCTATCAGCGAAATATTCGCTCATAGCGAAATTCTTGTGAACTTGGACACTTTTTCTTGGTCCTTGCTTGTCATTTCCTGCACAAGTTGAGTGGAGTAAGGCATACAAAGCTTAAATGGTAAAATTACAACAAATGATTGTTTTTCCTTATATAACTTGCAAAACAAGTCACTAAAATGCCTAGGTTAACACAAAAAATATGGTATTTTTGAGCACTTATCACTCTCGTATGAGGACGTAAATCTTTTAATTACGTTCACTCTCGTACACTATTTTTTTTTCTTGAAACTTTTTTTTTTGCGAGGAAGAGAATGATAAAAGATATGCTATATACCCTTAAAAAAGAATAAGGATGTGCTATATATATAAGTATTTGCTTTCCAGCTTCATCCAAAAAAGACAGCAAAAGTCCAAGCCAGTGGCCAATCTGCCTAAGGATTCAGTTTTATTCGTCAAAGGTGTATTGTTACATTAATTTGATAGGTTCGACTCAAAGGTAAAGATACTAAAACTCTAATTTTAGGTCCACCAACACATAATTATTTATTAAGTTTTATAAATTAAAAGATCAAATATGCACAAAAAAGATTTCATATATGAACTTGTTTTAGGTTTCACGTACTATTGAAAATTATTATACCTACCATGTCCATGTCATTTGACACCAATCTCCACTCAAATTATTTTGAAAATAAAAAAGAGCACAAACATTTATTGTTTGCTATTTTTCCATTGACAAGCATGTAGGGTACAAAGGAACCACCCGTGTCTGAATCACTTGAACATGTGATCCTCTGAGTTTCTTTATTTAAAGATTTATTTTGCAGTATACCCAAAAAAATACAATACGAAAAAGATTTCTAACCTTTGGCTTTTAACAATGATTTAGAAATTCCTCTATAGTAATTTAGAAATTGATCTTCACCTATTAGAATAGGGAAAATTTTGGGTTGTCTATTAAAAATTCATCCACATATTTTATCGTGATTAACTTGTTCCATTTTTATGGATCCAACTTTTTTAAAGTGAACAATTCACTTTAACGTGTAAAGTACCAAATATAAACTATTAATTAACAAATCAAAGTTATACATTGTAGGCATGTGTAACAAATTAGGAGTTTGTTAAAATAACGGTTAGATAATAATGTTAGCGCAGCTATGAATGCTTGCCATACAAGCAATGAAAACAGAAGCAATTTTAGGTTTCTAGAGTTTTGCAGGTTTTTTGATTTTGTGATTTAGAGGGAATGAGAAGAGAGAGAGATAATAGAATTTGAGGAATTTATTTGTGTTATTGATTGTTATGAGAATATACAATGAAGGTAACTTATATACAAACATATCCTAGGTAACTTGAAGTACAAGTAAAGTAACAAACCCTAACAAATACAAGCTAATCTCTAACAAACTTGTAACAACTTTCATAACAAACTAAATCAATAATGTGAATAATCACTAAGTGTGATTATCATTAAGTAAACTTGGATTAATCACTCAAAACTAACAAATAAGTCATTGAGTTTATCATATTGGGACTAGCTGGTTTCTAAGTTAGTTGAATTCGTTTAGGTTTTCCTATATATTCTATTGAAACTCTAATATTGCTATGTTATGATTTTGATATTATTGAAACCCTGACTGTTTTATTTGTTATTCTTTATTATCTTTGATTCTCTACATTGTTAACATGGTATCAAGAGCATCCTTCTTAAACTACTAATTGTTTCCGTTGTTGAGTTCTCAAAAGTTTGATGATATGTTTTCGTAGTTACGGCCTTGGAATTGAATTTTGAATGTAAAAGCGTGTATTTTTAAAAGATTGGTGTTGAGTTTCGTGAATGGTATGTGTTTACGGGGATGGATTTTGCAACTTTGTTGGATCTTTTTGGTGGTGTTTGTGGTAAGAATCAAATGAAGGGTTTTGCTTTATGGTCTTTTTTCATAAATTTCATGAGTTTGCTTATGGGTTACAAATTTGGAAGATTAGTGAAGAACTCTATTAAGGTGTATTTTTTTGGATAATTTGGTGACTCAAGTTATTGTTGATAATGTGTTTGTGAAAAGTCTTTATTGACGATATACTTGAATTGTTTGGTTTCTCCCTATTAGTTCATCTCTTTGGTTATTGTTCTTCTCTCTGTTGGGAAAACCACAGAATAAAATCTCTACAAAGCGAAAGCATAACCACTAGTGAAGCAAAAAAACAAAAAAATAAACTCACAAGATTGTGGTTCGAAATTTCATACCAATACGTCCACAATCTCTCAACAAAAATATTTTATTACTCAAATTACATTTTTTTACAGGAGAAAATTACAAACCCTCTCGTGCAATTTTTACAGGAAAAAATAAAAAATAAACTCACAAGATTGTGGTTCGAAAATTACTGCAAATCCTCTCAACTCTCGGACAATTGCAAGGACGAAATTGCAAATCCTCTCTCAATTGCAAATTTTGCACTGAAAAATTCTAAACTCTCTCATGACACACAATTACCCAAGCCGCTAGTCCATCCAATAGACTAGAGATGTTGTGGTGAAGAAACCTCAATATAACTCTATATTTAATAACCATGTTTACCTCTTTTTTCTTCTCACTACCTCATGTGGGATTCGAATGAATACCCACTTTAGCACAACAATTTCTATGTTTAATTGTTTTGTTTGGTTTGATTTCCCCATTTGGTTGCTTCTTCTGTTTGATTAATTATGGATGTTCACTATGTTGATTTGTCTGTTTGTTTCATTGCTTTTGTCCCTATTGGTTTCTTTTGTTTGGTTGATTATCTCCCTATTGAATCTTTGGTTTGTCTGATTGCTCCTCTCCTTATTGGTTTTTCTTTTGATTGTTTTTTCCTATTGATTCTTCAATTTGATTGTTTCTCGCTTTATATTGGTTCTTCAGTTTGATGGATCTTCTCCTTATTGGTCTCTTCTATTTAATTCCTTCTCTCCCTATTGGTTATTATGTTGGATTGATCATCTTCCTATTGATTCTTTTGTTTGATTGCATCTCTCTATTGGTTCTTCTATTTGGTTGCTTCTCCCTAGTGGTTCTTCTGTTTGGTTTGACTTGATTTTTATCTCTTGGGTTGCCATATTTCTACGATGGAAACTTACTTTGGTTGTTCATCTGCATTGGATATGATGTTAGTTTGTTTTATGTATTTTCAAGGTTAACTTGTAATAAACTTAAAGCTTAATAAACCGTGGTTTGAAAAGTAGTGTTAAAATATTAAATGTTTCTATTTTATTTTATTGTGTATGTTTTTTTTTTTTGACAAACTCTCAATGCATGCTAATGATGCATCATAAGTTTGAGAGGAGATGTGTATAATAAGTTATTGGGCCTATATTTTTAATTTAGTAGATTCTGATTAGGTTTTACTATATATTTTATCGTAACTATAATTTTGTTATGTTATAGTTTTGATATTATTGGTACCATAGCGACCTCTTTTGCTATTCTCTATTCTCTTCAATTCTCTATATTGTTAACAAACTTTGATTTTTGTACTTTACACTTTACTTACTTTAGAGGATCCAAATTGATCATAATTAACGAATTGGATTATAATTCGATGATGTAAAGATGACTATAATAAGTAGATAGATCAACGACATCTAATTTGATGATCTACAATTACTATGTAAATTGGATCATGATCCAAGTGATATAAATTGAAGATCCAAATTAATCTTGCGTAATAGATGGGGTCATGATCCATTTGCTCCAGACTAATATAGGAAGTCTAATATATTTTTATCATTGCATTTAGTTAAACTGGTCACGATCTTATTTGTTGAGAAGGATCGGAGTGAATCATAAGATTATTTTTAAATGAAACATATGATCCAATATGATGATGATCCACATGGGTCTTCCTTAATAGATTTGGTCGTGATCTACCTTAATATGTTGGGTCATGATTTGTTGGATCCAACCTGATGATTGGTGGAGATTAATATAGTTTTATAATGGGTCTAGTTTAACCTTACAAAACCATCTTTCTTGTAAGGGGATGGAGACTTATATTTATATGTGGGGGTTGTATTTTTCAATACCCCCCATTACGTCCAAAATTATTGACCTTGGTGTTGAAATTTAATTGGTGGGTGGTCTAAATCATTATACTCTGATACTATTTTAGATTTGTATATTAGATCTAACTTATTCTTACAAAATCGACTTGTAAGGTTACGAATATCATTGTTTATAAGCTCTAATAAACCTTACTATGGAAATTCAATTTTTTTCAATAATTTTGGATGGTTGGTAAGAGGCCCAGTGAACTAAGGCTCATAAGGAATCACTAATTAGAGTCATTGACAAGTTTTGAGGACTGTTTCTTTTCCCATCATATGAGTGGACCGTTAATATATTCCTAAAGACCCAAGAGACCCTCATAAAGGCTCTCAGACCCTCCATAAGGCCTCAGCGCCCTTCATAAGGCCTCAAACGCCCTTCAAATGGGCTTTTAGGCCCAAGGCGCATCCTTATCGTGACGCCGCCTTAAGCTGCTTCTAGAAGCCTTTAGAAGCCGTCTAATTACCTAATTAACCCTATTACTTGTTGTCTATGTAATCATAAATCAGACCAATAGAGGGCTATAAATACGACCCTTGAGAGTTTTCTCAAGGATGACCAATACAATACAAACCCTAATACGATTATTGTACTTTTAGCAAGTACAATGAGCTTCTCACGTGTCCTAAGCAGTTTGAATTTTAGAATCTGGACTGCAAAAAAACCCCATAAAACCTCCAAAAATACGTTGAAATATTTTGGATTTTAGAATTCAAATAAGACACGTGATAAGATCATCGGTTCAGAAAAGTAATGGCTAGTCTTAGGACTAGGAGACTACAGCAGCATTGGATCAAGAAGTAAACAACTTATTTTCTTTCAAACTAAATTTCAAAATGAAAAGGAATCCATTTGTGTCAGCCTCTATTTATTAGATTTTGATTATATATTTATACCTTGACCCTAAACCTCTTAAAATTTATAAAAATCACCCAGAAAAATTTTAGAATAGAATTTTAATTACTCTAATTTATCTATAATTTCCAACTACCACATTGCTTCACACTCTAGGAGAATAAACCAAAAGTCATATTTCAATATTTGAAGACCTAATTTGATTTCTATTATGATAAGAAGCATTGGGTCGAAATTTTGGACAGGATTCTCTGAAACTTTGAGCTTTCTTTTGTATTTTTCTTAAACTACTTACATTGAGTCTCAGTTTTGTGCTAGAGAAGCCCACAGTAGCTAGCTGCTGGTTAATGCTACATTTTTTTGTTACACTTTTGTCGAATGAAAAAAATTGATTTTCTAAATCCTTTTCACAAATACTGCACATTGTAAAACATTTCCTAAACACAACTAACGCAATAAGGAAATATTACAATTATAAACGTGAGTTTATACATAATACAATATGGACGAAGACAAGTTTAATCCTCATTGCTTGTATGATGTTGATTTAAGATCTTAAAGTATGTTCCTCTCTTAAGGTTGATTCTCCCAGCTATCAATTTCAGTTAACTAGTTTGGCTTCTTAAAAAATATAAATAAATTTCTGGGTATGTTTTTCGATGGTTAATTTAATCCTCCTCAGATGTGTCTTCCATATTCAATCAATTTAAGCCATAAAATTACTAACATAAGAGATGCTAAGCATGTGTTTGTAACTTCGTTACATTAAGATATTATATACCGATAACGCCTCATACATTTAAGAACCAAAATAACGGTTTACTCTTACACATACAAAGATTTTAATCTTAAGTTTCCAATAATAAGTTAATTCCAATTTCCAACCATTAGCTTGTGTAATTTTTGTCAACTCCTCTGCTTTTTGCTGTCTAAGAACGTTTCATTTTGATAAACCCTCATATTCTATGCAGCAGAAATAATACATTCCTGTAACATCTCCAATAGAAGAAGATTTGCTGATAGAAACCATCTGAAACAGAATTTGGAATTTAATTATCATCACTTTGTTCCAAGAGAGCACAATTAATTTTGTGACACCTAGCTTTCAAAATTACACCATATACATACCATTTTATAAGCCAGTTTAAATTTGTTTAGAACTATGAACATTGATTAATTTTTTTAACTATGATAAAATTATTTTTCCTTTTGTTGTGATACTAATACTATTGATTGTTTATATATCATAATGCACATATTTTCTTTCTTTAATAAATAACTAAGATTTTGTTAGGAAAAATAATATATAAAATAAAATAATACCATATCATTTCCATTTGCATTAAAAATCCAAAGATTTTCGTCGTTTCGCATTGCTTGTGTTTTTCTTTTCACATTTCACTTCTTCGTCAACAAAGTTTTGATCCGACACTTCTGCATGAGCCAAGAAAGACATTAGTATGAGAATTAAGAAAGACATAAATAATTAAGTATAGTTAATTATTTGATTAATTGGACTTGTTAGAATATTTGACTAACCTGTATCACTACAAAGCATGTTTTCATGATAAACTTGTGATTCATACATATGAAGGTGTCCTGCTTTTGAGGAATTTTTCTTCCTTTGGTTTGAAGTAACAACTTGTTGAGTTGTAGGGGATGGAGCTACTGCACTTTCTTGTTTGATTGAAGATCGATAGTGTTGAATCCATGGACTTGCAATAAAATCATTGTGTGGATTTACTTTACTCATTTGTGGATTTTCTCTCTCAAAATTGAGCTTTTGCCAACAACCACCTCGAAGAACCTTGAACTGTTTGTAAATGGAAAAAAAAAAATTAATACACATAGTTTTAAAATCACATACTCTGTTAATTATTTTGATAAGTCTAAATGAAAATATACATCAATTAAATATTTTTTTAATTTGTCTACAAAAACATTAAACTAGGAAATTGATGCTAACTAGGTGGGAGACTAAAATAATGAGTCCAAATAACTATAAGGTTAATTTTCGAAATATAATGCAATTTTTTGTACCATAAAATAAAAAGAAATAACATACAAATTTAATGACACATTAAATTTACCAACTTCTTTTATTTGTGTGATTTTTTGTCAAGAGCTTTCTATATAGGATAGAGTCATAGAGGAGTGTTTAAAGAAGTTGGTTTAGTTAAAGTTTAGAGCCATATACACAACTAGAACATATTCTTATCTCTAGGTGACCGCATTAAGCTTCATACATGGTGGTGGCCGAAGGCGTATAAACCTGATTTTTTATTTGATTTGCATTTGTGGTGGATTAACTCATCTCTGTCTTGGGTATGATACTTTGTAACGGTGGTTTTGTTCCGCTCGACCGTATGTTTGTAGACGGTCACTTTGTTTTGATTCATGTTAGACACATCTTGTGTGTCTGATAGGGCTCGTTTAATATAATATACTTTCCTTTTGGCTTCTTAAAAAATATATTTTTATCTCTCCTTTTTTTTCTTAGGCTTACATATAGAGTTACATTTTATGGTCATTCTCACTTATCTCCTAATTTGTTAAGCAGTATAAAAAAAATAAAATATTTAATAATTTAGAGGTTAATTTAATTTATTTTTTTAAAATGAAAAGTTATATTGTGTCTGTTTATCATATATGAAACTCATTTAAATAAAAACAGTTGTCACAAAATTTTCACATTTTAGGGATATGGAAATGAAACCTGGCCAGTAGTAGATTCGTTGGGCCTTCCTTTGCTGGAAAAAGAAGCCCCTGGTTGCTTGGAATCATATAAATCATTAACAAAAGATGCTTCTATAGACTTTATATACATGCTGTGTTTCTCATCCGTCCACTCCTCAGTTTCTCTAATACCCTGATCATTTTTCAAAACAAATAAACTATTACCTTGTTAGATCTCAAACATTTTTAAATTTTTATCTCTTGTATGCAGAAGTACAAAAAAAAATTTGAAAAAATCATACTATATATATATATACAATGTTAATTATTATTGACAAACATGCATAAGCCAGATATTTATCAAAATAAAATAAACACAAGCCATGTTTGAATTTTAGCACAATAAAAACCAAACGGAATATTCTTCATTTCTTCTGAGAAAAGATATTTTTTTGTTCAGATCAAACTAAATTAACTCACGAGAACATGAATAAATGCATGTACTTTAAATCTACTTAAAAAAAATAATGCATGCACTTTGATACAAAAACAAGAAAAGAAAAGGAAAAAGCATGCACTTTGATTGATATATAATAATAAAAACATAATATCTTTTCTCTTCACTTGAGATCAAAATGATAGTAATAAGTAATAACAATATCCATCTTTATTGCTCTCAAAATATCTACCTTTATTCTATTTTATTAGAAAAGGACAAACTTAACTAAGCCCTTCACTAGCAATAATAGCACTTAGGATAAACATTAAATAAATGAGAGTTAACCAAAGTTATTGTCACCTCCTCTACCTCTAATGCATGATCAACCCCTAAATCTTCATCCTTATCCTTAATCTTAAGCATGTATAAACTTTTTTTCTCTCTTAAAGAAAATTGCAAAAAAATAAATCATGTGGTGTAAAAACAAAGGAGTTGACTAACAAAATATCTAAGAAACATTTAAGGAGGAAAAAAATACCTCCATATGAACCGGTTTGACTTGTTGTAACTGTGTTTTTTCTTCTTCTTGTTGTTGTTCTTTGTTTTTGATAAGAAATTTGTGTTGTGTATTTTCTATGAAGTTGGAGAATGATGAATGAATAAAATGTGAGAAATAAAAAGAGAAATAGAGAGAGAAAGTTGAGACGGTGTTGTTGTTGGAACAAAAAGAGAATGCAGTTGTCTGCGCTTTTACACGTGTCGTGGGACCATCATATTGCCACGTCACTGGTTATCCTTCTGCGGTAGATATTTTCATTTGAGCATCCAAAATATCTGTCTCTTTTTTTTTTGTTGAAATCAAAAAAATATCTTGTTATCCTTTCTCCCTCACATTTCTTAATCTTATGATAAATGATTAATATTTAATATTTTATGTGGCGTGGACATTACTAAACTTCAAAAATATTTATTCTTTCTCACTTACCTTATTTTTATTCGTTTTTCAAACATTGTATTATTTTTCTTATTATTATAGGAGATATGAAAATAATGTACTTCTTCTTTTTGGGCCTGGTCTAGATATTTTATCTATGCATCTGTACTTTTGTCTGGCGAAACTTCTTTTGGAAGTGATTGAGTGAGGTTGAAAACGACAAATAGATATTTTGAAGTTTACTTGCATCACATATAAATGAAGTTACATAAAAAGATTAAAAGAAATAGTTTTAAGTGAAGTGATTTATTGTTGGGAATGTTTAGGGGAGCATACCGAGTTGCAATGGGATAAACGTCCGGATCCTTAAGAGATTTAGACATCACTTCTTTACGTAAAATTTTAAAATATCAGGTATATAAGTTTTTTTATATATCTAAACTTTCCTTCATTCATAATCGATGTGGACATAATCATTCACACTTGAAATACAACAATCTCTCCCTCAAGTGGAGTCATCCACATCACTAGCCTGATTCACACAAGGATCCCGCTCTCGCCCCCCATCGAGCCTAACAGAGGCTCTAATATCAGTTGTTGGGTAGTCCGGGGAACATCGGGAGTAGCAATGGATTAAACGCTCAGGACCACTAAGAGACTTAGACAACATTTCCACCCAAAACCTTAATGCAATGAGTATATGGGTCTCCTCTCTTATATATCAAATGATTCCTCCATTCTCAATCGATGTAGGACATAATCACTCACACTTGAAACCCAATATTTATCTCTAAATCAAATAGTAGAAATATATTTAATTTTTTACTTAAATGGTACAACCGTTAAAGGAGAAGTGCTCACTTGATCACAAACTCAATTAAAAAAAGATTACGACATAAATTCATAAATAAATAAAATTAAAAGAAAAAAATAATTGTATAATGCGACTAACCCATTTCTTATTTATTTTTTTTCATTTGTATCGGTATGCACAAACTTTTTTTTATTTATGTTTGTGTCTAAGTACCACTTACTCTTGTGAAAGTTCAACAAATACAAATAAAATAATCTTCTTTCTATTTCCTTTTGACAAAGTATTAATAATTCATTTTTACTTCATTTAATGCATTCTTTTGATTTATCATATACAAGACCAAGTTGCTGGTTTGGTCAACTTGGATACATTTTGGATTTATTTGAATTTATCTATGTACAGATGTATTTGTAAGACAATTTGAAAGAGTTTATAAAAATAATTTATGATACGATAATAAACTATTTTTAAGCTTTTTACATATGTTCTTTGAAATAATTTATAAAATTATTTTATAACTCATATAAAATAATTTGATTCTATATAATATTTTGTTATAAAAATAGTTTATAAACAAACATTTATAGCCCCTAAAAAACATTTATATGATAAGTAATGTCATTAATAATTACATAATAGGTTATCCAACTATGAGATGAATCTGATTTAGTTAGGAATGACAAACTAGGTTGGTATGTCTTATTTTGGTCCGCTCTGTTTTTAACTTGTCAAAAACAAGATGAAGCGGGGGCAGACCAATTTAGTTGATTGAGTTTAAATTTTCACCTTCATTCCGCTCTTTGGTGGATAAACAAGTAGTCTGAACAGTCCACCAAACAATTTTTTCCTTTTATTTATATAAATCATAAAAATTCATAATTTTGTTGTTGTTATTCATAAAAATAAAAAATATGAAGAGTTTTATTTGAGGAGAAGAAATAATAATAGAGTTATTAACGTGATTTGGTTTTCTTTAAGAGATTAACTTGATTTGTTGTTGTAACCAAAAAAATCTCCAACATTATAATTAATAACAATGAAATGATGATTTAGTGTTATAATATAACTCACATGATTTCTCATTTATAACATCAAAAAATTGATAGTTTTTAATTAAGCTAATCTTCAGGCAGCTCCATCACACGTTTTCAACGAGTATTAAACCAGATATAACAACTTAAAGGATCAAGTTTAAAATTTCTACCGCCTAAAATGACGAGTTAAACGGCAAACTCAGCCCATTTTGCCTCGACCCCAGTTAGAGTGGAGTATAATTTCATCTTGTGCCAAAACATTATTAGATTCTTATGCCATTTTCCTAGCTTAGGTTTTGGGGCAGTCGGCTGGGGGTGGCATTTGACAAGGGTTAGAGAAAAAAAAAATGCTTGGTAGTATAAAACAACAGGTTCTGTGATTCTGTGAATCCACACAAATCACGACAAATTCCAAATCCGTTGGCTGGATAGAAAACAACGACCGAGAAAAAGACGTAAGATAAATCAAATTAGTTACAAGCCTAAAAAAATGAAACCAGCAAAGCTCAAAGAACATTGAATCTATGCCTATTCCTTTCCATCCTATGAGTTTCTCGTAGGTCCTATTCAAATTCTAAAATCACGTTTTTATGAGATGTTTAGGCCATTTGAATTATATAATTCAAACCGCATAGAACGAGTGAGAAACTCATAGGAAAAGAAACGGTCTATAATTATATATATTAACAACAATAATTGGGTCAATTTAAAATGTGAAGAATCGTACTAAGCATCATTATCATCCATTACCTCCCCCAGATCCTGATTATTTCATCTTTTGTTTAGGCTTTCAGGAACTTTTTACTGCTGTCGAGTGTCGACATTTTCATTTTTTTGGTTTGTTTACGACGATGTTTGATGCAGCTATGCTTAGAAACAGCTACACCAAACACACTGACAATTGGTTTATATTTCTTTGAATATTCAACCAGAATCATATATTACTAGGGCGTGACCACCAGTATTATTCTTAAAGACAAAAAAACAAAAATTGTTTTGCAAAAGTTCAATCAAAATATCTGTATACCAACAAAAATAAGAGCCAAAATTTTTTCTATACTTCACAGAATAATTGACTGGATTTGACAAGACGGAAGTGGAACTGTATATGAACAGAATAGGCTTTGACTTCATGCCAAAGGACAATCATAGTTTGAGAGCTTGGAAAGCAGAGGAAATGAGCCCCCCCACCCCCCTGGCATTAACTCCCCCAAGATTTCATGACCTTGCTCCAGTCCTGCCTGCATTGAATTTTTAATATGCTTGCTTCTAGCATATAGTTGTCTACAATCTTCACATGCCAAGCTTAAATTAATAGAATACATGATCCAGTAAAATGCAAAACAAGCAGTTTTGATTCAAGTTTCTGGCTTCTGTTGACTTTCTGGAATGGCAGTATCTTGCAAATCAATTCTCCCTGCATGAATACAGCGTGTTAAAACATATGCCTTACAATTACGGACTATAACTAATATTAATATTGGTCACACTGGAAGAAACAAACTACTAAAGATAAGCGTTGTTGCATCAGAAGAAATTAGAACGTGCAAACTTGCAACGTCTCAAGTTACAACTGTACATGCGTGCGTTGAGTATGGATGATCATACCTAACAAGGAAATCAAGGAAGGGGATTTTGATGACCCATTTATTCTGATATCTTCATCTGCAAAATATAATGTCAAAATCTGAGGATGAAATACTAAAAAAATTAAAGCAGCAAGTGATGGTTGTGTTAGTCAACAAGTATTT
Organism: Medicago arabica; assembly: GCA_946800305.1. Taxonomy (NCBI): domain Eukaryota; kingdom Viridiplantae; phylum Streptophyta; class Magnoliopsida; order Fabales; family Fabaceae; genus Medicago; species Medicago arabica. The sequence continues at coordinate 3,338,274 of OX326965.1, forward strand.
GTCATACTCTTGGTCATCCTAAGGTGCGGTTATTTTATTTGTCCGATAACTTCCTAGGCCATATTTACAACAGTTGGAGGATAAGCATTTCATTTAATGGCACGAAAACACATTTCTTTGAATGAAATTATTTTGTTTTCAAATGAATTTCCCAGATTTTATTCGTAAGAACTATTAGATTTAGATGCCGTCTTTTTGTGTCATTTTATGTTAATCTATCATATGGTCTAATACAGGTTCCACAACAAATGTCAAATACCAAGAAAGCTTGCAACTGTCCTGCATCACCCCGTCTTTATTGAGCTGAATCTTAGTTCATTCATTCTCTTATCTCAGTCAATCTCCCAAGTTTAGTTAGCAAAATAATTATCATAGTCTCCCAGCTTTCTTAATATAAATGTAAATCCAGGAAATCACCAAACACGAATAAAATTCCAAAATTACGTTTTGTCCTGACAAAGTATGAAGCACCCAAAGTTGCATACCTGTACTTTCAATCGATTTAAGGATGTCCGATTTCTTAAATGTATATCCTATGAAATTAGTGTCTTTGGATGTCAACATCTGCAAGTGTTGAAAACAAATATTACAACTTTGCAACTTTAAATAAACAGTAAAAATTTTGTCAATTTTTTTTAAAAAAAATAAACAGTAAATTATCAAGGAAGCTGTTCAAAAACAACAGCATAAGTGTTTCAGCTTAAAAAAAACTACTAAAGCAAATGATTCTAGAACAAATTTGACAATAACACAGAAATAGAGGACAAACAGATTTTACTAGACCTTTTTACTCCAGGTACTGAACTGTTCATCAAATTAACATTCTAACCCAACAAATGCAGTCAACTAAACTATGAATATATGTAAATGTAACAAGAGGCAGACATAATTATTTAAAAAATAATAATAAAGGGTAACCAAAATTAAATTGTCTTAAGTTATTATTAGTTAAAGAAATGGTGCAACCAAAAGGAAGTGTTCTTTTTTTGTATATCTGCACTATGCCCATATATATATATATATATATATATATATATATATATATGGCATGGAAAAGTTCAAAGACACAAGCAGATGTACTACAATTAAAAGCATGGATGTTCTTGCTAATGATCTTGATAAATCAAAAGATTAAAAAAATACCTTTCTCCAAGGTCCCACAGTTTCTGTTACAGATGGTGGGCCTACCTGCCAATTATAGAAATCACAAGTTTAGGTGCGCTTAGGAAGTATGAAAATAGAAGACATAAATCAACTAAAATGTTCAATACTACCCAAAAGCTACAGTTTTGGAAAATATTCTGTTACCGACTCATTGTCTGCACATGATAACAAAATTGAAAGGAAAGGTCCAAATAACTCGCACGTGGATCCCATCCAGTGACATGAGAGGAAAGTGGGGTCTGGACCCTTGAATACAAAATGGGTGGGAGGGGTTTTTGATATGAAAAATGGGAGAAGAAAAATTTCAAGGGCGAGATTTAAAACATGTGAGAGAAAAAAAAATTGAGAATCCAAAATAAAAAATACTTTTTTGGAAAAGATTAAGGAAACAATTTCAAACGGAAAAAAAAAAAGTTTAAGCTTATATTTAGTTGGCATTTTCTTTATCACTTCGAAAACTAACCAATTCTTATAGAACCAACAACAGCTACAAAACCATTTTCCCACTTGCTGGGATCAATTAGATGCATCCAACAAATATCATAAGGTCCTAATATGAATCACATCTGACTATAAACCATTTACGGCATGGATCACCGATTCTTATAGAATTGTTAAAGAATTGGTTTAAGACTGTTATTACCATAAATCTAAATTAATATTACATTAAAATATAGATACAAAGAGACGGTACTCAGGAATGCATGTTTGCTTTTTAGAATTAAAACTGTAACCATTTCCTGTAATTTACCCAACAACTTTAACTTTTAGGAACGTTGATCATTAACATTGTACTAGAGGTTTTATGATCCAACATTTAGTAGTTGGATCCTTGTTACCCCCTTCTAAATACAATCATGAAATTTTGTTTGAGCAGAAGGCAAAGTGGGGTTTATGTGTCTTCCATGCAAGAGACCTGAGGCTGGCCAAAATTAAACAGTAGCAGGAACAGTAATTTGCACTGTGTTAAAAATGGGGGACGAAATTTAGAGTACGTGTATAACTAAACCATTTAGGGTATTATCTTGCACATGCATAATGGCACATTTTCTTTACCTGTTCCATATGTTTGGTAATCAAATGATTTTAGAGCTTACCACAAATTATAGCATGTGAATAAATTTCCAATGCACAAACTTTCCTGTAATATGTACTTACATCAGGAAACTTTTCAAAGTTCTGTGTGTCCAAGTCTCCAATGACTGTAGGTTTATATGCAGCTTCCAATTCATAAAGCATGTCCCACTGAACACCCCTGAACCATGGATGAGCCTGAAAAACAGGTGTACTGTGTTTAAAATTGACTTATGCAGGTTATTAGTATTTGGAATCTTCCAACAGCATAACACTAACTGCCTGACATGTGAGGAATCATCAGTTTCTTAACTAGAATAAATAGGTTGAGAGAAGGAAAAACAAACAAGGAATATGGTTAGTATTTTAATGAATTGTCATTACAAACAGGCTATGTGTGGTTGGTTTCACAGTAGAGAGTTATAATTGATTTTGCTTCCTGTCAAACATGATTTTAATGAAAATAGGAAATTGGAAGCAAACAAGAAACACGCTTCCTGAAACGGACTTGGGTATTGTGGGGTATTTAACTAGCTTGGTTCTTCCCCCTTGATAGCTAGTTTTTAAAGGAGGGTTTCCCAAATTCTAAGATACTTATTCACTTCCCAATGCCCACTTAACGAAAGCAACATGTTAGCATCAGTAAGAATTTTCTTTGACCCTCTCCAAAATGTAAATCAAACAGGGTGTTTAGTTACTGTCATGCCAAATATTTTAAAATCCAATCCTTGATTTGACTAGGAGTGATAAAAGTAGTTTTTCATTGAGTTGGAAATTTTGCCGTAAGTTTTACATCAAACTATCTTTTAAAGTAAAAAACTAAAACATAAATTATGTTACTTATAAACTCAATTGTAACCAAATCAATTATACAAAAACAACTCCATTCAAAATCGCATTTTTCGAGCAGTCACCCAAACACACATTACTCTCATGAGAGATGTTACCTTTATTTCGTCTACTCCTCTTGTTCCTAGTCTTGTGTCAACGTCACATAGTAAGCGACAGATGAGATCCTTAGCTTCAGCTGATATCTTGGGTTCTTCAGGGAATTTCAGGCATGTTTTCCAGTTCACAATCTGACACAAACAACACAGGAACACCAACTTGTTAGGAATAATTAATTTAGAAGATATAGGGAGGATAGAAAATTCAATCAACAGCAATACCTTACGGCAGGTCATCCTTGGATCATCAGAACAAAATGGAGGATATCCAACAAGCATCTCATACAAGATTGCCCCAAGAGACCACCAATCACACTCTATTCCATACCCCTTCTTGAGCAAAACTTCAGGAGCCATGTAATCAAGAGTTCCAACAGTTGAATATGCCTGAAGTGTAAAGTTGATAAAGTTAACAGACTTTGTAGTTTAAATATCAAACAAGATTGCCCCTTAATATTACATAGTAGTGGCTTGATAAATTTTCAATAAAAGTTAAAGCATTTTTGGATTTGATTGTTCTCTTTTTCGAAAGTAAGAAGAGTTCCCTGGAAGATTTCGATTATAAACAGTTTACAATACCAAATAAATTAATTCAAACAAACACAAACACTAATCCATACGCTTCAACTATTTCTCTGTTACACCACCACTAGGTACACATGACATACTGAGGAACTTAACATAGGGGAGACTCATACCAATGCACGGCGATTACGCTTCCACGCCTGTAATTGTTCCTTTGGCATCAACCAAGGGGATACAAAATTATATTCAGTTTCACTAGTTGATTCTTGACCGTTGAAATCTTCATTTTCCAATAAAATTGTTGAATACTTGTCATCAAGAGTCTTACATAAGCCGAAGTCTGAAAGCTTCAAATGACCATTTTTATCCAGTATAAGGTTATCTGGTTTTATATCCCTACAAGCAAAATACCGTCAACTCAGCATAACACTACTTACTCTCAATAAATTTTGAAATATTCCTGCAGATGCATGTTAGTACGTTACATATAATCTTATGTAAGTGGTAAATGTGGCTTTGATCACCTGAAGACAAAACGTTATTGAAAGACCAGTTGACTGTACAATAATTTAATATAATCATTCATTTCACAACAGCCTAAAAGTGGACAATAATTGGAGTGTCCCTAACTATAGTCATTTAAAATCTGATGACAAGCTACATATAAATCACATAAGTTCTACTCAACATCTGCATTCCTTGTTAGTACGGTAAGCTTCTTACAAGTAAGATACTTCTTTGTGCTACTTCAGAGCAGTGTTTTATTTTTTTAGACCAAGCCGTAAGCTAAGTTTTACCTCCCAAGTGTTCTCTGCCTACAACTCATAGTATGTTATGCTGCATAAACTGGATATTGCCAACCAATAGAACAAAATTGTACAATTCGAAAATAGCCATACCTATGTACATAGTTGTGCTGATGTATTGAGTGGATAGCAAGAATACTTTCGGCAATGTAGAAGCGTGCAACATGTTCAGAAAGAATATCTTCTCTCATTAACAATGTCATAATGTCACCACCAGGTAAATATTCCATGATGAGATATAGGAAATCTGAATCTTGGAACGAATAATGGAGTTTTACTATGCATCTGCTATCAACCTCTGCCAGCAAGTTCCTCTCAGATCGTACATGTTCGACCTAAATTAGAAGAATGGCATCACGATGTAAATACAAGCACACTAATTGATTCTAAACTCCAAAGGAGAGACTAACTTCATAGATGGTTTTTTGTATTCTGGCATTGAAATTCTTAACCTGTATATAATTATTGAACCCGAAGCTTACAAGTTACAATGATTATTTTACTCGATTTTTATCCATTATCAAAGTACATATGGAATCAGCTTCATGATCATGACTGACAAATAAAATTGCAAGACAACATAACTGCTAGAAATAGCATGAAGGTATAAAGAAGAATCAAGTTTGGTGATCGCACAGTGCCTTCTATTAAAATAAACAGAGTTACAAAAATAAGATACTATTTGCTGATTAACAAATAAGAAAAATTATACATAATAAATGCATCCATATAACACTAGTTTACTAACAAATCACAATCATATGCTGATAACTGAAAACTAGCAAGGCATCTCAGCTGGATACATTAATGATTTTGAGAGTTAAACTCAAATTTTACCATATATACAAACAAAAGTCAAACCATCAAAATATCAATTAGTTTAATTAGGGAAGCATTAATGAAATCCATTACATGGAGGAAATTTGGTAAAACACTGATAAATTGTGGGTTTTGCTTCTTTTCTGTGGTAACTGGTGTATTTTTTAAGATTAATGCATTAAATTAGCATGTGCAAAATTTGATAACCGGTACCTGTCCACGGCTAAGCATCTCTGACTTCTTCAATTTCTTCATGGCAAAAATCTCTCCAGTACTTTTAGCGCGACATAACCTCACCTACATTTTTCAAAAAAGCAAACAACTTACACTGATGCACGAACATACTTTAAGATCATAATAACAAGCATAGACTGCATCAAAGAAACTACAAGTTTACGAAGTAAAATTAACAGCAAACAATTTGCTTAGATGTGTTTCTGTACCTCGCCGAAAGCACCTTTACCAATTACTGTTAATTGCTCGAAATCATCGATTCCAATTTTACGTCTCTGAAGTCTCATGTACTCAGTTTCTTTACGCTCTAAATTCCTCATCATCACCTCCTGCTCTTCCGCTGGTAATTGAGATTCCTGCACTTTCCTTTGCAGCGCTCTGCGCCTGAAAAACAGAGCAACAACAAAATTCAAATAATAACACTTCATAATCATAATATTAAATAAATTCAACATAACACTATCATAATCACAGATAAACTACATGTTTAAATGCAAATAATATTATAATTCACATATAATCTATTACTATTGATACATAATCTATAATCTAAAAATAAAAATCTATTTCAATTAAATTAAAACTTAAAAATTAATAATCAATACTTCATGAAACAGAGCAATAACAAATTTCAAATAATAACACTTGATATTACTTACATAAATTCAACATTACATTATTATAATCATCGCATGTACCGAATCACAGATAAACAAAATGTTTAAATTCAAATAATCTTATAATTAACACATAATCTAAAAATATATTACTGTAGAGAATTGATTAATCTGCATAAAATTTAAACTAAACTTAAACAAACTATTAAATACCGAAGATCATCAGAAAGTGAAAGTAATAAATACGAAACGAAAACAGTGAAATGCGAGTTAGGTAGTTATGTTATGTACCTATCTTTGCGATCCTGCAATCCTTGAAGATAATTCTTATAATGATTCTCGATGAATTGTTTAGCAGCAGCGGCTTTCTGTTTCGTTACCGGAGAAGAAACCGATACATCGGTGCCGGAGTCAAAGTCACCGCGATCATACTTCATGTTAAGAGCACCGAGACGAACGGTTCCATCGTAACCGTCCATTGCGATCGGCGATCACGAGATCTAAGGTTGAGATTGCGATGATGATGAAGAAGGAGGTGTTGTGAAGAGTGAGGGAGGTGTAAGTAGTAGTAATGTTGTTGGTGGTGTGAGTGGGAACGAAGGAAAGAGAAAAAGAGGGAAGTATTTGTTGGAAAAGGAAAAAAAAAGTGCTTCAAAGCTGTAATGAAGCTGTCTTATCTGTAAATATGAGTTGTCTTTTCTTAATTTTTTATTTTTAATATTTTTATTCTTAATTTTTTATCTTGTCTTTTTGATTAGTTGCATTGCACCAAAGTCAATGTAATACTCTTTTTTTAGAGGGTCATCAATGTAATAATACTCTTCATTAAATATGGTAACTTAATAACTTTTCCTTCTTTTTATTATTTATGACTTTTCCTTTTTTATAAAGTCTCCTTACTTATTTTTCTAGTATAATTATTTGAAAAATATAAAGTTATACTATATAAAGAAATTAGGGGATTTTGGTGAGATTTTGAACCGTCTTTTTTGTTATTTCAAATGTATCTTAAAACAAATTTTCCTATAATAATGTTTATATTGTTGATGTTATTAAAATAGATAAGAGTTTTTGTTTTATTTGTTATATTATTTTTTTTAAGAAGCTAAAATAAATTATATTACCAACAAATAAAAGCGTCATTCCTAGCACAAATCGCAATTGTTATATTATTGTTGTCATTGAAAAAGTTAAATATAGTTTATTGAGTTTGTTGCATTTGAAAAGATAAGTATTTTTTGTTTGTGTGTAAATCTGGTATCCTGGACGCGCAATTGCGAAGACTAATCCCTCGAGCACTGTGGGATACAAATGGGCTCTCCCTAATAATTTTAACGTTCTTGCATGTCAAGACTAGATTTGAACCCAAGATCTATCTTGGTTAAGCTATAAGAGACTCATTTCATCTCATCCAAACGCTTTTGCGTATATGGAAAGACAAAAATCTTTATTGAGTTTGTGACATTTATTATTGCTGTCATTAAGATAAATATGGTTTATTGAGTTTCTTACATTTGAAATAACAAATACATATACTTATAATTTTAATCTATATCAACAAGTTTATATAAAATATCGTTTGTAATTTACACATAAAACTTCTATAAAATATTGTTGAAAATTTATATGCGTTGACGCAATAAAAAAACAAAACAAGTGGATATGAGAGTGCTCGTTTTCTGCTAATGTTTGATAAAGAGAAAATCTCTTTTAATAGCAATAATTTCATTGTTTTAAGATGAATAAGTAAAACATATTTTTAGATAAAATCTATAAGTAGAATATGCCTTACATACATGTATTGTCTTTGTCAAACTAATTTAGTTTATGATGGTTTTACACCAACAAAATGGTTTTACACCAACAAAAAACAGAAAAATGGTTTTAGACCTAATTTGGAATGTGAACGAAAAATATAGTCAAATATGTCAACATTAAAAAAAAAAATTACTGTATTCTTTTTACATTTTGTCAACAAAAAAAAAAAGTGTTCTTTTACGTAGTTATAGTATATTTTTATGCTACTGTATTAATATTGTCAAAAAGTTACCACTTTATCAATCCCTTCAAAAAAAATACTACTTTATCAATATAAATAATTCTAAAAAGGTAAAATAAAAAAATAAAAAAAATTAAACAACGTTAAATTTGGTGGCTGTGTCTTATAGTATCTTTAATTCTTTATCATGGATTTTATGTGTAAAATGTTAGTATCTTTGAAATATTGCTTAACCAATCAAATGGAGTAATTTTTATATAAAAATGTATAATATAATTATAATTTTTACATATGTTTGATATATAGAGGAGAGAATTATTTTTAGTAAATTTCTTAAATGTTATACCTAAGAGTATTTGTTTTTTTTTTTTGAAAGGACCTAAGAGTATTTGATAGTATGTTCCGTTTTATATTAAGCCCTGTGTCAATAAAATTAGGAAATTCATTTAATCCAATTTAATTAAATTCTATGTATTAGTATTAAATTTGTTGTTGAGTGAGTGGGGTGGGGTTGTGATTTGTCCATCGTTTTCCTCACACATGAAAGTGATGGAATCTTTGGAAGCATTTTTCACATCCATCATGATAGCAGATTCTGACTTGTGGAGAGATACATAGAATCAAACAACGCTATTGTCGGCGGAGATCCATAGATCAAATAGAAAATGTTTCATAGCCACGTTCTGATAATTATGCGTGTAAATCACGCATGTGTTGCACAGGTCTTGCTGTGTGGCGAGGGGTCCATATTACGGATCTCAACGGGCATGGCAATGGTGCGGAGCATTCTCCGACCCCTCGTTTCCGATCCTCTATTGCTGAAGAATTTTACGAGTAGATCGACGATGAGTTAAAACGTATGAAGATAGAGATTTTAAATAAAACCTAAGATAAAAAGTCAACACTTAAATTAAATATTTGATCGTCGATAGCACAAGAACGAACAAAAAATGGGAAATGTCGACAGCTATACAGGTTCGAGAAATACAAACCGACAACAACAACAAAGGTTAAGTGTGTGTTGGGTCATGGCATGTTAACGTTGATGCTAGTTCAATAATTGTCACAAATATGGTATGTCACTTAAATGACCGGTACTTATTTTATCTTGAAAGGTTAAGTGTGTTGTTGGTCTCAAGAATTATATGTTGATCAACAATGAATTTTTGTGTTCGTTCTCATTCGTGAGAACAATATAGTTGACCAAAAGAGATGGTCTAAGGACGATGTTTTTTTTTTTGGTTTATTTAAGGGTGATGTCTTATTAAGAACTAGTATTTGAGCTTTTCTCTTGGGGAGTGAGATGTCTCATCACATTTTTTAGTTGTGAAGGAGTTCCTCCCCTTACATTAATTTCCGAGTATGAAAGTGGAGTTATGCCTCGTCATGTAGACCGATGATGGAAATGTTGCATCCTGGCAGGGCTGTCCCATAGCCGTCGAGGTTGGCTAGACCATTGGGTCTCAGAAATTTTGAGGTTGATAATTTTTTTTTTACAACATAAGAACCAAAATTATAAGTTATATATTAATGAAGTTAACAGTTACACGAATGATTGTGCCATTGTCCGGTGGTAAAGCTTCTTACACCTTGTTACGAGGTCAATGGTTCAGTTCACCACCCGACATGTTCGCTATTTTATAATAATTTTTTCGGTCAATTGTTTTTCTCTACATTGCCTTACTTTTTTTTTTGGGCTTATACTCTTAATTAAAAACAAAAACTTGCATTTTAAGTACAAGACACGTTATAACACATATTTAATGTTTGTTTTTTTTAGTTCAACACCCAACATGTTTACTATTTTATAATAATTTTTAGTCAATTGTTTTACTCTACATTGTCTTACATTTTTTTGGGCCTATACTCTTAATTAAAAACAAAAACTTACATTTTAAGTACAAGACATGTTATAACACACAATTGATATTTTTTTTATTACAAATTTTGGATGTTATTTATAATTTACACTTTTATTTATTTATGACTTTTATTAGGAGGGCCAACTTCTAAAGTTAAAACGAGCCTCCAAATTATTTAAGATTGCCCTGCATCCGGGACCAATGTTTCATAAATCGAGTGTTAATTCGTCGAGTTTACATTTTTAGGTATCAAAATCGTGTCAATTCAGAGGTAAACTTGATTTTGATAAAATCGGAGTGTTTGACGAGTTTGACTCGAGTTAACTCGGTCAAATTCGATAAACTCGTGTAAACTCAACTGAGTTTATCGAGTTTAAGTCTAAAAAAATTAGGGAAAATTGGGCCTTTTTTTTTTACCCATTTTATTTCAAAGCCAAATTCCTTTTTTTCAAGCTCAAAGACTAAATAGTTGCCTTTACGTAATATACTGCATGGCTTTCTGAAATGAAACGTTTCTTTTTCTTTCTTCTCCGAGTTCTCAAATCATGAACAGATGAGCACGTATCAGTTAGGGTTAAGGTGGTGGAAGGAAAACTATTCCGATTCCGAGAAGAATTTTATGAAGTTGGAGATGAAGACATAAATGAAAATGATGTTATGGAACTTTAGAAGGATATTGATCTTTTGAAGAAATTTACTAGTTTATTGTTTGGATAGTTTTGTTAACAACTTTAGGAACTTGTGAAACTTGTCTTTTTTGATGGTTAAGACTTTAGAGACTTATGATTTTGCAAGTTTATTTTGTATTTTAATTTTAGTTGAAAACCTTTATAATTTAGTCATATTTTGCACTATTGGATTATTTACAATATTATATTAGTTTACACATGTCATGTAAATAAAAAAATTTATTTAACTTTAATTTTAGGTAAACTCGTACGAATTCTCGAGTCGAGTTTACCTAGACAGAACAATTTGAAGTAAACTCTCGAGTTGTAAAACCTTGTCCGGGACATATATGTCATACGAGCCTTTACTGACTTTTACTCATCTGGTCTTCTTTTATTATTCTACAAAAACAGAAACAAAAGAAATAACATAAACACGTGGGTTGCCTGCATCCTACGCAATGCTCTTTTAAAGTCACTAACTCGAAGGATAAATAAAGATTATTTTGCTCAATCTTAATCATACAGACCATCATGTGCAGATGTTGCTAAAGATCATTCTTTCACACAGTGGTCAATAACATCAACCATACAACAAGAGTCCTAAATGGAAGGACTTTTCACGAACTAGCAATTTCAAACTCAATTTTTTCCTCACCTATGTTCAATGTCAACTTACCATGATTGACATCAATTATGGCACCTACAATGGTTAGGAAAGGTCTTCCTAAAATAATTAGAACTTGGGAGGCCTCCTTCATTTCCATCACAACAAAATATGTCGGGATAAAAAAGTTTCCTACTCTCATAGGATATCCTCGAGAATTTCAACCAGGCATATAATGGAGCGGTCGGCTGATTGCATGGTCATATTGGTAGATTTCAACTTTCTTAGGTCAAACCTCTTGCAGAGGGATAATTGCATAAAACTCACACTGGCCCATAAATCACACGTAGTCCTCTCGATAGTTTCATTTCTAATCACACGAGAGATGAAAAAATTCTTAGGATCTTTAAGATTTGGAGACAATTTGTTTTAAATTATAACACTGCATTCTTCTATTAGAGTCGGTGTCTCATTGTCTTTTATCTTTCTTTTTGTTTTACTAGCTTATATCGTTTTTTGATAAGCTATTCCAAATTGCTTATATCGTAAAACCAATAACTTATCATAATTTATCCCAATTTTGCCCCTTGTAAACTTTATTTAAAAATAAATATTTATTCAAAACATCACTTTATGTCATTTCATATTTACACAATAACTTGATGACTAATTATATCAAACAATACAAATTCAATAAGTTGGTTTATTTTTGCCCTGAAAGATTAGTTAAAAATAATAATTAATGCCCTTCTTACAAAAAAAAAAAAAAAAAAAGATTAGTGCCCTGGACACCAATGATAACCATTTGAATTTGTAGCGAGATTTATAAAAGAAAAGCGGCGCGCTCCGGTTTGAGAGAGGTAGCCGGAGACCGTAGTCAATATGGCAATCACCGACTCCGACTATGAAGGCGCCGCTATTCATTCCCTCGGTTCTCTCTTCAATGTTACCCAAGTCTTTCTCTGGTAACCAACTCACTCTTCATTCACTCTCTCTCTCTGCAACATTTGCGTTTCATTTACCTTTTTACCCTTCTTTTTACAGGGACGATGGCTTCCAAGCTCAACCGTCGTTTGAAGCTGATCAGAATAACAATCACGAATCAAACCCCATTCCTGGCTAGTTCTTCTCATTCTTCATTTATTTTTCACTGATTAATTAATGTAGCTGTAAGGTTTTGTATATTCAAAGGGTTTTGCATTTTTTTGTTTGTTTTATGTTTTTGTAGGTTGGAGCGAGATTATTATTTTACCTGAGGATTTGGAATTGAATAAACAAATGAACGAATTGGGTCTCCCTCTCTCCTTTCAGGCAAAGAATGAGGTAACTGTAACTACAGTTAGCAGATTAAATTGTTTTCTTGATATATGGTTTAATAGAAAGTTAGGTTTGCGTATTCAATGTCTAAGGACTGCATTATCACATTGATTCAAGCCAGAACTTGAACATTATCACTCCTTACTAAAGAGTGATAATGTTCAAGTTCTGGCTTGAATCAATTTAGTGTATGTGTGGATTGGCACGCTGAGTTTCACAGAATTACGACGTGGCACCGTGGTTTTAGCAAAAACTACATTTTGAAACTTCAACAAAATCTTTATGTCATCATAATTTCGTCTTACTCACAGTAATTCCAAACATGAACTACATATACTGGCTCCAATTGAGCTACTCTGAGCTCACTAGCTGTCAGTTTGGTAACAAGCTCAATTAGCCTTAGCTGCCCAACAACTTAGATAGCGAGCGAAGCTCGAATTTGTGTGTCAATTTAATTAAAGAAATGAGTTTATTTGTTACAAAAATAAAACCACATGCATTTTTCTCAAGTGATTCACTCAGTACACAAGTGAACCAGGCTATTACTAGCTCACAAGTGAGCTTAGCTATTCGTCTGCCCTAGTTTTGATTAAGAAAATATTCAAAGTCCACAATCTGATAATAAAAGGTACTTAAGGTTTGATTGTTGATAGTTTAGCTTTGCAATAAATTCAATAATATTTATGTCTTGTTTATACAGTGACTGTCTAAGTTATTACTATAAAGGGGGTGTTTGGGTAAACAACTTAATTAAGCACTTGTGTATAGGTTGTTTTTATATGCAATTTTAGAGAGATTATGAACATAACCTGAAACCAATTTATAGTCTTATACTTCAGGTTATTTTTATAAGCGTTTCCAAGCACATACACAAATGAATATGTCATATAAGATAAGCTCATGTATGTTATTCAAAACACATACAAAAGCCATAGTTTTAGTTTTATAATTGCAAATATTGTCTTTTCTCTTGTTGAATGAGCATCATCACCCTTTCTCTTCTATCATTCATGCCATGCTCTTTATATATATAAGGCTATTACTTTCTGAAGTGCTATCATATGTTGGTCTATCTTGTCATAGAAATGTGGACCAGTAAAAGGCAAAAAGAAGGGTGCACGTTCCAAGCAGCCACACACTTGTAGCAACCCTGTTGATGAAACTCTAAATGAAGTGAGTGCAGAGGAGGTTATATCTCTTGCTAAATTTCATGACAAAACTAACAGTTCATTATCTTGTATATCAATGCTGGGCCAAAGTGAATCATCCTACTGTGATGGTGCAGTGGAAGTTGACATGGCCCAATCTGTCCCTGGTGAAGGAGATAATTCAACATGCTGCACCGGGTTCGCTAATGGTGTTTTCGAGGAGAGAATTAATAGTATAAATAATGCAGAAACTAATGATGCCCAGAACTGCGACTTTGATCTTAAAATTGCATATGCCTCGGATACTGGAATCTCTGCTGGAAGCCATTTAACTGGTGCTGGTGTCAATTTTTGTGGGATAGAGCTGGGTGAAGTTGACAATGAATGTTTAGAACTTTCACCAGCTGTTTGCAAAAGTACAGATTGTGAGACTATTTGGAATGACGATGGTGCTGCCACTTGGCAGCCGCCAGCTAACGAATCAGAATCACTTCCCATGAGTTTGGAAGGGGTTGCATGTGACAGAGTTGATGGGTCAAATGATTGTGGTGAATTTGGAGATTGGATGGTGTTATGGGATACTTTTTATGGGAGAAGATACTTCTACAATGTCAAAACAGACACTTCTACATGGGACCCACCCTCAGGGATGGAGCATCTAGCATTTGGTGGGTGTACTGAATTAGATGATAGTGAAGTTTTAAAGTCATTAGAGGAGTGTGAAACACAAAACAGCATCAAACAACCTGAAGAAACCTTGGTAGAAGAGAACTTATCAGGAAATCAACATGAAGAGTATTCAGCTGAGATTGGAGTCGCTGCTGGAAATTTGGTCTCTGTTATTGCTACAAATAGTGAAGACCAATCTCTTCATCATTCAGATGAGAATCTTGAGAAAACTAGTTGCAACGGCAGAGTTTCATGTTGTTCTATATCAAATACTCTGGATCACGTCGTTAGGTATTTTATGTTCTAAACTTCTAGTTTTACTTCAAGAATAAATGAACTGCTCAATAATATATTAAACCAAAGCAAAATTTTCTTGACAAATTTATCAAGCTTGCAAAGAACAATATAAGTGCTGTACCTAATGTATATTTATCTGTTCTTTCCAACAAATTTTCATGTTTTGCAGCTCTAACAATAGATGCAGTCAAGCAACATCAGAGGTAGATCATACACCAACGGAAAACATGGTAATCGATACGCCTGAATTGGATAGTAAATCTGATCCTTTCATGTCAAAACAGAAAAAGAAAGTGAAAAGACAACACAGGCGGAAGAAATTGTATTATGATGAAACTGAAGGTATGAGATCAATGTTTTTTTATTGGAAACTGCTTCTACCGCATGTCTGCCTTCTGCAGTATGTTGCTATTCTAATGAATCTTTAAGTTAACTTGTTCCAAATTTATGACAATATTTTCTAAGGACTCAAACATATATAGCGCTTGACAGATGCTTATATGAAGTTGTAGTATCTAAATATCTAGAATACTGGATAGATGCTTGTGTAATTGATAATAACTAACATGCCAATCTAACGCTAGATATTAGTGCCTGCATATAGGTTTTATCCAGCAGCTGCCATATGTTGTTCAAAGTTGACGGCAATGCCATTGTAATAAACATTTTTCATTTTGCAGATGTCGAATTTCAAAAAATGCCTGAAGCTTATTCTGCAACAATTGAAAAATATTGGTGTCAGAGGTATATTTTATTCTCTAGATTTGATGATGGTGTAAAAATGGATGAGGAAGGATGGTTTTCTGTCACTCCAGAGATTATTGCACATTATCAAGCATCACGTTGTGCAGGCGGCACAGTAATTGACTGTTTCACCGGCGCTGGTGGGAATGCCATCCAATTTGCACAACGGTGAGTAGTGGGTATTAACTAGTCATGTGTTATAGCTGATATATTCATCTTGTTTTTGGTTATTGTGATGAATAATGTTAATGAGTTGTATTGTATTCACCAAACTTGGAAATAATTGATGTTTTCCAAGGAAGAACAAAAAAATTAATATTTGGTTAGGTAAGATTAATCTGTCCTTATGGAATTTGAATAAGAAGATACCACAGCAAGGGAGAAACAGTTAATATATTCCTGGGTTTGTTGTTATACTCACATTTATACACAATGTGTTCCGACTTGCTTTGGGTTCAGTACGACGATATCAGCCTATATGAGTACCTTCATGTTCTCAATGGATTTGCCTTCATAATCTCAATGGATTGTTTATGGCTGCAACATCACTCTTCACTTTTTTACCGGATTTAGTATTGATGTATACAATGTTTTTGTTTCACTCAATGGTGTTTGTTCTGATTAGATTGTTCACCTGGTAATTTCCAAATTTAATTCTTATAAATTGCACCATTCTGTGAGCAATATTTGTTTATGTATAAATTGTGTGATTGTACACTTGCATCAGACATTATTAGCATATATCCATCATTCATACAGTCCTCCTCCTTGTCTTTAGTTTATATATGTATTATATTCCACTTTATTTTAGTCTAGTAATTGCCTGTTAGAGTTCCAAATATTCCTTTCATATAAATCTTAATTATAAACGGATAAAATGATAACAAAATCTCTTGTTTTATGTAGACAAGTGATTCATGTTGGGTCATTGATGTAGTTTCACGATAAAACAATATTCATAACGACTAATCTAATTTGTAGGTATAACATTGTTATATTGGTCAAATACTTGAGTCTTTCTCTGAGAAGGTTTTTTGAAAATGATTATTGATTCTATTCATGGCAATGAATTATTTGATGTTACAGGTGCAGACATGTGGTTGCAATTGATATCGATCCATTGAAGATTGATTATGCTAGGCATAATGCTGCTATTTATCGAGTGGATGATCAAATTGACTTCATAGTTGGTGACTTCTTCGTCTTGGCACCAAAGTTAAAGGTGCTCAAGTTTCCTTTTTACATGTTTTGCCCACAGGAGTTGATGGCATAATTGACATACTTTAGCCTTGTCGCGTATATTTTTGATTTTTTAAAATAGGGGTAGCATTAGAAAGGCAAGCATAAAACGTCAGGTTTTTGTCCCGTATAGTTTTGCCCACAGGAGTTGATGGCATAATTCACATGCTTTAGCCATGTCGCGTATATTTTTGATTTTTTAAAATAGGGATAGCATTAGAAAGGCAAGCTTAAAACGTCAGGTTTTTGTCCCGTCTTTATCTGTCTAATTGTGATCTCTTGCCTCTGCCAAACTTTAACAAACCTAGGTAATATTTATCCTCATCTGTATCCTCTTGATGATCATGATCTCCCTGTTTATCACCTCTCTTAATATTCCTTGAAAATCAAATGATTCTATTAACTGGGATGTCAGGTACATACATTATATCAAACAATATTTTATTGGGGGTGGGGGAGCACATGAGTGGCTCATTTGTTACCATTACCATACCATTTATTTCTAGATGAGCAGTACTGGTGCTGTCAAGCAATTGATTTCAGATATGTTATGTTTGGATGAAGGATATAAGGAGTTAGAGTAATTATGAACTTATGATTATTCAGGGCAGTTGGTTAGTTAGAGGGGATACCATATATAAATAGGAGAAATAAGAATGAAGGGAATAGTTATGGACATTTGATAGTTGTGATGAAAGAAGAAATCCTTTGTGAAGAATTATATTCTCTATTTTCTTTCAGTTTTTCAATCATACGCTTGACTCTTTCTATCTTTCTTTCATTTCAATTTCTCTGGTTCCTAACGCGTTCCATCAATTCTTTCTATGACTTAGCTGTTGCATTTAGGCTAAATGCACTGTTTAAAATTTCCACTGCTTCTGGTCAATTATTTTTTCTGGGCTATATTCTCTATTACAAATGTCTATCATAATAATCAGTATTTCTAACTAAACTTTGGTTAGTATCTTCCTATCCCAAGAGTTCCATGTGACATATTTCCACTTTCTAGTCATGGCTGATTCTGTTTATTATGCTCTTTCCTTCAAGTCAAGTTAGGAGGCAATAACTATTTAACTATTTATAATCTGATCTACAATTCTAAAACTTCAGTACAAATGTGGTAATTATGATAACAAACACCATTATTTCCCATTTTCATAATTGCTTATGATTTTATTATGGTTGGTTTTTCGTATAATTTGTATGCTTTGACAATCAAGGTCTTCAGTATCAAATCCTTACTGTCCCCACTCTTCTAATTAAATTTAAAATGCATGCCTGAGGTTAGGGTGGGCCTACATGTGCTTTCTACTTGCAAAGCGCGTGTCCAAAATATTGATGAAAGTCTTTTTGGGCTTTATACTAACAGCATATACTTTTGGGATAGTTGATTACTAACTGTATTTTCTTTCAGGCGGACACTGTCTTCCTATCTCCACCTTGGGGTGGACCGGATTATGCAAAGGTTGTGACTTATGATATGAAGACAATGCTAAGACCGCATGATGGGTAGGTAGATGCTTGTTTTTTACTTCATCAGCTCTCGTAAATAAGCAACAGCAAAAGCTACCTCACACCCTTTAAGAAAAATAGTTGATCTCTTTTTTATTTTCTCATTTAATAAAAAAGTAATATTCTTAAAAAAAAAAAAAGTAATAGTATTATCCAAATTGTCTTTTATGGGAATTTGTTCCCTAAGAATAAAATGGTTATGTAAAATTAAGACCTTAATTAATTGAAGGGTATTATAGGAATAATTTAATTCAATATAGTGGAATTAATTAAATTTACTTGTACTTTGGGTCATCAAACATGGATTTTGATGTTGCTTATATTCAAGACCTGATTGAGTAGTTTTCCTTTTGATTTTATCTTCTAGTTATATCAATGTTGTTAAATAGCGACTATGTAGCTCTATTGCATAGCGGAATTTGAACCAATCGCCATTGTTAAATTGTTACTTAGCACATACTATTGTGAAATAGCTGCCGTAGCGGTGCTATAGCACTACTGCATAGTGGAATTTGAACAAACTGCTATTTTCTACAATCCACAATTAACATATAGCACAAGTATTGGCTGCATAGATTTTATCAGAAAAAAGTATTTTCTGCATAGATAGTTAGATACAAAAATTTCCCTCCCATTCTGATTAAATGCTGCATCTGTGTAGACATACTCTGTTCAATGTTGCTAAGGAGATTGCTTCCAGAGTTATCATGTTCCTTCCAAGAAATGTCAACTTCAACCAATTGGCAGAGTTATCTCTATCTGCCTCTCCACCATGGTCGCTAGAGGTAATTTCAACCTTTTGTCTGTTTGATATGCTTTACTTTGGAAATTCAATCAATAAAAACCCTCTTAACATTTTAGAACAAAAATGAGGGATGGGGAGACGGACAAAGTCCTGTTTTGAATATGAATAATTTATTGTCTAGTGTGAAGGGGGTTGTGGTATACTATTACTACTGAGATAAAGGTTCAACATGATCAAATCACTAATCATTAATTTTACCATGACCTTGTTTTTATTTTGTTTCCTGATTTCAAAGTTTTGTACGTGAAACCGTAAACACAATAGTTTTCACAGTTTCTTGCACACAACTCTGCAAACTATAAACATTTTACTGTTTCTTGGACAAAATCTTCGAAAATCAGAAATAAAGTGAAAATAAGGTAATATTTTTATAACGAAAAATGCATTCGGAAACTATGCATGCCACTAGTCTTAATATCATTTTGTTTCATCAATACTGGCGAAACAGCTTTGTAAGTTTGTTTGAACTTCAACTGCTTGGGCCTACTAAGAGTTTTACTGTATAAAATTGATTAAAACTAAATTATGAATACAACATCCAACCTTAAAGGTGTTACAACTAAAATGTGACAGATGTAAAATAGGAGGACGGAAACACTCATGTATACATAAGGAGAAAAAAAAAGCAAGGCGTGCTATGGTTTTCAGTACTACACTACCTCTAGTGATTTTATGCGAAGTATATTTTTTTTGAAGAAGCTAAACTAGCCCACGTAAATTGACACTAGAGAGAATCGAACCTGAGACCTCAAGGAGGAGCACACTCCCAGATCCCAAGTCAATATCACTAGGCCAACCCAAGTGGGTTTTTATGTGAAGTATATTGACAGATAGGGAACTTATTATATGTTTTATATGGCAGTATAACTTCATTATTTTGGTTGGTAGCTTTTCCCCCCAGTAAATTAACTTTTCTATCATGGTTACAGGTGGAGAAAGTTCATTTAAATGGAAAATTGAAAGCAGTCACAGCTTATTTCAGTCGTACATGAGATGGAGGGTGCCGAGTTAAACAGATTCATTCTGCTACAAGTGAAGTGAATCAAGCAAGGATAATCATTTCCTTCCAGAACAAAGACTAGCTGAAAATATTTTTAAGTTATGCTTCTGGTATTTTATACATGTTTTCCTGAGCAACTCTAACTTAGGCCATGTTTGGATAGATGAGTTTGGAGGGGAGAGAGAGTCTACTTTTATTTTGTAAATTAAGGAAGCTATAAAATGTATATTATACTACCATTTGTCATATTATTTATTTAAAATCTGAAATATATATACCAAAAAGTAGACTCAGTTAACCCTTCAAAATACTCCCTTTCAAAACCCCCATCCAAGCATACTTTTAATTTCATGAATGTGGCAGTAACAATTATTCATGCATTCAAAATGTAAAGTAGTCAGTGTAACTTTTAGGTGTGCAGACAGAGAGAATGGTGTGTTGATTATATGTACTGTATTTATCAGGCAAGGGAACAGAATAGAAATGGCTGGCTCATAGAGATTAACAAAATAGATTGCCGGCTACAAAACTTCTTTTGGTAATATTGTGGATAGAATAAAATAAAATAATTGTTTTATTGCTAGAGGCTAAAGAACAAAGATATTTAGATCAAATTGAATGAAATACATATTTAGGCTTCATTCTGTTCAGGGGCAGAGCCAAAAATTAAGTTTAAGGGGACCAAACTTAAAAGTATAATTAAGCAAGAAAAAATAAAATATTAACTTATAAGAAAAATTAATATAAGATCCGACAAGTATAAAAAGAAGTTAATATTGTCAAACTAAGTATAAAAAGAACCAACATTTTCTTCTAATAACTTAATTTTCATGTTTGTTTTATATTTTGCTTAGTTATAAAGCTTTTGTGGAGTTGAACATGGTCTTTTGAGAGGCAATCAACATGAATTTTATTAAGTCAATTAACAAAGGAATTATCTCTCTTCCATTAAAATGGTTGAAGATGATGCATGTTTCATGTGTTTTTCATCATTGTTGTCTCAAATTAAGGTGTTATGTCATACGTCGTCTGGTTTTCGCAGTCAACATCTTTTTCGTTAATTTAATCAAGTGGTTGGTCCTGATAAGTATGGTCTTAGTCAGTTTGTTCCTTTGATGATGTTTAATTTTGTTTCGGATTTTTTACCTTTGCTCATCTTAGGAGATTAAGCTTGTAAGAGTATTTCTTTTCCTAAAGGTTTCTAGTTTGCTTTGAACATTTGGCTCCTTTTGTTAAAAAAATGTAGAAAATTAAGTGTTTAATTTATTGAGTAAAAACTTTCGAGTGTACAATATCTTATAAAGTTCACAAAAAATAAATAGAGACCGAAAAAAAATATAGCATACTATCATATAAAAAAATTGAAAAATCTTGAAGAGACTGTGGTCTCTGTTGGTCCCCTTTCTAGCTCCATCCCTGATTCTGTCCATTATAATTTAAACAATTCAAACAATAAACTTTAGTAATTAGTATTTATGTTGTTGATTTCATTTTAT
Organism: Medicago arabica; assembly: GCA_946800305.1. Lineage (NCBI taxonomy): Eukaryota > Viridiplantae > Streptophyta > Magnoliopsida > Fabales > Fabaceae > Medicago > Medicago arabica. The sequence continues at coordinate 3,359,823 of OX326965.1, forward strand.
ATTATTCTTTCCTATTACTTTGACAACATTTGGATTTTGGATGGCAAATGGAGTCGTACGTGTTTATGATTAAATCTTCATCCCTGAGTGTTGAGGAGGTATAAGGGTAAGTACTAGCGCACATATTTTGGCTCATTGTGAATGAGGATCAGTTTCTGTCTGGTGAATCATTGCAATTTTATAATGGGGCCAAATTTGTATCTTGTACAAGTGAGATACGTCTCGAATCATATACAAATTAGTTTTTTTTTTATCATTTGATCAATCAGTCTTACAATTGAATTAAATGAGATTTATTGATCTAAGATCAATCACTTACAATTGAATCAAATGAAATATGACGAGATTTATGTAAAAAAAGTTAGGCATAAAATAGAACAAATTATCAGCTGGTATCTAATATTATTGCCTTATTTGTCTTAATAGTAGCCAGCTGGTAGCTTTCTCTATTGTTAACAAGTTTGACCATATTCTCCTTATATATAGTAAATGAAAAAACATTTTAAATACTTAAGTAAATTTATTTAATATATAGTATATTTTACTAAATTTATTCAATCTATTGAGAACATGAAAAGGGTAGGAACTATTATTTGAAAGAGAACTAGACCTGTTTTGTGCAACATGGATGAGAAAAAATTCATAGTGCATGCTTCGATTAACAATGTGATTGACCATTAAAACGAGTCGTCATGATTTTAACAAAAATTACACTTACAGCTTCACAAAATCACGACGCCACAATGATTTTGCAACTACGCATCTAAATAAAGACTCAGTGATTATTAGTGGGTACTAAGGTTATTTTTATTTTTTTAGAGCAAGGTCAAGTAACACTACTTTTAATATAGTAACACTACTTTCAATAACTTCATTCCATAATCTGCGCTGAAATCATTTTCTTGATATATTTATCAACACCCTTTTTACTTATTTAATCACAATAATATCCTCCATCATTTTGACACTAACAAGATTAAAGGAAGTTTGTGAATGAAGATTTGCCAGAATAGCATGAGTAGATCTTGCCCATGTCCCTTTCCATGAAATCAGAATGGCATGAGTTCACACTTCACATATTTCGGTGTATGATTGATTGAACTCAATTTCCTTATTAAGGAAATAATTAATTAATTAAACTATTGGTTAAGCTGATTAAGATTTTCTATCTATGCCCTTCAAAGATCACATAATGGATGCCTTAATTGCACCTTGCTATATTTCCTCCGAATGGGACTATTGTTATGACTAGATGCATTAAATTTTGCCAAATAAAATGTCAGAATCAGACATCACATGCACGAGCCTTCCTGCATATAAATAGGAAACATTAATTAAAAAAAATCAATAAAACTAAGGAGAAATGATGGATCCAAAGAATTGATATTTTGTCGGGACAGAAATATATGGCTGGAAATTGTTCACTGTTATTTTCATCAGATATAGCAACTCCAAAATAAACTTTTTTTTATCTCTTTTTTTCTTTTCCTTTTCTCTGCCTTTCATACATAGTATAGATTGCAAAAAATAAATTTTTGGGAACAAGAAAGTTGTGCTCCATACCCACCTTATACTAAAACTACCGACATTATGATTTTTTAGGATCACATTTTGTCATTTTCGGCTATGATTGGCCTGTTCTTTTTAAAACGAGTATACTTTTTTTTTTTGTTAATTGAGTTTTGAAATATTGAGAGTCCTAAAGACCATGGATGAAAAAACATTCCAAGCTTTAGAAAGGACAATGAATGTAAAGATGTTTAAGAGATAAAGTTGATGGACAAAGTTGAATCTTTAATTAAGGACCTTGAAAGTGAAGTGGTGTGAAATACAAGGTTAATGAACAATGTTGAGTCGTTAGTGAAAATATTAAAGTATTTGTTAAAAATTGACTCAAAAATTGGATGTTGGAGTTATTGAAAAATTGTGGCACGTTTGCAGAGCAACGTGACACGATTGGTTGGTTCAGATTTGGGTTGTCACTGGAAAAATTGTGGCACGATTCAGGAGGAACGTGACACGATTCAGGTAGATAAGATATAGTGGTGTACTATTACCTGCTCCATCGTGGCACGATGCTGCGTGTTTCTGAACACTATTTAAGACTTTATTTTTCAAGTTTTTTTAGTGTGGCTTAGAGTGAGAAACTTGGGGATACAAAGAAGGTAATTTTAGGGTTGAGTGTCTTTGTAGTGAGGTTCTCTTGAATTTGGAAACATTGTAATCACCTTGGCAGTGAGATTTCACCATTGGAAGGATCAAAAAGCTTCCTTTTGTGTTTTTTCTTAGGATTAATTGAGAGTTTGGGTGACTTGAAAAATGAGTAGAAATTAAGTTTTGTTCTTTGCGAGCTCTTCTGCTAATTTCTTGTAACCCCTTTGTATCAGATTCATCTTAGTGGATTGAAGAGCTGCTCAGCGCTCTCTCCTTCAGAGTAGGTCATATTCGACCGAATTGGGTTAACAATTTTGTGTGTGTTTTATTCCTTTCTTTCATTGCTTATCTTTATTGTTTTGATTATGCTTGTGGTGTTGTTCTACACTAGGACTTAGGTCTATTTTGTTGTTTGAAACTACTTTGTTCATTGGTTACTATTTCCTTTGCTCAACATATCTTTATTTTCATGGTATGATTTTGTCTGAATTCACAATAGTATTTGTGCCGTGTATGATTTTTTCAAGCATTGTTGTAGTTTGGAAGACATGAGTTTAATTATGTTTTTTTGTTTACAAAAGAGTTTTAATTATGTTACATATGTGTTTTTTTACTTACGCAAAACGATATCCATTTTTTGTTTCCTTAATATAAAGATGTTGAATTCCACAACAAAAAAATTAAAATATTAGCAGTTGATCAATAGCCACTTTTGGTTTTTCTTTTTTCCTTCTTCATTTTTGTTTGCATTACAATATTTGGCAATAAATGAAAGTTAGAAATATTTTTTTCTATTATAAAACAAGGTGACATTTAACATGGGAAAGGCTAAAAATTTCCCACCATAAAAAAGTTAATATTAGCCTAACACAATCTTATCATACACACTCAACATTGTATTTTTTTGCCACTATATTCCACTACCATCACTAACTTTATCATGAGACACTTGATGGATTTGAGTTTGGCCCCTATTGTTGAATGTTGAGTTTTACGCAAGTACTATGTCCTTAACATAGGACATGTAAATTTGAATTCAAATCAACAAATGCAAAATTCATGATACAAAAAGTTACGGAACACTTTTGACCAATGACAATCACCAGGGTTTGTTTACACAAATCGGTGTAAAAATCAGAAGAAAAAACCACACTAGTTATGATGAGGCAAGCCAGTAGCGTAATGATTTGGCCCCCCTCAGTCTCACCAATACTTGTTGCATTAAAAATTTCGTTAATATGACATGATAACTAAAAAAGTAATCTTACGTACTTTAACACCAAAAGTTGGAATGAATGCATAGTGGCGATCAAGTAGGACCTCTGAATCCTTAACAGTAAGCTGCATGCATCGCATAATCATCATTATCATACTACATTTGGTTTTTAAATTAAATCAAAAGACAATAATACCCCATGTAATTCACTGTCCAAGATGCACATCACATAATCAAGGCGAAATGGATATCATTGTTATTTCATATGGAGTCAAATCCCATAGTCAATGGTAATTACTAATTAGTATCATTCAACATAAAAGTAAAACATGCTTGAATTGAAACACCGAAAGACCGCGCAAAGCCACCTTGACAATAAATATGTGTATATGTCAAATGCGAACGAGTGCTCTATTCAATTGTTAAGGAACCACTTTAAAAGAGGTTGCAAACTACTCCCTCCCTCGGTTTCTATATGTAATCCATTTGTTTTTTTCACATTTTTTGTGTTTGTTTTGTGTGTTGATATTACTAAATTGTTCTTTGTTTGTATGTGTATTAAATTTGACTTTTCAAATTTCAAGACAAGTTAGTAATATTAATTAAGGGTATGTTTAAGAAAAAAGTAATAAATACTTCTAGTAATTTGAAAAGAGGTTTACAATTAGAGATAAAAATAAAATCAAATGGGTGCTTAGATATAGAGACGGAGGGCGTAAAAAAAGTTCAATTTCCACGGTACATTCTTTTTTGAGCAATGGATAAATTGTAAATTTGATGTAATATTTGAGTGGTGATTGGTACTATAATGAATTCAAATGACATAAATGTGTGTAAATACTCATTAAACTCACTAAAATAAAAGCCAAATGTCTTAATTACAACATGCAGAGTATTTTGTTGCATTTAAAGTATAACTAAACTTTTAAGTTTTAAATAGAGGCTAAAGTTTAAGACAGATCACTATTCCTACTAAAGATTAAGTAGTTACGTCTTTAAATTAAAATTGTCAAAAAAAAAATAGTCTCACTTTCAACTTCACTAGTATGATTAGAAGTAAAGATCGAATGCAATGAATATAAATCACTTTGAATTGGTTTTGATTTCTCCTTGAATTTAATCAATAATGGTCTAAATTGATTGAGGGATTTCAATCTAATCAATAATTTTACACTTTCATAAATTTGATGTAGTACATGCTCCATCATCCTATTTGTTGTACACCAATAATTTAGTACTTATGTGAAAAGACATTGGAAAACAATAGTACATGACAAAGTTTAACTCTAGCAAATAGAGCGTATGATTCATTTTCACTAGCTACACCACCCCTATGCCCTCCAACTCCGTCACGTTCACTCATCCACAAATAGAACCTATTCCGTTCCAACCAGTCATTGTCCTTCAAGCATAACCTTAGCTTAACTCATCATATACTTTAGAATCACATATCATTTTAGTCAAACGACAATGACGCGTTAAACTAAATACAACTCAAAAGCAATTGTACTATTTCTTTCATTTTATTTGTGAGTTTTACACCATGATGTAATAAAGAAAAACCAATATTACCCAAAATAATTTTACACAGCATTTTTCTCTCTCTCTCTATTTAATAAGCTTAATGGAAGTGCAGTGTTTCTTCTATTTTTGCACTATATTTACGCTAAATCGCAATACCCGCCATATTTACTTTCTCTTCACTGTCTTGGACTATGCTTCTCTAACTCTTTCTTCATCTGCTAAATGCAAATGCAAACGCGAATCAATGTTTGTTAACAATGCGTGATTTAGGGTTTCACGAACAAAGACGCTCGTGGAGGCGCAACACCGGTTCAAGAACACGCAACACCACCGTCTCCGTCGGCGGTGATACAAGTCCTGACTCCGTCATCTTCACTCTCGAATCTAACTTAAGTCTCTTCTCCTCCGCTTCCGCCAGCGTCGATCGCTGTTCCTTTGCTTCCGATGCTCACGACCGCGACTCCTTAAACTCCGAAATCTCACTGGTACTTCACATTGCATTGCATTGAATCTCTCATTTTCGTAACAATAATACCGAAATTCGTGTAATGAAGTTCAAATTCGAGTTTCCAACTTCTAACAAGAAGATGAACTTGCAGCATTTGGCAGGTCACGCTGGTGATTTTGCTCCGAGTGAAAGCTGGAGCGGTCCAGATCCGGATCCGGATCCGAATCATAATCCTAACAGAAAACAACATGCAGATTCAGATTCAGTTCAGAAAAAGAAACTTCGCGAAACTCTTTTCTCTGGAAAAGCAGAAAAAACAAAAGGTTTGTTACATTCACATGTATTTTCCACTTTTTAATTATTTATTTATTTTATTTTTCATTGTTTATATAAATCCTGCATTGCACTATCAACATCACAGTTCAAAAGGAAGATAGTGACATTGATTCTGAAGACGGAAATCAACTTTCGGAATTTGATTCTGCGAGAAACTCTTTCTCTCTAGCACTCAAAGGTAGTTTACTAATTTTTATCACTTTAATTACGAATTTAGTTTAATTTTTTTTATTTGATTGAGTTTGTATTTTTTTTGTATTTGGATTGAAGAATGTCAAGATCGGAGATCGAGATGTGAAGCTTTATTTCAAAAGCAAGATCGGCGAAGACCTGCTTCGTTAGATCTGAACAATGCTAATGCAATTGGAACTGGAACTGGAATTGGAACTGGTTCTTCGCCTCGATTAGTTGGAGCTATGAAGAAGAGTATGGTTCAGTCTAGGAAATCAGGAACAGGTACAGCGACGGGGACTGGTACTTTTCCGAGTCCTGGGACTCCGAATTATCGTCATTGTCAAGGTGGTGTTGCGATGCAAAAAGGTTGGAGTTCTGAGAGAGTTGCGAGTGGGGGCCGCAAGCAAGTTGGTAATGGTGTGACTGCGTTGTGTTTAAGCAATGGGAGAACGTTGCCGTCGAAATGGGAAGATGCTGAGAGGTGGATTTTGAGTCCTGTTTCGGGGGGTGATGGAACTGGAAGGGTTTCAGTTCCACAGCCTTTGAGGAGGCCGAAGTCGAAGAGTGGTCCACTTGGTCCGCCTGGTGTTGCGTATTATTCGTTGTATTCGCCTGCAGCTCACTTTTTTGACGGAGGGAATTTTATGACAGCTGCTTCACCTTTTTCTGCTGCTGTTAATGCTTCAGCTGATGGGTTTATAAATAGTTCTGGTGGTAATGGCGGTGGAGGGCTACCCACACGAACGGATCCTTGCATGGCTCGCTCAGTTAGTGTACATGGATGCTCTCAGATGCAGGGTCAATCGTCAATTCCTTCCCGAGGTTGTTATGCTAATCTTAATATAATATTCGTTGATGAAATTTTACCTTGTCTAGTTGAATTGTGATTTCGATGTAATTTGTATGTTGAGTTGTGATTTTGATGTAATTTGTATGTTAAGTTATGCTTGAGTTCTGAACACTTCATACTTTTTCATTCTATTTTAACTATATTGTGATGTGGATTGAACTCTTGGTTTCTTAAGACATTACAAATGATGATACTTGATTGTTTAGAATTTTAATCTGCTCTGCTCAAGAAAACGACACTGTTACTGCATTCAGTAACTCAAAGTCTTGGGATGAAAATTGGACAGATCACATTCTGAGCTTCTGTTTTGAATCTGATTTGCTGATTGTGTTATTTCTTGACTGTAGCAAATCCATGTCATGAAAAATATTATGCTTAATGATGTAATGATTTAAGTTTAGATGCCATATCATGTTGGTATTATTTGATTTTTATACCATACTTCTGTGTACATGATATAACTTTTCTTTTCCTTTTCACGTTGGCTCCAATTTACAGAGGAGAAGTTTGATGCTTTCAAGGATGCGGGCACCAATGTATCTCCTGCTGTTTCAAGAAGGGACATGGCAACCCAGATGAGCCCAGAGGGTAGCTCATGCTCCTCTCCCCATATGAGGACTTCTTTCTCTGCTTCCACTCCACCTACCCTGCCCGTCACAGATTTGCAGAGTATCTCTTTCTCTAAAATGGATATCAGGGATGTGCAGGTGGATGAACGTGTAACCATGACAAGGTGGTCCAAGAAACACAAGGCCCTATTCACTGGTAGAGGTTCAGAAAATGTTGACAGCTGGAAAAAGAAAGAAACCAGCACTCGATCTTCATCTTGGGAAATTTCTGAACGCTCAAAGACTGTTTCGAAGTACGTCTACTTTTGCATCGCATCAATTTTGTTCAATTTTTTCAACCGTTAAATAAAGGAAAATGATTTTGAACAACATTAAACTGAAATCAATGTCATATAAAGAATCTGCCAATAAGAAGTGAAGTTTTCCCTTTGAAGTTGACTCCCCCCTTCTCGCTGTACTCTTAACCAAATGCCATGAGCTACCTTGAAATTATATGGTTGGAGTTTTTAGAACTTATAGCAATGTATTCACTAAATTTGCTATGTTATTGGCAATGAAATGATTAAATTGAAATGCTAAGTGTGCAATCATTGGTAATCTCTCTTTATTACAACCTTTCAAATATGGTACCGATTGACCATCGTATTCAATTCAAACTAGAAAATAGAAAATTCTTGAAGTATTTGACCTGACAACTGTATTCATGCTGAGAAAACTCATATTACTGACTTAGGAATATCATCACATACTTTACATTGTTTTTACGTTGCCAGTAAATTTTGTTTGTCCAGGGCTAAAAGGGAGGAAGCCAAAATCACTGCATGGGAAAATTTGCAAAAGGCAAAAGCTGAAGCAGCAATACAGAAACTAGAGGTAAATAAAGAACGACTTGAAGGGATTTTTATGTACAATAACCTACTAGCTCAAGTGATCATCCAAGCAATTATTGCTCCTACATACACATATATTATCTTAAGTTTCATTTTGGGATTCTCCCTTTGTTTTCTTTATTTCAGGGTGCTGAATTGTTTCCCTCTTTCCGTAAGTTCAATTTTGGTTATCTATGTAGTTCTGTCCATAGACTTGCTTTTACAATTGGGATAGTAAAGTTAGTTTCCTGATCAGTGATCTCTCATTCATTATCTTAAACCAACAAGACTAGTTATGGACTAATGTCATTGCAAAGGATACTGTGGGCTGTCTAATAGTATTGTAAATGTCTTAAAGACCACTTTTTTTACTTCATCATAAACTAGTCTAACATGATGTATGAATTGTATCTTTTTACTTCATCATAAACTAGTCTAACATGATGTATGAATTGTATTTTTTGTTAATTCATTTCTCCCCAAAAATAAAGGAAAGTAATTAGAGAAGATTGAGTGCGATCTCATTATTTTGCTATTTCAGATGAAGTTGGAAAAGAAGCGAGCATCTTCCATGGACAAGATTATGAACAAACTGAGATTTGCTCAGAAAAAGGCTCAGGAAATGAGGAGTTCAGTTTCAACCGACCAGTCTCAAGTTGCCAGAACTTCTCAGAAGGTTATGTCATTTCGGAGAGCCGGCCAGATGGGTTCTTTGAGTGGTTGTTTCACCTGTTATGCCTTTTAAGCTTCTACAGCATTCCTTTCTGTTCAAGTGAAGCTGGGTAATTGTTTCTGTAATCCTTGTCCTAGTAAGATGAATTGTATGCTAATATATTTGTGGTTTTGAAGATCTTCAAAATAACAGATTCTTCGATATCAATTCTCTGCATAATTTAGAATTTGAAGGTTGTGGTTTTTGTCAATTGTACCATAGTTTTGGGTTATGTGTAAAGGCCTCTTATGCAAGTTATGCTAGAAACAGTATTAATTTGACATCTTTTAAAACTGACCCCATTTCCTGCTTCAGATTCCTTCTCTTACATCCGAATCTTATCCATGGGTTTTGATAGCCTCAAGTTTACTAAATTACCATCCCCTTACTTAATTAACAGTAAATTTGCACAACTTACATCCTTGTTCATTTTTATGCCTTTTGATTAAGGCTGTTGCATGCTTGACCAGGTTTCAGAAATCAGAAGGATTTAAATCTGCAACGTGCTAATGAATGAAAGATGTAGAGAGAGCAGCTTACTATGTTGACACTAAATTGGTGTCTTTGCAGTTTTGCAATGATGAAGTACAAGCACTTTAGCCGGTAGAATTTAAGCGCCTTGTAGCCTCACCCTTGGGAGTTTGTATTCAAAGATAAATAATATATGTATGTACTTAGGCCAAACTTTAGAAATAAGCCTCTTTTTGTACTTTTTTTTTCCTGCTCCACAGTTTCTGTTCAAATGTAATCTATTAACATGAATATCATCTATAGTAGAACGATGAATTAATCACAATCTCTGCAATTTAGCCTTTCCATCTCAAAATAACGCATGCTTAAATTTGTTCTTTGTTCTTAGTTTGATTTATGTCTATTTCTTGTTCCCTATCACATAATGATTTTGCTACAATGATACAACTTTTGGCATGAGATACACGTGAATATATATAAGGATCACTGGGACTGGGAAATGGTCGTATGCCATTGATTAGTTTATTCATGAAATCTTTTATTCTGCCTATATCATCATATTTTTACAATAATTGATCAATGAACACTGTAACATCATAATGTAAAAAAATGAAACCGAAATGTGGTGATTCGGTTTGAAGGTCACAAAAGCATAGACATTAGTCATCCTTGGAAATTAGAAGCTCTAGGTGTTTGTCTAAGAATCCCAATCGAGCAGCATTGACATATTCTGCTGGGGAATGAGCTGGTAGTCCTGGAATTATCAATCCAACAATCCTGAACAATGCCATGAACCAATTCTGTTTATACTCTTTACCTAGGAAAAGTGGTAGAAGGAAGCCTCTAATCACCTCCCAAACCGCGTTTAAGATCTTGGGTATTACCCAGAACAAAGAGAAATAGTTCTTGTTTGGCTCCTCCTCTAGAATCTGTATTCCAATACATAAAAAGTCATTCAATCAGAGACTATTTACGAATATATAAAAGAACTTATTCACTATTAAGTATTCAGATTTCATACCTGCCCTTGGTACAAGCTGTTGAAAAACAGACAAGGACAGAAGTGCTTAAAGAAGAGGGATTTGTCATCATAAGGGATCCTAGGAACCACATCATTTGAGTAAACATATCTAAAATACTTGACATCATACTTTTTCAACTTGCTTTTCATGAACTTTCCAAACATCTCATCTCCTACTCTTGGTTGCCCAAATGTATAAACACCTTCTAACTGATCCAACATCGGTTCTTCCTCATGGAATATGAGCATTGCGACAAATAGAATAGCCAATGCTCCTCCCAAACTATGCCCTGTTAATATGAATTTTGCATCCTTATTTTCCTTCAATATTTCTCTCAGTTGCTCTCTAATTGTGTAATAAGCATAATGATGCTGGCTTCTTTCATCCATTTCTTTGGGCCAGTTACCGTTCTCTGATAGTCCCAAAGCTTTCATGAACCCACCATGCATCTTACCCACGTTTGGTAGGTCATACCAGGAGATATCCACGTCTGTTTTCCATTGCACAGCGTCAAATGGAGTTGTGCCTCTAAATGCAACTACAATCAAGTTTGGTTCAGACTTGGTATCTTTCATTATCATAGCTTTTGTAGACTCCATCTTTTGGTAATCTGCATGGCATCATTTTGATGGTCAAATAGTCTGCCAATTTCATTGACATACACAAGTTGGTAACCAGTTTATCCCAATTTTATCATTTGAAAATCAGGGAAGGGGTAAATTATTAATAATTGAAGTGTTTCTGATGATTATTTTAGAACTATATTTTAAAGAGATTTGAACTCCCTTCATTTACATTATAAGGTCAAACTAGACTTCGTGAACAGGAGTGTTTATCCAATGAGTGGTAAAATAAAATAAAAATATATTGTATAAACTAAACATGTCACACGGATATATATTTTTTGAAGAAGCATGTCCCATGTATAGAGATATGGATATTATACACATGAAAAAGTCATATATGTTTAGGACTAGGTAACCTGTCAATAATATTCTAAACACTTAATTAATAGTTTTATTTTATAGGTATCTTATTGGCTCAACAAATTATGAATTATAATATTTTAAGTTATCATATCTCATCAATAAAAAAAAAAATCCCATCTTATGTTTTATTTTAAAATGTTGTAGTTTGATCCCATCTTATGTCATGTTTTATTTTTTCTCCGAGATAAAAGATTATATATGTAAAAAGAAAGAATAGTAAATGTATCATTTTAATAAAAAAAATCTAGCTATTAATAACCATCAACTTTAAAGCAAACAAATATTTTCATTTAAAAAAAAAAATCTAACATATCAAAATCAATTCTTCGTTTTCAACACCAATTTTGCTTTAAATTAGCCATGAACATGAACATGGGAAATTATATGGAATTTTTTTAAAATTATGAGCTGTCTTTTTAAATATGATGATGATTTGACTTTACAAGTTTAAGAGCGTGTAGAAATTAATTATGAAGCATTTCCGTCAAAGTAAATGTTAGGTAGAAAATCAATTGTTAGGGCAGATTCCACGAAACAATGCTCTGGGTATAAATTTTCTCTTGGTAGCATTACATTATTTTTTGTTATTACTATATTTGAGTACATTATCATTAATCATGTCTTGTCCTATATAATCAAATTTCTACGTTCGAATATCTTACAAATTATGAAGGATGGCTTCTTAATTACTTACCGTTCCAAAAGCTGTATAGCCCCAAAAATTCCATCTGCAGCCATATAATAACACATGAAAAAACAAACAAACAATAAGATAAAACCAAGTTGATTGGCAAATAATCACAAAAAGTATTTACTCTAAATAAAACTATGGTTCTTAGCATGTTCACTATAGAAAAATGCATATAAAACTATAAATAGAACTTACACCCCAATGGTTTCTAACTACATTGCTAATGACTTGTTCATTCTCGTACGAAAATTTAGAAGCCATGATAGATAGTAACCCTTTGTACTTTATATCCTTATGATGAATATTTTTGTCTAAATCAACTCTTGTATCAAGGTGGCCAACCACCGATAAGAACTCCGCCGACGACTTTTCGGGTGTTATCACCTCTCCTGCACCACCAAAATTTAATTAAATTCATGTAAAATTTATTTGTTCTATTCTATTCACTCATGTATATATGCATGCAAAAACTCTAAATAGTAGTGATGATTATTCACTATCTTGAAAATAAACAACAAAAATGAAAGAAAGAACTAAAGAGAAATTATTAATGAATTAACCTTTAAGAAAGTTGAAGAAGAGTCCAATGAGCCCTCCATTACTTGATAAACAATTAAGCCAAAGCTCCAACATGTCTCCAATCATTTTCAAGAAAGGATCTATGGCAACAAGAACAATTTGTGCAACAACTGAAGTAAAGAGAAGCCATCTTTGTCGAAATTTTCTTGCCTCAAGTTCTTGTGGGCAATCAATGAAGCTTCTATTTGCTAACTTTGATGAAAACAAGAGGCTTCCAAGTTCCACGACACTTGCTTCTTGTGGCCTCAGAAATAGATAATCTCCATTTATTTGTTGTTCGGAACCCATAGCTTTAAGAAATGCCTTAGCAAAAAGAAATATTAAGCAAGAAATGTGAATGAATGATGTAGAAATATATTGATAGAGATATATGAATGACTTATATTATATATAGCGTAAACGTGTTATAGAAAACCTTATGTATACATTGCAATGTACGTATATATATATATATATATATATATATATATATATATATATAGGAAATGGAATTCAGATTAAGAATAATTCATTATTTTCATAATGTTTATTATACATGCTGCAAATGGGAGTGTTATATTGATTATAGTATTAATTAATGACTAAGGATGTCCACCAAAAATAAAAAATTAATTATTAAGGACTTGTATTTTGGAGTTTTGCTCTTATAAGTTCATCTTCCTTAGCTGGTTTTCGTATATTTATCGCAAGTTGGAGATTAAATATACTTTTTATTTTTGGGGGGAAATTGGAGATTGAATATTTAACCAAAAATAATAAGAGGTAGTATTCTAGTTGCCATTTTTCTGCTGGTCTTTATTGGTCAATATAGGTTTATTGACTAGGATTCTCTACCAACCCAAGCGTAAAAAGGATACCCGGCCCATAGCCCATAGAAAAAGAATATAAATGAAAGAAAGAGTAAAAAAAATACAAATCAGAAATTTGATTTAGAGAGAAAAATAATTAAAAGGCGTAAAAAAAAACATGAAAATGCCAACAAGGGGTACTGTTTTTTATTTTAACAAAAATAAGGGCAACCCTATCCTAAAACACAAATCCCCTATGGTTCATTTCATCTTAGCACACAAACCCATGCCTGCCTCAATATGTGAGTCCAAAGTTTGACCTGGGTCAGACAAAGAAAATCTGAGAACCTCTTCTTCTTCCCTGATGTTTGTTATCAACAAACACTTTTATAACTCTCAAAAGTAAAAATTTGAGTTTTCAATGATGTTTGGTTTGACTTTTAAGAATTGTTTCTATCTTTCAAAAACAATTATCCTTAAAACTACAATTTCTAACTTTTGACTTTTCTAGAATAAATTCTACATTAAACTATTATCAATTTCATAACTGCCCTCTTAATTATCACCAATTTCTCCCACCCTTTCTCCAACTATATTTAACTATGTTCATTTTGGTAATTATACATTCAAAAACAATTTTGATCAAAACTATTCAAACAACAATCATTCTATTTAATCAATTCTGTATTATTGCATCTAAACATAAATCAATTCTGTCAGAATCAATTATTTCAGAATCAATTATGCCAGAATCAATTCTTTACACCGCAAAACTAAACACACACTAAGTTAGACGAGCATTTGTCATATAAATATTTATAATTAAATGAATTTTTTTTAGTATTTTTCGTTCGAAATTTTGGGGTATAAAAATTTCATGAACTAAACACGCGACTCATTCTTTTTTCTTATTCTTTTAGTTATGTAGTTCGGTGGCTAAAAACTCATATTTTTACGGTGAAAATAATATAGTATCTAAGGTTTGTATTCAACTCTTACATATATTATACAATATACCTATTAACTAAATTAAGTTCACTTAGACCACACAACTTACTCTTTAAAAGTGTATTTCATGAACTAAACACAACATGCAAATCAAGTTTTATATTTTTTTACAAACATTAGATTGGTCCGAACAGAACTCTACTTGGATCTCTTAAATATGTTACCATATTTGAGTCTTGTGGATGGATAAAATATGGTGGTGAGGACTCCATTAAGATGGCTAGTCACGTGCAGGTTGGTCCAAAGGTATGGCTTTAACGTCTTTGTTTTAGACCTACCAACAAAATTTGTTTTTCATTATATTTTATAAAACAACAGGTCGCATATACAAATTAAAAAGGCTTCGTACATCAAAACTTGTTTTAGATCTATAACGTACTATTAAAAATGATTGAATCGGCCGTGTAACCCAACAAAGACTAATCATTGACAAAGCAATTTGATATTTCGCATCAATAAGTTAATATGCAAAACAAGAATATTTTTAACAAGAAAATCAATTTTTTTTAACAATAAAAAATGAAATATATTAGAAACACAAGAGAACTCTCAAGCACAAGGTGTGTTAGAGAATGCTCAAAAGTATACAGTTACAAGGGAAAGTAAAAAGATAATAGACAGGTTAGCCAATGCACAAGCACAAAAGGGATCGACCACCACACATGAAAATTAGGCCGAATAGAAATATTAAATGTCTTCATCCACCAAAAGGAACGTAATTTGACTTTCTCTACTAATTGATGAATGATACTCTCTTATATTTGAAGACCCGACTATTTCTTTTTTTCCACACAATCCACACACAACATAATCAAATAAGTTGCAGAAAAGCACGACAGGCACGTAAGCCACCTGCGGAGTAAACAAACTGATAAAAATGTCGTCACTCGAAAAGGTTCGGCTAAAGCTATCCCCAACCAAGACCAAATGTGTCCCCACACAGCTGCAAAAAACGGATAGGAAATAAACAAATGTTAAACTGACTCGACATCGCCGCATCCATCCACACCATGTTGATTACCATGAGGGATAACACTACGAGCTAACAGATTATCCTTCGTTGACAATCTATTCCGAAGGAGGCGCCACACAATAACAGAGACTTTCAATGGAACCTATTTGTGCTAAATTAAATCTGATACCGCACTTGTTGTCTGAACTGGCTGACCGGTGAGCAAATGGTAAACACCACTAACAGTGCAACCATTCGACGAATCAAGCCGCCACACCCACCGATTTGTAGAAGTCTGCTGCAAAGAAATGTTAGATAGTAAAATCCTACACACTCTCCTAACAACTCATCCTCCCAAGTCCACAATCGCCGACGTCACTGCCAAACCTCCCCACCTTCCTCACACTCTAACAAAAACATGTCAGCCACTGAAATAGACTTATTCACTGCTAAGTCATAAAGACAACTAAACTTCACACACAAAGGCGCATCACCCACCCATAGATCCAACAAAAACAACGCATTAACCCCGTTACCGATCTTGCGCACCACATTCTCCTTAAACCAACCATCACCTGCCTCTCCTAACCCGTCACAAATACTCGCCACCTTCTTCCACCACGAAGAAACACTCCTGCTCCCAATCTCCAAGATGTTATTAAATGTTCAAGATGTTCCCTTAAAAAAATTAAGATCTTTTTCTTATAATTTTTTAAAGGAAAATGCTAAAGGCTTTTGTAAAGGATTTAAAAGAGAAAATTTTATCTTAAAAACAATGTATTCAACATATTAAAATTTTAAAGTGTTAAAAAAAACATTAAAACTTAAAAAAAAAAAAAACTACATTTTTATACAAAACGTATCAATTATTTTCTCTTTTGAAACTGAATCAAGTTTTATATAGCAAGACATTTTCTAAAACTAAATATTAACAAAGTTCAAACTTTTAATTCCGTGTAATCAACTTATTACTTGCAAAAGTGTGTCTAACTATATATGATAATCATCCCATCTACTACTCAACCTATTTTTTTAATTAATTAATGCTAACAATAGTATTAACAAACATTTAAATGAATAAAATACAACATCGTAGAATTTATCAACAACAAAAAATTCAACATCGTTGAAGTCGCGTTGTATCATGTGTCATTTGTCTTGTAAAATTTGGGGAAGGATCGAAGTAGCAATTATTGACGGAAATTCCTTGAAAGGGTCGTTTTCCTCCATTTCTTGCTATTAAATTAAAATTTCTAAGCTAAAGCCTCCTCAATCCTCATTGCAGTAGTTACATGATAAGACGTGTTAACCTTACTTAATCTCAGGGTTAAAACTTATTGTCTACATTGGTCAAGTTTAGTGGTGGGCTGTGTGTTAAATTCCACCATATGTAGAATTGAACAATGAATGGTACCAACTTCAAACTAGTTAGTGATATGAGTTATACATTGTTGTTTATGCCTTCAATTTGTGTTTTGGAGAAACAGAGAAATCGTAACACGATTTCATCAACGTGTCACGATTTTCCAGACAGTGAGCATGTTTTCTGGGTACTCAATCGTGTCACGATTTTGAGAAAACGTGACACGATTTTCAGCTTGTTGGGCACATTTTAAGGATAAGGTTGGTCATACGCACCAACCGTGTCACGATTTAGGAAAACGTGACACGATTTTGCCCGGATCTGAACACTATATATGCATTCTTTGACCCATTTGTTGGGTAAGCTTGGTGAATCTATCTCATGGAAACCAAAGGAGAGAACTTTTAGGATTTTAGATACTAAATGTTGAGTGTCTCTGGGTGAGGTTCAAAGTTTCAAGATGTGAATCTTAGAGAACCAAAAGAGGGGAGCTCTTGGAAAAAGGGTTGGTGCCTTTTGGGAAGATTCATGGGGTTGGGAAACACATGAGTGGAGAGTCTTTTGTAAACACCTTGGGAGAGTGAAAATTCATGAGTGTCTTGTTCATTGGTGAGATTGAGAAAATGGGTAGAAATTAGGGTTGTTCTTTGTGAGCTTGTTGAAGCTAATTTCTTGTAACCCATTTTGTATCTCTTTGTAAGAACTCATTGATAGTGGATTGGAGAGATCAATCTCTCCTCCAGAGTAGGCCAAGTTGGACCGAACTGGATGAACATTTCTTGGTGTTGTTATCTTTCCATTTACTCTCTTTATCTTTTTTATTCTTTGGTTGAATTGTGGTTTTGTTATCACTTTGATTCCTAGATTAGATCAAGGTGTTGTTATTATTGTTGTTGCTTGTGGTTACTTTTGGATTTGGTTGTCATTGATACTTGCTCCATGAATTTAAATTTCATTGGTGTGAAGTTTCGATTTGAGACAAAATTCACAACAATTGGCGCCCACCGTGGGACAAGGGGAGAAGTTTGTCAAGTTTGCACCATGGGTACCAAAGGTTACATCGTGGAGATGAAAGCAAGCATGGTTCAACGGGAGTGTATGGAAGCATTAAAGGTTGAGGTTTTGAAGCCGGTCATTCTAGCACAATCAAAGAAGGTTAAGTGTGAAGAGAGGAGGTCATGATGGTGGTGTCATGGCGGTGATGTGTGTGTTCCCAATGGGTAAGTTCAGCTTGGAGAGGCGGTGGTAACAATACTCATGATCAACCTTTGAGGTGGAATGGCAAGGTGAAAGCATAATGTGTGTACGCATTTGGAAGTTGAGGTAGAGAAAGCTCAACTTGAGATGGAGTTAGTGACACCGAGAATGGTACGACTATGGAGGCCTTGGGTGTTATGCTCTAATTGTGAGCATGTGAATTCTTCAAGAGGATGGAAGGCATTCCGGAGGTTGAAGAATGTTTGGCATGACTTGTGGGATTACCGGAAAAAGACCAAGGGTGATTGGAGGCAAGTGAATCTTTGGGAGGACGGTTTTGATCACTCAGGGGGCCGAAGAGGTTATGGTGTAGGCTTGTGAAACTACCTAAAAATCCTAGTGTAGTTGGATGCAAGGATCTTCAAGAGAGTGGAAGGTATTACGAGGTTTGAAGAGGTAAATGTAAGATTTTGTGGAACTACCTAAAAATCCTAGTGTAGTTGGATGCAAGGAACTTCAAGAGGGCGGAAGGCATTCCGAGGTTTGAAGAGGTAAAGATGAAAGCTTGTGGAACTACAAAGTGTAGTTGGATGCAAGGAATAAGACTTGGAAGCTTGTGGAACTACCAAGGGTGGTTGGATGCAAGTGGAGGTCGGTGTGTGGATCAAGGTTCAAGCGGGGCTTTGGACTTGATTAGTTTTGTCTTGGAGAATAGTTCAAGGCAAGGTTAAGGAGAATGGTGGTTGATGGTTAAATTGACATCATCATCAAATTGAAGTCAAGGTGAAGAATGTTGTTTATGCCTTCAATTTATGTTTTGGAGAAACAGAGAAATCGTGACACGATTTCATCAACGTGTCACGATTTTCCAGGCAGTGATCATGTTTTCTGAATGCTCAATCGTGTCACAATTTTGGGAAAACGTGAACAATTTTCAGCTTGCTGGGCACGTTTTGAGGATAAGGTTGGTCGTACTTTGGGTCGTACGCATCAACCGTGTCACAATTTGGGAAAACGTGACACAATTTTGCTCGGATTTGAACACTATATATGCATTCTTTGACCCATTTGTTGGGTAAGCTTGATGAATCTCATGGAAACCAAAGGAGGGAACTTTTAGGGTTTTAGATACTAAATGTTGAGTTTCTTTGGGTGATGTTCAAAGCTTCAAGATGTGAATCAAAAGAGGGGGGCTATTGGGAAAATGGTTGGTGCCTTTTGGGAAGATTCATGGGGTTGGGAAACACATGAGTGGAGAGTCTTTTGTAAACACCTTGGGAGAGTGAAAATTCATGAGTGTCTTGTTCATTGGTGAGATTGGGAAAATGGGTAAAAATTAGGGTTGTTCTTTGTGAGCTTGTTAAAGCTAATTTCTCGTAACACATTTTGTATCTCTTTGTAAGAACTCATTGATAGTGGATGGAAGATATCAATCTCTTCCCCAGAGTAGGCCAAGTTCGACCGAACTGGGTGAACATTTCTTGGTATTGTTATCTTTCCTTTTACTCTCTTTATCTTGTTTATTCTTTGGTTGAGTTGTGGTTTTGTTTTCACTTTGATTCCTAGATTAGATCTAGGTGTTGCTATTATTTTTGTTGCTTGTGGTTACTTTTGGATTTGGTTGCCATTGATATTTGCTCCACCAATCTAAATTTCATTGGTGTGAAGTTTCGATTTGAGACCGAATTCACAACATACATAGTTTATTTAAATCATCAACCAACACAATATATATAACTAAATTCATATGATTAATATCTTAACTTTAATTAATTAAATAAATATAAGATAAAATAATACCAATTATTAAAATGTTAAAGCATTTGCTTTATGTATAAACCATTATGGTTGTCCCATTAGGTTAGAACTCAAAACACACTCTCATGTAAAACTAGAAGGGAGAGAAGAGCTCTCAACCCTCGCAAGATCACTTAATCACTCTAACTAATCATTCAATGCAGGGTACACAATCTATGTTATTTCTTTGATAATATATATGCTATAATTATATATTTTTTGTTGAATTATGAATGTTGGTTATTGTTATTGAATTATGTGTGTTGGTTATTGTTGTCGGTCTCATATATTATGTTTCAGTATGATGCATGAACAAATTGGGTTATAACCCCAAATGAATCGGTTCGTAAATTTTGATTCTTGCCAAAATGAAAAATGGAGGATCCGATCGTAGCATATTCATAGTATACATGTTGAGGGATGGTTGAAGATTTTGAAATGATGTTTAGCACTCTCAATTGCTTCCTCTGGTGAATTTATACTTCTTAGCAAGTTAGCATATTCATATTATACATGTGGATTTATTCAAAATAAGTACATCTCTATTGATCAAAATGGATGACATCCAGTAAATATGCGTGTATTAATAAGTTGTTGTCCAACATGCATTTGCTTCACCAGATAACCTTGATGGTAGCAAACAACATTTTTAACCTTAATCTCTTGCTGCTAGCCAAGAAGCACAAACTCTGACACGGACGCACCTTGGCTTCATGTTAAATTCAGAGTATTGAAGGTTCTTTGAATGGGATCATGCTTGCTTACACATGTTCTTGTGAAACGCCTGTTGAAGCTAGTCATCAAGTTTATAACCACGTCGATGACATTTCTAGACTGATATACAAAGAGAAACTAATGTTGATAGTTTGGCAAAATATGGCATGATGTTGGAGATTAGTGTCAAAATTTTCAAGTTTTCTCTTTATTTATTTCCAATGTCTTTGTTGGCTGCTGGTACTAATTTTCCTAGATGTTTGTTTAATTCTTTCTTGGGGCTTATGCTCCTTTTATTCAAAAGAATAAACAATACTCTAATGCTTTATTTGGTTTAGAGAAAAAAATGAAAAACAGGAAAGTGAAAAGAATGTGCTCCTTTCGTCCCACACTAATCAATCTATTTGATCATCTCACATAAATTAATTAAAAAAAAAGCTAAATTATGATTTTGATCTCTTCAGTTGTTTAGTTTTGTTAGACACTACATACCACAATATCCTATCAACTAAATTATGCTCGCAAGGCCTTTTCATTCTCTTCATTACATCTTATTTTACAAAGATATTTTTTCTTCTCACTTTCTAAACAACCAAACCATAAAAGAGAAGAACACAAATGTAGTCTTATATATATATATATATATATATATATATATATATTGAAATTATGAACAATAATGGAGATTCATTGATCTCTAGAACTTTCTCTTTGTATTCACCATTTTGTTAATTCTGTTACAGATAAAGATAAGATCCTTTTATAGACCAGTTCTAAGCCTAGCTCAACTGACACGTGTCAGTTGTGTTTGTTACAACCTATAGAGCCAGTTACATTGGCATTTAGAGACTTCTCTCATCTAGGCTAAGGTATACAATAGTTATTATGTGTTGTAGCTACGATGTCCTTTAATACTCCCCCGCAAGCTTCACGGGGTGTAAAATTGTAGACTGTGAGCTTGGAACGTAAAGCTTCAAATCTGGTGGGAGGGAGGGCCTTGGTCATGATATCTGCAACTTGAAACTGACCAGGAACATGGGATACTAGCAGCTACTTCTGCAAAACCTTCTCACGGACAAAAAAGAGGTCTAGTTCCATGTGTTTTGAACGTGCATGCAAGACAAGATTATGAACAAGGGAAACAGTGAACAGGTTATCACAGAGAACCTTAGGAGTAGCAAATGAAACATTAAGTTCAGTTAGCAGAGATTGCACCCAAAGTAGCTCATAAGTAGCAAGTGCTAAACTGCGGTATTCTGCCTCTGTGCTGGAGCGAGCTATAACAGGCTGCTTTTAGCCCACCAGGAAATGAGATTGGGTCCTAAAAAGACACAAGCGCCAGAAGTTGATCTACGGTCATCAGGGTCAGAACCCCAATCTGCATCACAATAGGCGAAGAGAGGGACTGAAAGGAAGGGAACATGCTTAATAAAAAGCCCCTAGTTGATGGTTCCCTTGAGATACTGTAAAATTCGCTTGACAGCAGTCCAATGGGATTATAGGGGATTAGACATAAATTGACAGACTTTGTTAACTGAAAAACAAATATATGGTCTTGTAATCACAACATATTGCAGAGCCCTAACAATAGATCTATACAAAGTAGGGTTTGAAAAGGGTTGAGAACCTTCTTTAGTAAGTTTCAAACCAGAAACCATGGGAGAGGAAGAGGTTTGGCTTCTTGCATATTAGTCTTAGCTAACAAGTCCCTAAGATACTTGCTTTGGGTTAGCTGCAGAGCACCAGAAGGATGAGGCTTGACTTCAATGCCCAAAAAATAATCAAGAGTGCCCAAATCCTTAAGAGAAAAGGCAGAGTTCAATTGGGAGACAAGCTGGTGAATGAGAGAGGTGTTGTTCCCTGTGACAATTATGTCATCAACATACACAAGCATGTAGATGAGACAAGAATTGTGAGAGTATATAAAAAGGGAGGGGTCACACTTGCTTGCAGAAAACCCAAACTGAACGAGGGTGGTTTCTAATTTATCAAACCATGCTCTGGGGGCCTGCTTGAGCCCATACAAAGCCTTATTTAGCTTGCAAACAAGGGACTTATTGTCCACCTCAAATCCAGGTGGCTGAGTCATATACACAGTTTCAGTGAGAGTGGCATTGAGGAGGTATTGTTGACATTTAATTGATGTAAAGACCAACTTCTAAACACAACAAAAGAAAGAACTGTGCGTACAATAACCGATTTAATGACAGGGCTGAAGGTTTCAATGTAGTCATCTCCATATCTTTGATGAAATCCCTTAGCAACCAGATGAGCCTTGTATTTGTTGACTGTACCATCAGAGTTTTCCTTGACACGAAACACCCATTTACAACCTATAGGGACCCTGTCAGACGGTAAAGTTACTAAGGTCCAGGTGTTGTTGTGTTGTAAGGCATCAAACTCCACTTGCATTGCAGCAAGCCAGGTGGGATTGGAAAGAGCTTGCTTGGTGGTTTTGGGTTCAGCATGAATGAGCAGTAGAGTAAGATGCAATCTAGAACATATAATGCCAGTTTTGGCTCTAGTATTCTTTGGATGAACACTGGAGGGGGAGGCCTTTTGTAGACAGGAACCTTCTTTTGGGGTGAGTTAGGTTGCACTAAAAGAGGGGACAAACTACTAGATGGAGGAGTGTGGGAAGGGGACTGTGAGATAGGGAGAGGTGTGGCACTTTCATGAGGGGTACTGGGAGACATGAAATTGCCACCATGGGAATGTGCTGATGAAGGAGTAGTAGTGAGAGATGGTTGCTGAGCTGTAGTAATAGCACATGGGGAAAAAGTTTGTGAGATGGTAGAGTGAGTAAGAGGTATTTGTGCTGAAACAGAGGGAGTGTTATCTGCCTTGGGAAGAGTTGCTGAAGAGTTCCATTCACAATAAAGAAACCTATATTCATTGAACAATACATCCTTGGAGATGTAAAGACGACCCTCAGGCGATAAGCACTTATATCCTTTGTGAGATGTAGAGTACCCTAGAAAAATACATTCTTGGGACCTATACTAAAATTTGTGACTGTTGTAAGGGCGTAGGAGAGGAAAACATGCACAACCAAAGGTCCTGAGAAAGCCATAATCAGGTTGCAATCCAAATAGCTTGGTGTACGGAACAGAAAACTTGAGTGCAGTAGTAGGAAGCCTGTTAATAAGTTAAACAGTTGTACTGAAGGCATAGTCCCAAAAGGTTATTGGCAAGGAAGCTTTAGCTAATAAGGTAAGACCCATATCCACAATCTGTCAGTGCTTTCTTTCAACCAGACCGTTTTGATGATGAGTGTGAGAACAGATGAGTCTATGCACAATACCATGTTGAGAGAGAAATTGTGTAAAGGGACGAAATTCACCACCCC
This sequence comes from Medicago arabica, assembly GCA_946800305.1. Taxonomy (NCBI): domain Eukaryota; kingdom Viridiplantae; phylum Streptophyta; class Magnoliopsida; order Fabales; family Fabaceae; genus Medicago; species Medicago arabica. The sequence continues at coordinate 3,383,595 of OX326965.1, forward strand.
AATCAGATTGAACCTCTTTAATCTGGTATGAAAATTGTTTCTCAACCATGACTTTAAATTGCTGAAAAATGGACAATGCTTCTGATTTTCTTTTAAGTAAATAAAACCAAGAAAATCTAGTGCAAGCATAAAAAAAGGTGATATAATAAGAGTATCCAGTAGATGATATAAAGGGAGAAAGGCCCCAAAGATCAGTATATAGTAATTCAAGAGGAGCATTATAGGTAGTAGTAGAGTTATGAGATGGTAATCTGTGAGCTTTACCAAGACAACAAGAGGTACAAAAATCAAAAATTGTTTTATTGTTGAAAGGTATATTACAAAGACCAAGTACAATACGTTAAACATCACTACTTGGATGTCTAAGCCTACTGTGCCAAGTAGCAAAGGAAAGAGACTTATTAGAATTGCTAGAACTAGAAGCAATGTTCTGAGAACTAGAATCAATTGAAGGTAAACTAGTACCATGTTTATTTGAAGAAACACTAGAACCAAAGTTATTAGAACTAGAAACAATTGGATTTAAAATAGTAGAATTTATACTAGAAGAAACAAAATTTATGCTAGGACAGTGCTGAGACAGAGAAGTGACTATGGGAGCTGGCACCAAAGGAGGAAACTTGTATAAGCCATCTTTGTCAAGGACTCATTTGAGAAGAATCTCATTGGAAGCCTGAGATTTAACAAAACAGCAGTTAGCATGAAATTCATAGTAACAACGATTATCTTTTGCAAACTGACTCACACTTATGAGAATTTTTTTTCATATGTGGAACATGTAAAAGATTGGAAAGAGTAAATTGAAAATTGGAATTGATAGGAGATACAAATTGAGATGTGCCAGAGGTAGAGACTTTCAAACCTTACCATTCCCAATGTAAATCTGACCAGGACCTTCAAAAGGCAAAGACTGCTGAATGTTGTAACCATTTGAGGTTACATGATGAGATACCCCTGAGTCTGGATACCAGTTGACAGAACTGGAAGAATCTGAGTGTGCTATTAGTGCTTGAGGTTGAGGTGAAGGGAAGGGTGTGTGATCCCCAAAAGAAGGCATGGACTGATGAGGTGGATATGCATGATAATGAGGCATGAAGAGGGTTGGTGGGTTAGGGAAACCACGTGGTGGAAGACCAAACATATTCCATGAAGTATAAGGCCAAGGCATGGGGCAAGAATTGGATTGCCAAGGAGCAAAACTAGGAAAATTGGCACCTCAAGAACTGAACTAAGATGAAGCACCTATGGGACCTTGAGTCTGATTATGTTCAGCAGAGATAGAGGGAGTGTAGTCTTTCTTGAAGCGATGATAGCAAATAGACGCATCATGACAATGCTTATGACATACCTGACACTGAACAGCGTTTCCACAACCACCACGACCTCTGCCACCACGTCTTCCACGAAAGGAGCCTCTACCACCTCGTTCGCCGGAGCTAAACGAAGTTTTAAAAAATTCTGTGAATCAGCCTGAGAGGACATCTCCTTTCTCCTCATCATGAGAGCTCGAGTTGGATGGCACAGTGAGATTGATGGAAGGAGCAGAGTTCTTGCGGAAACGCTCAAGACGAGCCTCATGACCTAATAGCAGCGTTTCAACTTCTTCAATAATAACAACTCCAAATTTTCCACTGATTAACGAAATCGTAGATTCGTATTCTTGCGGTAAGCCTTCAAGAATTACGTCGAGGTGTTCGCGATAAGAAATCGATTCGCCAATAGCATGAATCGAACCAATTAGGGTTTGGATCTTCAATAGAAACTCAGAAACAAAGGATTCAAGACACGTATGGCGTAATTCAGAACGAAGATGACACAATTTCAAATTCACATGCGTCTGAAAGTACGCATGAATCTTATCCCAAAGTTGCCAGCTGTGCTTGCAATCGATAACTCTGTGCAACATGTCGCGAGAAATTGTCAATTGAAGCCATGCAAGAAGTAACTGATCTTGTTCCCAGGTTTCATATTCCGATGAGACGCGATTCACATTGCAATCTTCCACAATCTTGAATTTCTGCAGAATTGAAGGATTGACAAGAAAGTGATGAAGTTTGTGAGCTTTGATAACAGGTTCAACTTGTTGACACTACAAGAGGTAGTTCTCCAAATTAAGCTTTTCGGCGATGGCGGAAAACGAGTGAGATCTTGTTGAAGAAGACAAAGTTGCCACCAGAAGCGGTGGAGACGGTGAGTTGTGCAGCGGAGGAACGACAGTGTGCGGCGGCGAGACCTGCAAAGAGGTTCCCGAACCATTTTCGCTTTCTGATACCATATTGAAATTATGAACAATAATGGAGATTCATTGATCTCTAGAACTTTCTCTTTGTATTCACTATTTTGTTAATTCTATTACAGATAAAGATAAGATCCTTTTATAGACCAGTTCTAAGCCTAGCTCAACTGACTCGTAGAGTTGAGTTTGTTACAACCTATAGAGCCGGTTACATTGGCACTTGGAGACTTCTCTCATCTAGGCCAAGGTATACAATAGTTATTATGTGCTGTAGCTGAGCTGTCCTTTAATAATATATATATATATATATATATATATATATATATATATATATATATATATATATAAATTGAACCAGCTCAATGATCCAAGTCTAACCCAACCGGACATAGGATTGCTTCAGATTGATCATAATTGATCTTAATCACAACTACTTCATCTGAAGATTTTCTCATATATTCGTAGAAAACCAAGAGAAAATCTTCAATACTCCACAATATGAATTTAGACACATGCAACTAGAACTCATCATCCCGAAAAGCATAAGCTTCAGGATTTCATATAATAGACACATTATGCATGTATCATTTTAATAGACATCCTTCCAAAATTTACTAAAACTGAATAACTGATATTCGTTACATTACAGTAAAATACATCTTAAAAACTAGTTACAATGTGTCAAGGTACTTGTTACAGTGGTTGAACAATAACTTAAACTATAACTATGATAAGCAACACAAGACACATAACTTTCAACATAAAATTAGAGATTTATACTGTTGAAATAAAATATCCAGTTACATGTAGACCTCCATGCCGATGAATTTAGAGGATTGACATAGAGGACAAAAACTAAGCTTACTTTCACAATCTTTACAGAGGCAAAGATGCTTGCAAGGTAACAAAACCATCGTCACTTCATTGACTCTGCAAGCCTTACATTTCATCAAGTCTTTCATATTAGGATTTTCATTGGAGAGCAGATGAAAATCAAGGGAACGACCATTACAGCAAGAAGCTGTATCATCTACCTCGCTGTCACCGCACCCTTCTTTACTGTCCCTACCTTGGAGATATGCCTGTTGGAGGTTAAACTTGAGAGCAGCAATCATGTTTTCGTTATATCTGGCTCGTTGTTGCCATGCGCCTGCTTCTACACTCAGCTGCTCCATTTGATCTTCAAGTTCCATATTCCTCTTGTTGATGTTTTCTACCTCAGTTTCTTTCTCGCGAAGTTTTTGGAGGACCTTGTCTTCAATGATTGAAACACTTTGAAGTTGTGTTGCCTGAACTTTCTCTAAAATTGTTTGCCGCAATTGTTCACCCTATCGAAGAGAAAATTAATTAGCGTAGCATTTTCGTATGATAGAAAGAAATTTCATTTCTTCATAGATGCTAAATTAGGCTCTTATGAGTACAATATATTGAATGCATCACAACAAGGCATTTTGAACTCCAAAGCAATTACTACAAAGAGAACAGATATTTGAACTTCAAATCAGTTTGATTGGATTTTGTGTAGCAATCGATTCAGTGATACATGTATTTATGCAATAGCTTGAAAGGAAGAAACTCAATAAATCTTTCTCATTCAGCTCTTGCAAGCAGCAATAAGAGCACTTTCATAATCAACAGAAAAAATAACAAGAAAAAAGGTTACACAATCTTTTCTCTATCTTTGGACAATGGCTCCACACAATGTCAAATATCAAAACCATTGTCTAACAAGCACAAACATTTATACACCAAATGCAACTTTGACATGTTGCTTTAATTTATTTTTCAGTTCAAGCAATGAAATATTTGACAGATCCACTTACAAATCAACAACATACAATATATCAAGTGTGTGTAAATATTAAATAATATGGTCCAGTTACCGGTCATGATGAATTTACATTTGAGTGACAATAAAACGAGCTTAATTGAAAATTGTTTACTTTGAACAAGTAACCATAAACCAATAAGCTGCTAAACTAGACACAGAAAACCTGAGCTAACCTGCAGTTTGAGAAATCTGTCCATCTCTAAATCCTGCTGCTGTAACTCACGATCAATGTCATCCCCTATGAGAGACAATAAAGCCGAGTCTCCGGTTGAAGCCAGGCGAGTGTTATCAAGCGACAATCCTAACCCTGTGGACACAGATCGAGGTTGCAGGAAATCCACAGAAGATATCTGAGAATTATTCTCCAAAAAATCCTGTTCTTTTAGTCTTTTCCTCTCTGGTTCCAAACCGAAATTCCAATGCAAATCAACACCACCATCACTTCCATCAGCCGGAATGACAGGACCCGGAGCAAAACCAACTACATGAACTAAAACCCCAAAAAAATAAAAAATAAAACAAAAAAGTCACGACACATGAAAATCTAGGGTTTAACTTACTATATGAATCCCAAAATTAAATCTAAAACCCCCTTCAGTAAAATGCTGACGAAAACACCGAATAACTTCGAAGAGTTCAACTTTCAAGCAGTTAAATCATTCTAGAGCATGAAAGGAACAATTTTGACTCAAAATAACCAAAAGGGTAGCTTATATCTAAAAAACCCCTAAAAAAAAGCTAAAGAAAAAACTAAACAGACTTCAAAGATTGAAACTTTCAAGCAATTAAATCATTCAACAACACATAAGGAACAATTTTGACTCAAATAATCAAAAGGGTAGCTACCTTAAAACCTAAAAATTCATATTTTTCATTAAAAATTCAATTTTTAGAGCATAAATTGATGCAGCTGAAAATAAAAAAGCATGGAAATAATACAAATTGAATAAAGATGAAGAATTTGCATACATGGAGGAATGTAAGGTGGATGCTGAGACTGATCTTGCAAATCAGTAGGGTTGTAAAAAGCCATCTGCTGCGACATCTGACCTTCAATTGTTTGTAAATTTCTGAAATCAACCAAAAATTAATTAAGATTAGTAAGAAATTGATAATTAAAGGATCAATTTCAAGATTAAATTATAACAAATAGAGATTAAAAAAATGTTTGGTAAAGTAAAAGGTAGAAAGAAATTGGAATTGTTTGGGAATAATAAGAGGGGTGTGAATAGTAATAACCTGAAAGATTTGGTTTGTTGTTGAGGATGTTGTTGCTGTTGTTGGTAGTGGCGTTGAAACTGGTCTTGAAGGAAAGCCATGGAGGAGGAGGAAGAAGAAGGAGGAGAGAAGAGAGAAGTCTCTCGAGGGAATGAATGTGAATGTGAATGGCGATGAGGACAATGAAGAAGTTTCTTCTATGAATTTCCACACTTGCCCCTCTTTCCTTTATTTATTTATTTATTCATGAAATTTAAGATATCATATGGATTGGCCCAACTTTGAGATTTGGACAATCTTGGCCCAAATGTAAACTAACCAATTGATATTGTTGTATACACTAAACATCATAAAATGACAAATTTAACCTCAATTTTCATCGGCAGTTAACTACTGTTGATTAAAATTCATATATAGTTAACTGTTGATGAGGTAATTTTGGTATGTTTGTGGTGTTTTCTAGACTCTTTTGATGTGGGAACAACAATTTTCAGTGATTTTTTTGTCATTGAACACTCATGGGATGACTATTTGTAGCCTACTTTTCGTCGAGCATGAATCCTCTACAGCTATAGTATTGTGTGTCAATTGTATAGACCTCTACATTTCCTTATGGTTGAAGCATTATATTGTAACTATAGTGTAACCGTAGAAGATCTAACTTTCTTTGATATTACTCTGGTATAAAATATTCTTCCTTGTTTAAGAGTATAATTTTGAAAGATATCAGTTTTCATCTGATATGTGAGACACATTGATTTTAAGTGAGTTGTTAATCTTACATTGATTGTGAATGAGTTAATTACTGAATATATAAGAGTGATTACACAAACATCCAATGTCGTATGGTTTTGGACGAATATGAGGTGTTCAGTCTCTGGTTGGTCATGGATCATTTGCTAATTGCTGCTCTTCGATGCTCTCCCAAACTCTATCGATGAATATGAGAAACTCTTGAGGTTGTTTAGCTTCAAGTGAAGTGTACTATCTATGGTGCAGTATTATAGGTCTATTGAACTATGTCGTCGATACTAGGCAATGTATAGACAATGGAAGAAAAATATGTATCAATTTCAATCAAGACGAAGATTTTTGGAGTTGAAAAGAAGTATAATACCCCACCTTGGTTTTTCTTACATGCCTAGGTTTTCCACATTTTCAATATCTCATAGTTATTCCATTCTTATTCCCCACTTTTCAATTTTCTTTCTCCAAAAATAATTTTACTTGCAACTTCTTAAAACCTTAAAATTTCACTCTCATATATCAAAAGAGGTTTGATATGCCCATAGAGAAGTGAATGAGATCATACGAGGCTTATAATTTCACCTTCATCATCAAACTCCTTCTCAAACGCGAGTCATCCACATCCTCTACTTGCATCACCATTACAACCAACAAAATGTGTCTCCAAACTCCATTGTCACAATGTTTTCAATGCAAGGAGTTAACACCAGGATCACGCCCCATCCCCCCCTTATTCATTCCTCCCTTCTATGTTTCTCTCTTTCCTTTTGCCTCTCTCTCTCTTGTTTGCTCTTATATCTTCTTTCGTATTGTTCCTCTATCTTTGTTCTATTACTTTGATGTCATGTTAGGGTGAAAAAAAGTTCCTTCCAAAGAATAGAATAATCAATAAGAGACAACCAGACATATTAGAAAATCATCCACAATAGGTCTGGATAACTTCAAATAGGATTGAGTAGTGAGAATTTTTATCCATATCTCAACATTTATTTTAGTATTCTACACTACCGTATCTTATTGATTACTAAAAAATTGTGTATCCTACAGCCAACATTTACGGCTCATATTTTGCTTCACTGTAAAAGTCATATTTTTCTTTTGCATAAATGTAATCTTTACAATTATTATCATAAAGGTCATTTTTACAGTTCCTATCTTTCTTGACCGTGAAAATCAACTATAAAGAAAGAGTTGCTGGGGTAACCAAAAGATAGTTATCCACACTTAAAAAAATTCTTGAATAATTTGCCTTATCCCTCCATGGACTTCATGCCAAATAGGCTGGTCTATGGGCACATTTTTTTTCTTCAAGTAAGTCACTTTATAATACGAAAATGAGAAAATCACTATATCTAACAATTTTTTTTTCTATCAACGAATTCACAATAAGTAGAGGCCATCATACCACTCAATCTATCACTCAGATCGACCCAACGAATGTTGAAGCCTAAAGCAAAATTTGAGCAGAAGCATTTACGAATTAATAATAATATGAGATATTTAGACTTAAATGCATTTTTGTCATTCTATTTTCTAAAAAATGAAGTTTCGGACTCCTCATTTTAAAAACTCAGTTTTTTTTATCCAATTTAAAGCTAAGTTATACTTATTTTTACTATGGTAAAATAATTAAAAAAATAACAATCCATGGATTGGTCACAATGTTACCATTTTTTTGAGGCAAGGTCATAATATTACCTAAAGCTCAAGTTTCCAAAAATGTGAAGAAAATCAAATCCTATTGTTGTGTTTGGTGAGGACCACGTCTGAAATGAGGGTAGAGTAGAGGTAGGGATGATGATGGAAGATGATTATTAGTGTTCACTACTACTCTCAAGTAATTGATTGCCCTAGCATGCATGGATATCAACTTCTTCCTTATTTGTATTTCGTTAAGATTCGTGTCTTCATCATATCTTGTGTTCCTAAATCTTTTTTGTTCATCACACTCCACATGCTCAACGGTAGAACACTACTCATAGCTTGCTTTTTTCATTTTCTTCCATCAATATCTATTGCCAACAGTTGTAATATGATAGATTTTTTTATCCACCATATTCAGAAATCAAGATATTTTGAACATCAAACAAAATTTGATGTTACACACTAGCCAGAAAAAGGGTTGAATTGAATCGACCAACTAACTAGTCCACTTTTTTTTCTTGCTACATTAGGCTTTGTTCTTGTGTAGAATTACATAGACCTTATATAGTAGTTTCCACTTTAAATGTTAGTAGGCTCCTCAATAAAAACTGAAAAGTAAGAAAATCATAATTAATTAAAGTAACATTAATTAAAAGCTATGTAGGGTCATTCCTTTGTGGACAACAACTACCACAACCAACTAAAAAAAAAAATACGCCGTTGCCGGGGATCGAACCCGGGTCACCCGCGTGACAGGCGGGAATACTTACCACTATACTACAACGACTGATTTGCAATATTTTAATCACTTAAGGCTAAACAATCCAAAACATGTTGTTCCATTTTGTAGAATGTTCATTAGCTTCTTTTTGTAATTTAATGAATTCTTAAAATGTTATTACATTTCAATACAGTTATCAATGGCACAAATATTGTGTCAAACTGTGTTACCAATTGTACCACAAACAACCTAATCAAGTGTCAAATTTGAGCTCAAGTGTAGATCATGATGTTTGAACAAAAAGCTATCCTTTTACAAAATGGAATGTAGTCTAAATTTTCTGTCTCTGATGAATTCAAGCTGTTTAAGACACATCTGAAGAAGGAGTTTTTCCAATCCTTGTTGTATCTAAAATTAGTTGTGGCATGTTGTTGCAGAAATTATCCTTCACATTGCACAAATAAGAGTTGTTAATTTAAATAAACTAATGAATGAAGTAATGAAAATTATTATGTATTATGAAATTTAAGTGTTAAAGTATCAAACATAAACCTTAATAGAGGTTTGAAAACTTGATGAGGTATCAAATGAAGCTATATTGGTCGCCGAGGGTATGATAACAGATTGATTTGAGATGCTGCATTGTTCTGGAAAACTAAAAGCTTGCCGTGCGAAATATTCGTTGTTAGCAGGCGGGGTAATTGCATTGTTAGAATTGTGAAATCCACTATTACCCTCATCAAGATTGAACAATTCAGTCTGAGGAAACATCGTAGGTCGCGATCCTCCTGATAAAGACATTGGATGCAAGCTATAACCATTTCTCACCATTAACATCTGCAGAATTAATCAGAAACACTAAAGTAACAATTAGTCCATGGAGGAATAATGGACCTATAGTCATTTTGTATAAATTTTTCAAGAAACATTCAGAGAAAATAAATATTTATAGAGTCTTGCAATAAGTATGAGTTTCTTAAACAATTGATTTTTGTATATATTAGCTTATACATCTCATTTTTCTCAAGAAGCTCTAATATTTAATTTCTTCCTTAGCTAATTGTGAAGCTCAATAAGCTAGAAGATGATCCAAATTGAGTCATAGGTCGAATTTGGATAAACGGTTTGATTAAACGACCTATGATCCAAATTTCTCATCACTTATTTCTATAACAAAAAATGATATAAAGTTAAACTGCTTTCATATAAGCTATAAGTTGTTTTCTTAAGCTAGCCTGGAGATCTTACCAAAATAAGTTGAAAATATCTTATGGACCTATTATAAGGTGTTTCTATAATCTCTCCAAAACACGCTCACAAGTGCTTATGCCAGTTAATAAGCGTAAGTAAGTCAATCCGGACAAACCTTAGCCTTTTCTTTCATCAACAACACTTGACAATTTGACATGGTTATGGACAAATGTGTTGCACAAAAAAACACATTCATACTTTCTCCGATCCTATTTATATGAAACACTTAGGTCAACAAAAGTTAATGTGTCTGCTCCAATTTTTTAACCAAATACATCAACTTTTGTTAACTCAAATATCTCTTATAAAAAGAACCGGAGGAGTAATAGTTTACATGTTTTATAGTTTGATTGTTCATAAGTGAAAGAAAACTCACTTGCACTTGAAGCTGAAGTTGCTTTAAATATTCAATGGCCTCATCTAACATTGAAGCTTTATCTGTCTATTAAAAATAATCAAACACAAAATTACTCACTCATCCAGAAGAATAAGAAGAAAAATAATAATATTTTGTAAGATAAATTAAAATAAAATATAAAAAGAGATAAGATGCTAGAAAATTTACATAAATACATCACCTTGTTAGAATTTGGAATTAAATTTTGTAAAGCTTTCAATTTCTCATTAATCTTACTCCTCCTTCTCTGTTCCATTCATTAAAATTCAAAATCAGAAAGGAAAAAAAAAAAAGTAAAAAGAATCTTTCTTTTTAAGGGTAAAAAATATTGAACCTTTTCAGACAAATTATGGAACTCTGCAGCTCTGCTTCTCTTTGAAGAAGAACGTGGTGGTGGGGCAGCCTTTGATGATGGCAACTCTGAACCTTCATCATTCTTCAAACCAAAAAAAAAGAATAAAAAAAGTTATCAAAATTATCACCATCAACTAAATTTTGAAAAAGTTACATAGAAATAGTCACAAAATGTAATTTTGAACTTGAAAAAAAAAAAGTAGCATAAGATCTACCAAATTTTGTTTGAGTTTTCTTAAGTTACGAAACCATATTAAGTGTATGTTTAATATCACGGTGTTAGCAGAAACAAACTCGTGATTTGGACAAACTCACCGTGTTAGCGAACAAGCCCTAAAGGTGCAATATAAAGTTATAGTAATATTTAGGTTATATATTTGAAGAAGTGATAGTAGAATTATATATACCTGAGCAGAAGAGGAAGAAGTGAAATGAGGAGGAGGGTAAGAGATGGTGGAAGGATTAGGAGGATAGGGATCAGAAAAATTGAAAGATGATGAAGAAGATGGATCCATGAGTTGGTTGAATAAATTTGAGAAGTCTTGAGAATCAGGAGGAACAAGTGATGGGTGTGTTTGGTGTATATCATCATCAGAAGAACCAGCCATTATTATTGTTATTGTTTTGAAATTTTGAGAGAGAGAGAGAGAGAGAGAGAGAGAGAGAGAGAATGTTGATTGTGTTCTGTTTCTGTTCTGTTCTCTCAAGTGATATGCAAGTAGTATATGATATGCTGAGCAGAAGGTTAGAAATAGAAAAACAGGACAAAAAGAGTGACGTTGGGTTTATGGAAGCGGGATTAACGTTTTAAATTGGTATTCCCTCTCTACCACCTTCTTAAATCTTGTCTTGCCACAAAGTAAAACTAGAATTAGAGTAATAAATTACTTAGTGTTGTGACATGCTTTAAAATCTCATAGTAAAAGCGCATGGAGCCATGCGCTAAACGCTTTAGCGCATGACTTTGCTTATTTCAAGTATGTTATTGGTAGCCTATATTTGATGCATGATTCGATGTGTTAACTGCACCGGTCAATACAATACAAATTGTATTGGATGTTGAGTCATGGCTAGGCACATGGAAGGGTGCACTAGGCACACAAGTCATTGTAGGGTTTGGTTTTATTTTATTAAAGCTTTTAGAGTGTTTAATGTTTAAAGTTTAAGATTTGTTCTTTTTGTGTAATTTTATGAAACCAAATGAAGGGACTTTTACAAATCTTAGAGGCTAAGGATTGAGGATCTTTGAGTGTGATTCTTGGGTTGCGAAACATTGTAAACATTTTAGGTGAGTGAAATTTTTTAAATCTCTTGTTTATGGAAAGAGACGGGAAAATAGATAGAAACTACGTAGTTTTTTGAGAACTTGTTGAAGATAATTTCTTTTACACATATCTCTTGAATTTCTATGTAAAAAATACATTGTTAATAGACTAGATAGATCTCTCTTCCTAAACTAGGCTGTCGTTGGACTGAACTCAATAACCAAATTGTAATGTTTGTTTCTCTATTCTCTTTATCTTTGTTCTTGCTTGCTTAATTAGTTGCGATCTGTCGTTATTGTTGTTGTTTCTTGAAATATTTGGTCTATACTTATTCTTGTTCCACGTATTAGGTTTATTGGTGTCATTTGATTATTTGAATTCACAACACATAATGAAGTTATTTGAACATGAAAAAATTGATATCAAATCCCAAATTATTTAAAAATTCATCACTTATAATTATTGATGTAACCGAAAGAGAAAGAAAAAAGTAAAAGAAAACACATCACACCCATGGTTAACTCTAAAAACACATCACACCTATAGACATATGTAATATATGGTTTGATGTGGCTATACTATAGCCATACCAAATTTTTCTATTGTTTTTTACATATGAAGGTTACAAACTCATTTAAATGTTAGAAAGCTACAAACTCATTTTATTTCAATTAGCATGTGTTAGATTTTACAAATGTGGACTAATAAAATTAGCTCAAACAAGATTAAAATTGTTATTTTAGATGAAATAGTATATAATCATTAGTCATTACTTTCATATTAAACATTTCTTTCACACCATTATTTTAGCCACACCAAAAAACTTAGTGTTGGATCCACACTGAATACCTTCTACAAATTGTGAATATAAATACGATCAATTTTTATGTCCAAACTATTTCTCTAACAACAACATAAATCACATTATAATTATATCAAAAAACAAAAACACATTGTGGACATAGAAACAATATAAATAATATTTTATTCAAGATGTCTCCAAACATCGTACATCCCATGATGTTTGGGATTGAGATGTTTAGATTCACACATATTATGTCTGAAAAAGTGGGAAATTCGAGGTTTGAACCCCGATCCCTCTACAAATTATTTTTGATAGCTACCAACTAAGCTACATTTACGGGACGATTATATATCTTCTTGTACCATGTGTATATATTCAAAGCACCATTTATGTTTTTTGGTCAAGAAAAAACACTATTTATGTTAACTGTGTTTTTTTCTGACCGTTTTTTCATTCTTTTCTGAATTAAACGAATCTCTTCATCTATCTCTTAGGGTGCAACTGGATTAGAGTCTGAAGTGCATGCACCAAAATTGTTTTACTAATATCTGATTACAGTTTACTATTCTACCACATCATTAATTCACTCTTTAATATATGTTGAAATTATTTGAAGTAGTCAAATGATGAGTTCTTATTTAACTGTAAGAATAAAATACAAGTGTGTATGAGTCTATATCACATGTGATTGGTGGAGGAGGTGTAGATAATCATAGTATCATGAATTGAGAATTCTAGTTTAATTATTTTCAAAGTGATTAACAGGAAAACAAAGTGTACTCGAGAACAAAATATAATTCTTTGATAAGTTAATAATTTACAATGGACCAAAGTTAAACATTGTCTTAAAAAATGTATATGTAACATTATTGAAAATATGCTGATATCTTGGATATATAATATTTTCTTATTATCTTTTATGAAGGCATGGCTCAATTATTGTGCGAAGCGATAAAGTAAAATAATAATACTATAAAAATATGAATGCATATTTATTTTGAAGAAAAATGTTTCATTGGTAGTCTGCTATGGGATACAATTTGCTTCTAGAGAAAACTGATTATTTATTGCAGTGTCAGATACAGTTTTGTTTTATTGTTTCTTGACGTGTTCATCAATATTTGTTCTTTCAGATTATGATTATGAAGGAAAAAAAATGGTTAATATTGAAAAATGAAAATTGAAGAGAAAGAATGAAAATGAACAATAAAGTCAAAGACGTCATAGTAATCATCACAGTCTTATCCAACCAAAAACGACCAGCAAGACCAATTTATTATAGAGCTAAAATGTGACATTCCCGAGGCAACTTTTGGTACCGTGTTGTGTTGCTCTTAATTTTCCCATAGAAAATAAAACACCTATCTCTGTTTTTCTTTGCTAGACTTCCCTTTTTGGGGGTCAAGTTTTGCTAGGGTTCATAACTGCCAATTTTGGTTAGGTAACTTTAGGTCTTAGGTCATGGGTTAAGATTCACAACAAATGTGACATGCCCAATTTTTTTAAGAAAGCATTAGCCAATCAAAGTTAGAAACGGGAAAATCGAATTAAGATTTTGAATGAATCATACTTTAAGATCTTAAGTCGACAACATTATATCAATTTAACTAGGTTATGTGTCATGGGCTATAAATGAGCATAACTTGGGCTAGCCCAAGTAATTTTTTGAAGAGATCCTTTGATATTTCATGAGCTTTTAAGATCTTTTATACTAACACAATAGTTTCAGTTGCATCAACAGACGGCTATTCAACCGTTGGTTAAATGTGACTACCAAATCTAAATGGGCTTGGAGTTTGTTATATGACTCATTGGATTGGCGGTAATGTTTAATAAGTTTCTGAGTGACTATATCACATAATTTATCAAGTAAAAATTGTCATATAAACCCTTTATTATATGGAATTCTGCTTTTTCCCCTGCAAAAAACATTTGCGTCATGCAACCATGCCTAAAATGTCTCTGTGTTAGTTAACTAGCGCAAGTGCAAAACTATGTGCTACTTAACTAATGTTGCGACACTTAACATGTGCATGTCTAAAACATGTAAAACTTTGTGTGAGTTAACTCACGCAGAGTGTTAACACATGCGCGAGTTAACTCACGCTATATTGATATATCAGTACAATATTAAATGTTGTATTGATATGCATTCAATGCAAAGGGTATCATTAATGACCCGTAATCTTTACACGCTTATAATTGAACCGAATTACACCAGTTTAACAAGATTATCGGATAATACGACATAATCGATCCAAACGGTCCAAATTTCACAAATTCGCCGGTAATGACCTGTAATCACTTAAACACACTTAATGACACGTAAATGATCCAAATTACATAAATTTGTCCATAAATTTATAAAATTACATAATCTCACATAAACAGTCAAAATTACCCAAATTCATTGTTAAATTACAGAAACACAAATTCATTAAAATTCAATAATACGGACATAAATTCGAACAAATTACGATATTAAACGTTAATAAATATTGCACTTCAACGGATCAGACAAAAAGATGTAAAGCGTTATTTTCAACCATTACGTAAAATATGTTAGCGACGTCGCTATCATCTTCGACACGTTGTGGAAAATACACCGTCTTCGAAAAGTCTTCTTCCTTATCTTCCCCCAAGTCCATGCCTGACACATCTAGTATTACAAGTCTTGTTCTTTGATTTGAACCAATATGGATAAAGAACTTGTCAAGTTTTGTCTTCAACTCGTCCAACTTGTCGGTGGACTTTACAAAAAACCTAGCCTTCATTTGCACATCTACATAACGTACATGAAGTTTAAATGGATCTTGTGCATCTACAGACATGTTTCACTTCAAAAAATATAATGAAAATCAAATATGAGAGAAATGAGATAAAATAAATAGTTGAATAATTAGTGACAAAGTAATGCGAGCAATAATTTGTGTGACATAACCGGCCACCAAAAAAGTAATTCATTTCATTTAATATATAATATTAGTTACATATTAGAACGAATATCCAAAGTACATAACCGGCCACCCAAAAATACGTCGGGGTGTAATACCACCAAAAATTAGGACGAACACCAACCGACCTAAAAGTGTCATAACCTATAACCTATTTAAGAAGTCTAGTGACATTCCTAAATTTTCCTCTTCTTCCTTGTCTTTCGTGACTTCAATTCTTGTTCCTTTTTTTGCGGAGTAGGAGTATTATCACAAATAATTGAATTGTGCTCATTTGTTGGTTTCTTAGGCGGCTTTGGCTCTTTGGACATGAGCTCATTGAAGGCATCTTGTCTATCCAAAAACTCATAATGTCATTTCTCCATCTCACCATTTATGTTGGACATCCAATCCGTACAACTCGGTGGTAACGAACACCCTTCTTTCAAAATAATATGAAGATAGTGGTCGGGAATTAAGCAAAGACACATGATGTTGGCATGTGGATTAAGTGGTGGAGCACTTCAGATTGGGAAATATGTCTCACATACACCACTCATTTCAGGCAAAGTCAATAGAAAAACGACTCTATTGTAGCAAGTAGCAATAATATGACCCATATTCGGAGTGGTCAACCACTTATCTACCAGCGGAATACCAATTGTACATTTTAGAGGTGTAAACCATTCAAGATTTTGTTATAATGCTCCTCCGTGTCATATATCGGCATGTAGTCACTCTTATGATCTCTCAACTCATGAATACATGATCTTCCTCATCCATCCCCAAGTGCCTAAGTATGACCCGGAATCCACAATGACCATCCCCTTTAACATTCACAATTCCTTCAACAAAAGGTCTCATGAGATTTGGAATTTGTGAAATGTATGGGATGTTCCGAAACGGTTTTGAAGTAGAGGATGAAGCTTGTGAGCAGGAGTAAGTGTCAAGGCGTGCATCTTTCCTCTTTGGAAATGACCTCTTGGGTTGTGAATGTTGACTATCCAGATTTTGAGAATCAATAGTCTCCAACCTAGAGGGGATTCGACCCGTTGATGACACTCTGAGTGTAGTACTCTTCCTTTTTGGTGCTCCCTTGGTTACCGCCTTTTTTGAAGGTGGACATAAATTTGTAGTTTCCGGAAATGCTATTTGACGCATCATCTCTTTGATGTAGAGTTTCATATTGTAAGGGCTTGTCTTGAGACGTTCTTGAATGCCATTCCACTCTTCCACTACAGAAAAATCATCATCAATCTCTTCTCCTTCTATACTTAACCTTTTCTAATGAAGGTATATATCATCCAAGACAAGAGGCAATTTATGCTTGCTCTTCATGGCAATAATACACGCACAAGGTAACCTATACAATGTCTTTTGCACACAACCACAATCTTCTTCACCAAAGCTGAACGTCTTCGAGCGTTTCAATTCATCATAGATAAACTTCAATGCGCGTCTAGACACATAACCCTCCATGAGCTGATTCAACAACGTTGGTGCTTCTACATCCTAAATGCAAGACTTTATTCGTTCATGCCCTCACAAATTTTTCCTTAAGGTTCAAAACCGTTTCTTCAACATATTTTATGAATTCCGGAAATGGCATGCATACCTCTTTGAATTTCAATAAATTAATTGCATATGATTCCTCCGTGGGAAATTCGATCAACTCTCTCCAAGCGATCACGACTTTCTCAACAACTTATCTATTCTTCACCTTGTTCTTCTTCAATTCTTTCTTGTCAACTTTTGCACCCTTAAGAGGCTTTGGGTTAACTCTACAATATGTGATGCACTTAGACCTTACATTCTTCCCAATATGAAAAAAACAAAGCATGGTGTATGTTTTAGGAAAAACTGTGCCAACGACATTCATCAAAGCACCATCTCTGTCAGTGACAATCACCTTAGGTATGTTGTCTTTTGAGGACAAAATACCTTTCACCATCGTAAGTGCCCAAGTAAAGTTATCCTCTAGTTCAAAGTGAAGAAAATCGAAACCAACGGAATACGTCATTTTTGTAGATGTGCAACCAACTATCTCAAACAACGACATTCGGTAGTTGTTGGTTTTGTTAGTGGAGTCCATGACCAAAACGGTCGAAAAAGCGTTGAGCAATTTAATTGACTCCAGATGAGCAAAAAATATGTCTTCAAGAGTAGTTTCCTCACTATTGAATCTGGTGTAATAGACATATTTATGCTCCACCAACTTCGAAATCAAGAATTGCAACTCCGTCATGTTACCTCTTTCCCCCTTGCGCCATCTTGTTCACACATTGTACACTTGCTTGCTAGTTATCTCACTTTCTTTGTTATTTTGCTTCAAATTGGTGAGAATATTCCGAGGCACCGTCGAGCTCTTTGTCATGTCGATAACTTTTTTTTCTCCTCCGCACTAAGTCTACCCGCAATAAGGTGTCCGGATAACTTTTCATCCAAGTCATGGTTGTGCATTCCATAAAGCATTGCAAGCCACCAATCATTGGTATCCTTATCAAAGAAACCTTTCAACCTAAACAAACAATTAAATTTCCTTGAGCCGATGCCTTGAAGGTTTGGTTTCTTCCTCGTCTTAGGTGGCTGGTATATCTCACTCTTTTCACATTGCATCGTCAAGTACGACCTTTTTAAAACGGATTTATCTATACAAACACTAAATCCAGCCCTCACCCCTTGTCGACGAACCCAAGCATGTAACTCTTCTCGCTCTCTCCATCTTGCATTTATTGTAAAAAAATGAGGCGGTTTTGCAAGCTTCGCAAACAACACCGATAGGTATCGGGTTAAGTTCTTCAATTTTACCAATGCGAGCTTGAAATGGAATTTTGACATCACCAGAACCTTTGCCGGAAGCATCGCCAGAAGCTTCATTTTTGGCCGGTTTCGGTTCAACGTCATCACCCGCGATATTGTCAACCATCTCACTATATATCTATTGAATAAAACAAATTACAAAGGAAGAATAAATAAATTACTTGTGGAACAAGATAACCAAGAACAAAAGTGACGCAAAAAATTCAAA
This sequence comes from Medicago arabica, assembly GCA_946800305.1. NCBI lineage: Eukaryota > Viridiplantae > Streptophyta > Magnoliopsida > Fabales > Fabaceae > Medicago > Medicago arabica. The sequence goes on from OX326965.1 coordinate 3,402,025, forward strand.
AAACAGGACTGTACAATGGCGTGACTTAAGTCACGCAACACATTTACTCCTGCGTGACTTAAGTCACGCATCCCTCAACACTTGCGCAAGTTAACTTGTGTACCTAGCCCTACTGCCTACGAAAACTAGACGAACCATGCACAAAAACCAGCAAAACGAAATGAGTTTTGATGATACAATACCTGATATTTGTTGCTTGATGAGCGTAGAAACTTGCTTTCTGACGATTTGCAATGATTTGGGATGAAGATTTTGACCCAAAAATTCGCACGTTTTGGATTTTTGAAGGTGGAGGAAAATAAAATGGTGCTTGAAGTATGAACTGATGGGTTTTGTACTTAAACAGTAACTCTGCGTGACTTAACTCGTGCTGCGTGATTAAATACCGCAGGGGTAAAATTGGAAAGCCTGTAGGGCGGGATTTTTTTGTGCAGTGGAAAAAGCAGAATTCTATTATATGTGCGGCATGATATGAGAGGTGCTTATGGTGAGAGAGAAAAGAATATTAAATTGACATTAAGGTTAGTTTAAAAGAAAAAGAAAAGGATAAATATATATTCCTTAAAAATTAAGAATGTTAAGAACATCGATAGTTGATAGCCAATCAACCAACGAATAGTCATTCGTAACCATACAAGTTTACACTCTCCACTCTTATCTAATCCAAAGAGTTGTTGTTACATTTGGCATCTACATCCCCAACACCTACAATTCATCATCTATGCATATCACATTGGGTTGGTATGTATAGCCACATAAATGGTTAGTCATCATAACCTCAAATAGTGTATAGAGTGAAGGAACAAGGATAAGCAATGTTGTGACTAACAATATTCATATATGTGCAACAAGCCATAAGAACAACAAATCAACATTTTTTTTTAAGTAAACAACAAATCAACATGACTCATGCATATATATAATCCTAAAACTATGATGAAGTGCATGTGGATCCACTTTAAGCGAGGTCGGATACTAAAACGTGCATGATATTCCGCAACGAGCATAATTTACAGCACAACGGTTAAGGGCAAATCTGAACGAGCATACATACATGTAGTGTACTAAAAAAAAATTAACTTTTTATTTATTGAAATGGCTAGCTCGTATATGAGAATCGATGCCGGAATTCAAGAAAAATCACACACTGAGGTTGTTTTACTCAAAAAAAAAAATAGTTACAGCATATTCTTCCTACAAGCATTTCAAATTATTTTTCACATAGTAAAACTCATCAAAAAGCAACAACATTCAATGTGTAATATCTCACACATACGAGGACACCAAAATATTTTTGATTTCGCAAAAATAATCATCGAAAATTTAAATGTACAGATTAATCTAAACAAAACAATTTTATAGGCAAACACGCTGATAATGTTACCACGCAAGACATGGGGGGTCTTGGCCTCTTGGGACACTCACATTCCTCATTCACATTTCTTAAATTCAAACAAGTACCCCTTACCTTTCTCTCGAAAAAAGAGCACCCCTTACCTTAATAGATTTTCCTAGAATTCACAGACTGTTTTTCTTGTTTGATTAATTCATAGGAATAATCTATAAACTTATGAGGAGTTTAGAATTCAGTTTTACTGACTACATTAATCCTAAGGATTGTGGTCATCTTCTAATAGTCGCAAACGGATCACCCGGTATCTCAATAATCGGCTCAAAACGAATTACAACACAAATCGCACATCATAACAACTTTGTAGGTCCATGTTATTTTTGTTGTATCCTGAGCTAAGAGGTCTGATTGAGATGTTCTTGGTTGGTGGTGTTGGAAAGATAAGAGAATTTCCTACAATCTTAGATGCTAGACTTGCACTGCATAGACTCTGGTTGGCTTATCTACGGTTCTAGGTATCAAATTTGAGTCAAAAATTCAAATGAAAGGTAAGAAACAAAGCTACAGCCTTCAAACACTTAAAACACATGCAAAACATAACACACCAAATGCACCCAAGCATTCAAGATCCTATATATAAAAAAACGGGAACAAGGGTGTTACAGAGTCTAGTGGAAGGGATTAGATTCCCAAATTGTGGCAAACCCTGACTAAGAGAGGTCCCCAGATTTAATGTGAGACACACCTCAAATAGTATCATCTCCGACGTAGGATAATCTACGGGAAACATAAAAAGTGTATGAGTTCACTTCAACATGTTGGGAGAGAAAAGTTTGTCATGCATTGTAGTGTATTCCAATTCATCTCTCCTTCTCTCTTCTCCCTAACAAATTCCCCTAATGCAACTCATTTCCAGGCTTATATCAACGGGCCTATTTTCATTTCTAAGCCAGCATAATGGGGCGTGGGCCTACCAGTTTCACGTCTTTAAACTATAGTTTTTTTTGCTCAATAAGCCCCACCAATTGCACATAATTTGAGAAAAATAACCATCAAGGGTTACGACCCGATGAAGTTTTACTCACAAAATCGATCATAGGGAGCAATTTGAGGGGCTTATTGAGCAATCACCTTTAACTATTGGCATAAACCTTTCCTACCCGCAAAATGATTTCAAATGTACACATCCAGCAAAATGCAAATATTATACAGTCTAGAAACACAACACCAAAACCATGTGTGGTTTTTTAGAAATGTGGGATGTTTGAAAAATAGCCCATAAACCATTTTAATCTCTATTTTACCTTTCAAAGTAATATCCCACATATCATCAATCATAACATGAATGAAACCAATAAGAGCAAATATAGCAATGTATAAAAATTTCCAAAATGTAAAACAATCTTTATCAGCTAAAGTTTAGAAATATTCCTTCATCCAACACCAATCATCTCATGTTTCACCTTAACCGGGAGATAATTGGTTTACCCAAATAAAACAAAAAATGATAATAAAGAAAATTTGGCTAAATCTTAAGGGCCATTTAATAAGTAACAAAGGCACCAGAAACTTCAACTTCAATTAAGCAGAATTTTCCTGACTAATTGTGCCAGTTTTCTTGACCTCTATGTGTTCATCTTATCTTATAATAAGATAGAATAGAATATATGAGTCACAAGCCTCATGTTGCCAAGCCTGTTGTCTTACAAATTGGACAGAGATTCTTATGAGTTAGCCACTGTTTAATACAGTCGATGTGATAATCATGCCCGCAATCCAACGATCCAAGATCATCTTCATTTTTAAACTCCTCCTGTGCATCATATAATTCATGTGGTAAGAACAAGATCCCATGTGCACATCACATGCATGCAAATGACAAAGAAAACAGAAAAAATCATGGTTTACCTGACAAACACAGCATGGTTCTGCCTCACTCTGAGAACCTGATCCATCAACTGAGTATTTCTTCTGTTTCAAATGTTTCACAATGGTCTCCTCATTCAATCCTGTGCTGACATTTCCGATGCGTTCTTCCAGAGCCAATAACTCCTATTAGATTCAAAAGTATTGCACAATCAGGGATTTTCATACAGTATGTATACATTTCCATTAACACATGAAGCCAAATGTTAAAACTAGGTTTACCTCATAAGACATGTTATCAACATCAAGCCGCATATCCCTGTGCCTATCATGCATATCAGCAATCCCAGCAAACATTGAATGGTCGAGAATCATAACATCCTATCACAAAATCAAAACGCATGTCTTAAAACAATATCTTAGTAGTATAAGTATAAAAGTCAAGTAGGTTGCACACAGCCTAAACAAGATGATGAACACAACAATTATTTTTAGTGTTTTCAACCATGGAACAAGCTGATTGAAGGCTACCAAACACTAGAGTCCCGACACTGAAACTTAAAAAAACCCAACAAACCATCATATATTCAGAATAGTTCCTATCAAAATAAAGGAGAAAATAGTACTGTTAATTATTTACGAAACTAGAGCAGAGCAATGCTCGCAGCAAAGGCAAACAAACACCTATGACCCCAAGCTAAACTCCAATATTCAAATGAAGAAAAACAAGCTATGGACCCCTCAAATACTTCATATCTGGATTATATCATTTTTTACATCTTATTGATAATAGTTCTTAAAATTTGGGTTGGACCTAATTCAAGACAAGACTGGCTTGTAATGTGATGGATATCTTCTACTTATAAACACAATTTAAAGTCATGTTTCATCTAGTAAGGGACTCTCAACAGTCAATACACCTTCTCACACCCATGACAGAATATCTAGAGTGTGGCTCAAGTGGCCCGATAGCAGGTGACCCAACAAGTCATGGATAAGTTATGATGCCATCTTAAACTTGGGTTAGACTTAACCCTACAAAACTGGTTTGTAAGGTGATGGATGTCTCGCACTCAAATACATTCTCAGACGATATCTCATCCAATGTGGAACTCTCAACAATAGTCTTTGGTAACGTTTGATCAAAAGGTTAGATGAGAACAGAACAAAACTTCAACGGAAGATAAAAGGAAAGAGACAATGATGAGAACAAAATAGAAAAAATGACTGGTAAGGTGACTGCAAGACTGTAAGCTCTATATAGGCATTATCTCTAGTCAATATAGGACTTGAATGTTTTTCTCAATGCTCCCTCGCACCCAACACTTCTGGACTTTTCTATGCGTTGGCCAATTAACAACAACTCTAGGATAAACTTTGACACCATCTAAGAATTTGAGTTAGCCCTAATTCAACCCTACAAAACCAACTCATAAGGTGATGCCTTCTAAAGTTTTATAAGCTCTATTTAGGAATAGTCTCTAAATGCGAGACTTCGGTTTTTCCCAATAATAAAGTGTTTTTTTTTTAAAGAGGCTAAACTAACCCGCCAAAATTGGCTCTAGGGAGAAATGAACCTGAGACCTTGAGGAGGAGCACACTCCAAGGACCCAAGTTAACACCACTATATTAAGGTTCTTACTAATTATTCATCATTTCATACAGTTCAACAACCCATGAACAGAAAATATCTTGAGATTAGAAGTGCAAGTTTGAGCAGAATTACAAATATATAAGTCATAGGAGGGCACTTAACAATTCATTACTTACACCTAAACAGGTCATGTAAACATACTGTTTGTTTTATAACTGAATTAGAACTGAACCAATTTTAAGACACTGGATCAAGAAAGCTTTACTAGTGATCAGTGCATTGGTCAACATACACCGTTAATTTGAAATAAAACTAACCTCAAACCGCAGGTTCCCACCCCTACGCATGATGCCCAACACATTGCGGAGCTGCACAAAATATAAAGAATGTCAACTCCAAGAGAACAGTTATTATTCATAAAAATACAGTTATATCAACAAAACGGAAAATATCTTGAGAAGGAAGCAAAAGATTATTGGCTCAAACAAAAAATACAAGTTAAATTATCAACATATAAGATTAAAAAAACAATATTTTCTGAACATTTACCACTACAATAGTATTGAAATGAAAGAGATAAGAGATTAAATACAGACCTCGGATACAAGTCTACTACTTCCTTCACCAGCAGCAGCCAACGATCGTATGGAATAGGGAATTCCAAATTCACTATCAGCTGACCTCTCCAACCATGGAGATGATCCAGGGTTGGTCCCAGATGGCAGATTTCTTGATTCTGATGAAGTAGAAGGACCACGCAAGGAAGGATAGTTATTGCTTGAACTTCCACCTTCAGAACCGGGAGAAAACAAGGACCGACGGACATATTCAGATAACCTGCGTGGATACTGCTGAGGATTAGGACGAGAAACCCACGCCGAGACAGATGATGGATTCAAAGCTGGAGGATTTGGCGCAGTTCTTGATGACGAAGCAACATTTCCTGGAATACTTAAATTTGCACTACTTGAAGACCTAGTTGGATTTCGAGCAGCATTTCTTACATTTGCAGGTACAAACACTGGGTGATCTAAAATGTTTCTAGCCATAGCTCTTGAGCCTGCTTCCTCATGTGGTTGATTATCCCTATCTACGCCTAAAACTGAATTTGACGAATGGTTGTTTGTTGAGCTAGAACCACCACTCCACCTGATGGATTGTGCACTCCTCGGTAACGCAGGAACATGAACCAGAAGAGGCTCACTTTGAGGATGCATCACATTTACTGGTTGCACTGACCTCAAGTCCAGAGGATTATGGATAGGGTGGTACCTTTGCAATATTGGAGCAGATGAAGGAATACTAGAGTTTCTGATCACACTCCCATTTGAGAATGTGGCTGGAGGAAGAGAAATTTGTTGGCTTGAAGGATTTATCCTCAAACGAAAATTTCTGTGGAAGCTTTCCGAGCTTCCTGCAACAGTTGACCCAGGTATGGTTTCAGAAGATCCGTCCCCGACACTCAAGCCAAGTCTTGCATTCACCTGTTCTGCCGGTGCAGATTGATTAAAATTGCTCCCTGCATAATCCTGAGTAGGAAGAGTATTCCAAGCACTGCCAACGGTATGCTGACTATAGCTAGAACTTCCACCGTCTGAAGATTGTCCACCATTTCCTTCAACTGCCTTTCGTTTACAAGATACACGGCGGGTGTCTAGAGAACAACCTGGCCGACCATCGGTATCCCCGAGATAAATGCTGTTACTTCCACCAGAAGGAAGCAAAAAAGAACCAGAACTAATCGGAGGTGGAATATGCTCATTTAGAGGACCACTGGATTTGTGCATGTTGGGATGTTCAACTTCCACATGATAGCTATTATCACTGCCATTATCTGTTAAACTGGCATTTAAATTGAGATTTTGTGGCACCAAATGAGAATTGGGGCTGCACATATACATAGGACCTGTATTGACATTATCCAATGAAAATGCATTAGTTGGTTCGAAGTGCCTTTCTTCTAGTCTTGGACCAGCTATAGCACCACCATTTATCGGAGGTGATAACCCTAACTCCCTTTTCAGCTCATTGTTGTTAACTTCGTTCTGTGTATTACTGGAACTTGGCTCTCCTAAGCTCCATCCGCTCAAGTTCTGCCATTCATGGTTTAGAGAATTCCCGTGAGGCGGGTTCATCTCACTTTGGGAAAGCATAAATTCGGGTATCCGATTTTCGGCAGGAGTGTGCATATTATTCCAAAAAATGTGCTGATCAACTGCAGCAGTACTTGATGTAGATCCACAATCAAACTCGAAGGTTTCAGACGAGGAACCAATTGTGCCTCTCTGCCCTTGCATTGAGAAATGTATGTTTCCCGACTCAATACAGTTATATATCCGAAACAATTTCCTAAATGAAACAATGCACAAAATTTAGTTGACATGTCCAACAAAAAACACAACAGTAATCAGCAAGCATTGAAAGTGGACACAGCTCAAAGAATTCACTATCACTAAAATGCTCTATGTCAAAACAAATGGTGATCATCGGGGAAACCAGGTTCATAATAATCATTTCAAGAAGAGTTATGAAGGCAACAATCAAAAGTAGCTAATCAAAAACAAAGTAGCTTGTGTTGACAGCACATATTCTAACTTCAACATAATAACACAAGATAACAAAATGAACATAATTCAACTCAACAAAATCATATCCGTAAAAAAAGGTCAATGTAGCTAGACTTCATCACAAGCACAAAGTTCATGATTGATAACATGAAAGCATTTCCAAACATCACAATCACCATTATCAGTCAAGCCTCATATAAAAAAAATTATGATCAACACAAATGGTCAAGAACAAAGTAGCTTGTGTTGACAGAACATATTCTACTTCTACACATAATAACACAAGATAACAAAATCAACATACTTCAACTTAATGCAATCGTATCCATCAAGATAATCAATGTAGCTAAGCTTCATTATAAGCATAAGTTCGTGATGGAGAACATGAAAGCATTTCCAAACATTACAATCACCATTATCAGTCAAGCCTCATAAAAAATTGTTGTATATCAACAAAAGTAATCAAGAACAAAGTAGCTTGTGTTGACTGTACAAATTCTACTTCTACATAATAACACAAGATAAAATAAACATACTTCAACTCAACATAATCATATCCATAAATAAATGTCAAAGTAGCTAAGCTTCATCATAAGCACAAAGTTCATGATTAATAACATGAAAACATTTCCAAACATCACAATCACCGTTATCAGTCAAGCCTCATAAAAAATCGTCAAAGTAGCTAAGCCTCAAGAACAAAGTAGCTTGTGTTAACAGCACAAATTCTACTTCGACGTTATGACACTAGATAACAAATGACCTCCTTGGATTGGCTTATTTGAGCTTAACTACATGCATATGTTTTGAGAGTGTTTGGGAGAACTTATGAAAACAGCTTATGACAATTTCATAAGTTTTTTTCAGATGATTTTCACAAGTTCTCTAATATAGCTTATAAAAATAGCTTATAGCAATAGCTTATGTAAACTTATGCATAAGCGCTTATCATGGTAGGCACTTGTGCTATAAGCCGCAAATAAGCTATTTATCCAAACAGGCCCAAAATCAACATGCTTCAACATAATAAAATCATCAAAATAATCAATGTAGCTAAGCTCCATCATAAGCACAAAGTTCATGATGGAAATGAACATGAAAGCATTTCCAAACATCAAAATCACCATTACCAGTCAATCCTATATAACCCTGCAGTACAAAAACCACTAATGCAGCATTGTCAATTCATCATCATCAAAAATAATTTCAACACAAACCATAAAAATAAAAAATACCCATAAACAATAAAACATAAAGTCAACTCCTTTTTACAGTAATCAACAAAACAAAGAAGAAAAAAACATAGATTTTTGCCAAAATCAGAATAACTATAGCATCACCAAATTGGGTATAAACCAATCCAAAACCATCATGGATTGAACAATTCTAGACACAAAAAAAAAAACTAAACTTTATCAATCATAAGGTTAAAATAATTGTAAATAATAAAATCCATGAATTGTTTTGTTAAAAAAAAGCTGAAAATGTTCTTCCAAACAAACCCAGAATTGTAAAATTTAAAAATAAAAATAAAAAACCCATAAAAATTCAAACTTTAATAGCTTTTGAATCTAAGCAAAACATAGAGTGATCAAAGGATGAAAAAGTGAAAGAAGCTTACCAGATGAAAATGGAAGAAGGTAGATCTATGAGAAAATCAAAGGAAGAGTAACTGAAAAAACAAGGAAAAAACCAAAACCCATGATGTTTTTAATTTTCTTTCTGTCCTATTTCCACACCTGAGGAAGGAAAAAATAGTGAGAAATGAAAGGGAAAAGAAGAGAGGGTGGTGGTGATGGTGTTGTTGAGGAGGAAGAGAAGAAAAGAATGAAATGAAAAAAATGAGATAGGAAAAAATGAAAAATGTGAGGAGAGATTAAAGAGGGTAGTAATCTTCAATTTACAAAAACAACCCAATTGTGATGAGAGAGATTAGAGAGAGAGAGAGAGTGCAAAAGTCATTGCTTTGGTTTTGGAGGTGGAGACACAACATAAGCAGCTTCCATTCCAACCATAATGTGAATCATATATATTTTATTTACATTTTACACTAATTAAAATTAAAATATATTAATATAATACTATTACTATTAGTCAAATAATAATAATGATATAATGAATTACCAAAGGTAACCAAAAAAAATAATTACCAAATGAGTTTATCTTTATCAGAAAGGATTAGACTCTCGTAACATTACGTGTCAAATGTTCTTTATCGTAATTTATTTTTGTTGAACATATTTTAGGTTAGGGTGATTGTCTTCCTTTAGGATAGAGTAATTAAAATATAATATTAGTAAAATAATAATAGTAATATAATGAATTACTAAATGAATTTATTTCTATCGTAAAAGATTAGACTCTCTTAAGATTACGTCTTTCTTTGTCATGTTTTGTTCATGCAAAATAAATTTTAGATTATGGTAATCGTCTTCCTAATGTAAAAAAAAAAAAAACTTGTCAAGATTCTTAGCCATGTTTTACTTATTTATCGATTAAATGTGGAATCATCAAAGTCGTATTTTTTTTAAACTTGAAGTTTAACGCAGAAAAAGAAAAAAAATGTTACGTATCAAAGTTCAATTTCACTGTGAGATATATTCATATTTAGTATCTGACACGTCTCGAATATGATCGATCACATTCGATGAAAATAATGTAAAATAAAATAAAATAATATAATAAATATAGTTTTAACGTAGTGTTGCAGGTGTAAAATGGTTTAACATGTTAACAAATCACAATCAATTATATGTGTTATTTTTGAAATTGTTAATGTTGAAGTTAAATATATTTTTTTACTAAAGTTAAATATTTCTGATGATCAGACGTTTAAGATTAATTAATAGTATAATTTTTTTTTTGAATTGTGCTCCTTCTCAAGGTGTAAAGTTCAATTCTTCCCGTTAACAATTTGGATGAGCTAATTTAGCTTATTAAAAAAAATAGTATAATTTTTTTTAGGGCAGTTGTGTATATAAGTTAAATTATAATACTCTTTCTTTGAAAAAAATATATATTTATATTCATATTTTTGATATTCGAATAAATACAAATTTTAAATTTACTTCTTATTATCAATTGATACTCCTTCTAGAATCACTTATAAGCAAACTTTTAATTTTTACACTTATTAAGGAGGTTAATTAAGTGTATTTAATTTATTAGATTTCACGTAAAAATAAAGAAATATATTTACTAACTTTCTCCTAATCTCCTCTCCAAAAAAAAAAACTTTCTCCTAATCTGTCACAATATGAAAAAATAGTCTAAGAATATTTTTAGAATAATAACATTAAATGTTCATATATTAGGTGTCATTTGCTTGTATTTGAGTCACATAGATTCATGAATTCTCTTGCTGATAATTTTGTCCAGGTTAACAGAATGATATTTTAGAATTAAGAAAAAGATTATTAGTAATGTTAATTGGTAAATAATTAAATTACTTTGTAAATGACAATCTGAATAGAGGCTGAAAGGGTGCCTGCTGTGCTGCCCTTGTTTGGCAGCTTACCAAATAGGTAATGTTTGTTCTATTGCATGGGTCCTTTGGTTTATGAAATTTTAAAAGAAAAACTAAAAATGCATCTTCTCTGCTTGTGTGTCTCTAAACAAACAAAAGTAACATAATGCTAATAAATGACCAGTGTTTGCCAACACAGTCCCCACTTCCCAAGATTTTTTTGAATAAAACTGGCCTAGGATTCAAGTCAAAAAAAAAAAGTAGCCTAGTATTTTGTAAAAAAATCTGGCCTGGTATTATTGAAGGCAGATTTTATGGTAGCATTGAGTGTTTGTGTTTATATATTTTGACCAATATCCCTTAAAAAATATATATTTTGACCAATATTTTCATAAATTTTTTTGACCAAAATAATATGGTATGACGTAGATAAATGAGAGTTTAAATATTTGGTCAAAATCATTTAGAAAAAAATTAATGTTTGAATATTTTATTGGACTAGTGTAAATAGATGACTACGTTATTTTTGTAAAATGTCGACGTCTTAAAGAGTTTTAGTATCTCGAAAAATTTATTGCCCATAAAAATAATTGTTAAAAAAAATTAAAATTTTAAAACTTAGTCAAAAGATATATGTGGAAGTTAGTAAAAAAATAAACTTTTGTTTTGAATAAGTTATAATTATATTTTTGTTGAAGAAATTGAATTCAAATATACTATTTTAAATATAATAACTTGTATGATTATTATTTTTTTGACTAAACTTGTATGATTATTATACAATTCCACAAGTTATTATACAATGTTTCATCAAACAAAAAGTTAGTATTATGCAATGTGACAAGTTATATTTTTATTATTGAAAAATAAAAGTTTCATATTTATGAAAAAGTAACGTAAAACTCTCACGCCAAAACAAGAACCATCCCCACATCTCTAAATATTGTGTTTCCATTGCCTTCACGTCAAGCACCCACTTCTCCCATTCTCTTTTACCATCCACTTCACATTTATTTATTCACATGCCCCTCTCCTATCTTTTTTCTTTCTCCTTTTTCGTTTTAGAATTCAAATATATTCATAATATATAGTTAATCAGTTTGATTTGTAGTAAAAATAGAAGTTAATATAGTGCACGTGGCTTTAGTTATTATAATAATAAATCTTTGGGTCCACAGCTATATGACATGCAAATTTACCTCTTTCTCAATATGATGTGTCCAAAATCTTGATGCTAGACTGTGTGAAATTTGACTAACTATTTATGGACTTTTTCTTTTGTTTTGGCCTTTGTCTCATATATGATAATGATATATCCCCCAATTTGGCAGGGTGAAGAAATTATGTGGCTTGAATAGTGAATAAATAAATAAAATGACCAAATGTGAAGCATCCTAGGGTCCCCAAATTTTAAGTTCGTACCGTTTTAGGTGAAATTTAGCCAAAGTGTTAATGTATACCTGCAGCTTGCCTGTTGTGGGTTGTGATGATGCATGCACAATATTGCTTTTGGACATTTGAGATTACAACCAATTTATCTATCAATTTTACTTTGCTTTAAAGAGGTGTGAAGTCATGGACCTTTAAGTCCCTAGGTACCACCTTTGTAAGGCCAGTTTCACCACCACACCACAAATCTCTATAATTTAATATTCTTGTTTTTCCTTTTTTTTTTGGTTATTATCTAAAGTATTATGTGGATTGTATTTTCTATCTTAATCACTCTAGTTTTGAAAAGAAGAGGATATTGATAATCCAACATTCAACCAGAGGATAAGTAAAATATAATCAATAATTATTATCAACATAATTTTAATTCGTATTCTTTTGTATTATTTGCCTTTAATTTTATAGTGTTGGATTTAAGTGTGAGTGATTATGTCCCACATCGATTAAAAATGTTGAATATATTATAAAGGAGACCCATATACCTAATGCCTTAAAGTTTTAGATGGAGATGTGGTGTTTAAGTCTCTTAGGGTCCTGGGCTAATAATTTTTTGTTGTCTACTTTCTATTTTGTCTCTTTTTGTTGGACAATTTAATTATTGTGCCTAATTGTTACATGTATGTTCGATTTCGTCAATTTTTTTGTTTTTGAATTTTAGTCCATTGTATTTTGAGTTTTAAATTTAATTTTTTTATTAAAAACTATGGACTAAAAAGGGGGGGCTAGCGGGATTTGAATTTACACTCCAGTGGATTGCTTTACTAAAAATAGAAATAGTAATCAAGTATAGTAGAGATTGAAAAAAAACAAAATCCCTTCTTACTTAATTTAATAAAGAAATTGAAGACCTCTTCTTTCTCATTTTGGATGTCCATTCCACACCTAATAGTTTTAGTCGCATCCTTCAAAATTTTAATAACTTTCTTTAGTGTTTTTTGTTTTTTCTTGAAAAGAGAGTTCAACCACATCAACTAATGGATTCTGATATTTAAACGGTGGTGTGTGCCATTGCTCGAATCATGGGTATCTTATTTTATCCTCTTTGTGAATTTGGTCATCTTTGCGCTTTCTTTCTTCCCTAACCCTTCTAAACGGGGTTACTTTGCTTTCCATTTGTCTCCACTAGATAGTTTTTTTCTATTATTTTATTTATTTAATCGACTTGTTATACCTATCCAATTTGTTCTCTTGGTATCACACACAACTCATAGTGTGATAGCTTCTTTGAATAAAAATGGAACCATTAATTTGTTGGAACATTAATCCTCTAGGTTCTAACCGAATATCGAAAGTGTTCCATGATTTTGACATTTCTGGCACCTTATGTGTATATTAGTATTACGACAATAGATAATATTTTCATTTACGTGTTTCAATTTACTAATGCTATTATAATTTTTACACTATTTAGTTAAGCAACTTTTGTTCTCCGCATATTTTTACATAATTTGTAGTTTTCATGAATACTTGATTTGTAAGTATGATGACCCGCTGAATCAAGAATTATTTATGTCTGTTTATGGTTGAGGTCTAGATATGTGGTTTTTGTCTATTCTTATCATGATAGGTGGAAACACCTCATTTCTTGTATGACGTTTTTTTGTAATTTTTTTTATTTTGGTCGGTGCTTTGTTGTTGGCATCAAAACTTTGTAAATATTCTTCGGTGCTTCTCCTGTAGCACATCTTGTACGAGGTGTAACATCGTTGGTTTCGAATATATAATTCCATTTTGATTTGTTAAAAAAAAAAAAGAATTATTTATGCCTCTTAAAAGATTAAAAAAAAATATATGAGGAATAATCTTATGCATTTTAGAAAATTTTGAAATCGACAAAATGCATTGTATTTTTCTTTTTCAATAAACAACCTCATTCAATTAAAAAGAGAAACATAATACAAAGCTTGTAGTACTTGCATAGAGACATTCACCAGCCAAGTCTTGATACCAACAAAATTAAGAAAATGCACTCTTTAAAAAGTATAACTCAAATGATAACGTCGATATTGTTAGATTACGTATCTTTATTTGAGTTTAAATTTGAGGTCTTATAATTACGTGTACATATGTGTGTTATAAGTGGTGTTTGTCATTTCGTTTATAAACAATATATATATATATATATATATATATATATATATATATATAAGAGTTTTGCTAGAAGACATTCTTTAGAGGTGTCTTTTAGCAATCCACACCTCAATGTGTGATTACCCATTTTTTAGTTATAACTTGTTAAAAGACACCTTCATAAAAATTAGTTGGTGTCTTTTAGAAAATGCAAATAGGATAACTTGCTAAAAAACAACTTCATAAATGGTGTCTTCTAACAAAACTATATATATATATATATAAAGAAAATGCAACAAATGGTGAGCTACTACATTCTTATTCCTAGCAAGTGATATGTCTAACAAATGTTACGTCAAGACGCTCTTCTTTCAAAAAAAAAATTGTTACGTCAAGACGGTCTATCAACATGCGACAGTCAAAGATAATTGGCTCTAACGCAACCACTTCCAATTAATTGTACGTGTGTCATGTTCACGACATTAGTAATTCAAGGTCTATGTTTACGACTAAGGGTCAATCTAGGTTTAATCATGTTAGCAATTTAAAGTCTATGTTCATGATGTTAAATAATGTGTTTCAAGGCCTCAGTTATCTAATATAGAACCTTATGTCTTTGCGAAACTCATATTATCGAAAACGTTAAAGATTGTTAAACAAAGTCATACCTAAGCAAATGATATATCTAGCCTAATGTTAATAGCAAGTTATAATCTAGGATCGATTTAAAATTGATCATAAGTTTAAAGGTATTAAGAACAAAATATATTAAGTAAACACTAGACTTTCAACCCGTGTGACGCACGAGTCTTATCAACCGTAATAAAGACAATAAATTATCTTTGACCCATGTGATGTACGGGTCTATCAATAAAAATAAATGACGATAAATCTAACAAACACTTACTAAAATAAATCTTATTTCTAGAGGAATAAAAAAACTATTTTTTTTAAATGTGAAAAGACTAATTTTAACCATATTAAAAAAAAAAAAACTATTTATAAACGGAGAAGTGAATGTTGACCTCTAAATATGGTATTCATTAACAATAAGTTTAACCCATAACCCAACTTTTGGGTTCAAATTGCAAGTCGTATGATGCATATATGCCCAAATCTCAATTTCACCTTTCACATTATTCATCAACTACTACCATCAAAATATGGCTGCAAGTTCTACACATGAATAATGCATCAAACCCACTACTTTACGGTCCAAATGTAACGTGTCCTATTGGAATTTTTTCTACAAATCTGCAAATTGTACTTCAAATCCAATGCATGTCCTATGGTTATGTGACTATTGTCATGCAATCAAGTGATCAAATCTTTTTCAGATAGATGTATACACCCTCTCCCTCTCCCATTTCACAATGACGTTTAGCAAATAAAATAAATAAATGGAGTACTACAATAACTTATATATTCTCCTCTATTATTCAATATTACTATCTATAAATGATCATCAATCTTTACACATTTTAGCCAAAGTAAGGAATTTTATATAACAATATAATCATAAAAACGAAAATGAGTAAGATAAATACTCAATTTAGATCGAAATGTTTCCTAACTAATCAGTGAAAAGACACAAATGTTGAGGAAAAAGAGCAGCATTGCTTCAAGTTTAAAAAAAAAAAAAAAATCATAGCCTAAGGCATAAGCCACAAACAAATATAATAACATAAAGTCTTTTGAGAGAGCCTCTTTTGATCCCTTTGTAAAGCCATCTTCTTTCCATAGATAACTCACAACTTTGTTGCTAGAGCACATTTACTGACTCCTTAACTACTAAGGATGTAATTACTGTGTTAGGGCCATTTTAAAGATGGAAAGATGGAATTTTTTTGTTGCAATTGCCAATAGCAGTGCCCGCTGCAGCAAAAACCAAGAACCAAAACGCCTGAAATAGGAAACAACCAAATCCAAACAGTAGCTTAAAACAAACCCAAAGCTGCAACAAAAAATAGCAGTTGATGCTACCGACTTGTAGACCCAAAAATTAAAACCAAAATGTAAAATAAAACCAACATATGGCAGCAATGAGAGCCCACACTTCGAGTATAACTCCTTTAACCACAAACGCATCAGAATAAATTTCCAGATGCCTCGCTTCCTTAAATTTGTTATATAAACCATGTAGTGGTAAAGAATGAAAACTCCAGCTTGAGAATCATTATATTCTTGAAATAAACACATCAAAATGAGATGAAAATGGATTTTAAAACATAGCAGCTGATAGGGGAACATTATTTTAGCTTGAGCATTTCTATAAAGAATCTCTTATTTGTTATTTACTCTACATAACATTTAAAAAAACTTGTGGCTACTAATTTCTTACTTCAAATGTTTAGCAGGATGGTTAGTTGTTAGAAATATGACATGCTATAAGAAGTATAAACTAAATAAAGTGTCATCGGTCCACATTTATACAACTTTAGTCTGCCACTTATCATAAAGGTCATGATCAATTACCTTAACTCATACCATGAATTATTCATCCACATTTGGACTTAACCTAGAAAGATAATCATCACTACTACAAATACATACTTCTATAGACACCGTTGTAAAAGATACTTTGATTCACTAATGACAGTGATTATCACCAAGTGCAATTATTCAACGTGAAAGATGCTAATGAGCTAATCTATTACATTAATGTTTCATATGTAATAAAATGTCTTAGAGTTGAAGGCCAAAGGAAATTTACCAAAATAAGAGTGGCATAGTATAGTATGATAAACAATATACATGGACAAATAAAAAATGCATGAATGTCTATTGCACAAATATGTCCCTTTAAAAACTATATATTTTGATGTTATTTGCTTGAAAGAAAAAAGCAGTAGAGTTACATAATAAACAGAGTAAAATTGAAATGATTAGTAACATGGAAAGTTAAATAATGATATTAGTAACATATCATTTCTTCCAAAAATTTGCATACGCTCATAATCAAGTTCTTAACACAACTAAAGAATTAATTACCAAATATTCTCTCTTCAATGGTGGATTTTGAAACAGTTTTGAAAGGCAAACTCAGTCAAAAATTCAAGTAGAAAACATATTAAAAACTATTTTTAAAACATATTAAAAAAGCTATATGAAATTTAATCAAAAGAGTGATTGGCATAAACAGAGAAATGCACACAAAAAATCTAAGAATGAACTTTTAAGAGAATGAACACAAAAGAGATGAATAGAGATAAAAAAAAACTCACTGCATTAATTTTCAGCCTTGATCCTCCCATCAATTGCAACATGGTAAGTGATGGAATCTAAAACCTATAGTAGAAACAAATCAAAAGCTGAAATCTTTACCAGAATCATTCAACCGAAATCAAAATTGAATTGGAATAGTATAACTAACACTGGACTTATCAGTGAAATCGTAAATCAAAATCTATATTAAATCGAGAAAAAACAAATTAAATAAGATATTGAGAAAGAACAAATTGCATATC
This sequence comes from Medicago arabica, assembly GCA_946800305.1. Taxonomy (NCBI): domain Eukaryota; kingdom Viridiplantae; phylum Streptophyta; class Magnoliopsida; order Fabales; family Fabaceae; genus Medicago; species Medicago arabica. Next base: position 3,419,855 of record OX326965.1, read on the forward strand.
TCCATAGACGGTGGTCTTTTATATGACGGTGCCGGAAGTGGAGGCTAGTAGGGTTTTAAAAACTTGGGTGGATGAAATTGTTACCCAACAATGAAATTGAAAGAAGGCGATGGGAGGAGAAATGAAAGAAGAGACAAATCTTCTTTTTTCTTTAAAAAAAAAATGAGAAAGAGAAAGCTTACTCTCTGAAAACTTGAGCGGTGTGTACATACCAGAGGAACATTGGAAACTGGTAAAATTAAGCGTGGTACACAATGCCCTCAAGTTTGGAAACTAATAACATTGGAAACTCATAAAACTTTGAATTAGAAAGTGGAATGCTGGTTAAGATTAGCATTTTGAAGGAGTTAATGCTAATACAATGGTGGGAAAAATTAGGTTAAGATTAGGGTAAACAATAGTTTGACCAGATAAGCTTTAGTAAGTAAGATAGTTTGAATTGCATTAAGAAAATGACTCATAGATCACGTGTTCCCAATCATACCATAAAGATACATCATTCAATCTTAATTTATAAGAGTTTAGTTACAGATGATAATAGTAACAAACAAAATAAGACAAAGGCTAAAATAAAGATACATCAACAATAGTGGAGGTGTTTAAACTAGTTTCCAAACCATGAAAAATGCCACCTTAAGGTTGTTGGATCGCAACTTACGCATCAGAGTCGTGAAAATTCAAATCCTTCACTTCTATGTGAAACTAGAGTTTTATAGGAAAATTCAAAGTCGTGCATGCACATCGTGCATGTGACTATGCACAAGCGTGTGGTCATCATTAATCTGTTAGCAAGTTTTGATTGGTCTGTCATGCGTCTCGCGCATGGGCCACGCACCTTGCATGTCTTGACGTAAGTCTTCGGAGATTTGTAGATGCCATACGCCTCGCACATGGTGATAAAAATAAATTCTTTTTGCTCTTAAATCTCCAGCTTTCTAAGCATTTCTTCTTTTGGTATATCTTGTGACTTGGGATAGAAGTTCCCCAAGTAGTGTTTGGTCAACAATTCCTGCATGTGACGAGTCCTATACATTTGCAACCTTTACCAAGTATCATCTAATCGGATCAACCTGTCAGATAACACCAAAAAGATACTGACATATATAGAGTTGTCTCGTTAGGAAAGAAAATGAACACAAATACTATTTTCAATACAATATCGAATTTTTTCAAAACCGCAAGTAATGATGATAGGATATCATATAGGGCTTTTATTTCGTTTTTAGAGTCAATTTGGAGTTTGCTTTGCACGTTTATTTGTATTTTAGTAGAGTTTTGTAAAGGATTTGATAAAAAAAAAAGTTATGAAAGAGTGGGAATGGGGAAGTAACATTGAAATCATTAAAAAAAATACCCAAACCATACAACTTTTGTGACGATTGTGTATTGATTTTCACAACTTTTACTATGATTAGTTTTTGGGGTATAATCGTTACAGGCGTTTTGGTGAGAAGAAATGGGACAAAGAGTGAAGAAAATTGAATGACTACTCCCGGCCAACTCGTCATGCGCACTATGAGTTGTGCGTCACGCAGCCTGGAGGGAATTTCTAGTGACCAACCTCGTCACATTTCACATCTCGCGATGTTCGATGTGCTTCGCGCAATGACCTTTCAAGAAATACATGGAAATGCGCATCTATAAATATAGAATCCCTAGGTCAGTGCAAAAGGATCATCTGATGACCAAACGAAGAAAAAAACGTGATTTTAAAAGGTTAGAAGCAACTAGAGCCATTCGGAAGCCAATGACTCATCAATCAATGATCCTTTATTTATGTTTTTCTTTTCGTATTCAATAGTTTAAGTTTGGGAAGCATGAGTAGCTAATTTTTAGCTAGGTTAAGTCATGAATGATGAACTTCTCTATAAGTGCTTGATTATGTAACTTGTAGCATCCTTTGAATACAAATGATTGCTTTGGTTGTATTCGGCTATATTTGTTCTTAATATTTTTTATCTGTTTATGAATTTCCATAAATTGATATATGTCACGATGACTACAAATCCTAGCTTTGGGGCTTGATTGAATTTAATTGTTCAATCTTTAATAGCTTTAGAAATATTATGTTAATGCTTTGTTACAATAATTTGGCGCTCATTCAAACCTCCAATGGTTATGGACTCACCTAAGACATTAAGGTGTCGTAACTAGCAAAGAGTGTTAGTGACCATGACATTGACCTAACTAATTTGCCCAAACGTCGTAAAACCAAGCTATCCAGACAACTCTGTTCATAGTATTTAGTTACCAAGTAATGAATAGAAGGAAATTTGACATGACCTAGTCGACTTTTACTTGTTTTCTTAGATTTTAGATAATCAACCATTGTCAAGTGCAATCCCCCAAACTTTACATCTCCTAACGATTATCGTAGTTAAGTTGAGGTTTCACAGTTCTTGTGGATACGAACTTATAAATTTTACTACTTTACGGCGATTTAGTACACTTGCTAAAATCGACATTTGATAACTCATTCTAAAATCCTCTAAAAAAATCAAATAAAGTAGTAAAAAGACTCAATAAAACACACAAATATATATACTATATATAAAGAAAATACATGAGTATGAGCTGACTTTTTCCTTTCCAATTTTACCCTTTATTTAAAGTATTTTATTTACTATTTTATCCTTTTTATAACAATATTGAAATCATAAATAAAAAATAGATAAATCTCGTTTTAATACTCCACTGTAATAGGGACAATATTATCTTAAAAATATATAAAGGAAATAAGAGATTTTGGGCCCCGTTTGTTATAGATTTTAAAAAAATGAATTTTCCTTTTTTATTTTTAAAAATAGATTTTTTGGAAATTTACTCGAAAATAGTATAATTAAGTTATTTCAATCTCATTTGTTATAAGTTAAAAAAGATAGTTTGACATTCACTTACCTAAATATTCATTGTTCGAGATTTTACATAGTGAAAATCGCATATTTTTGAAAAATGATATATTTCAAAAATGAGTTTTATGAAAAGCTATTTGAAATAGCTTTTTTTAGAGATTTTTTCAAAATTTTAGTGTCCAAAAAAATTATAACAAAATGATAAAATATCTAGAATGATATTTTAAGATAAGCTATTCAAACCGATTTTTTATTTGAAGTTTTCCTTAAAAATTTCTTTGTTAAATTTTTTTTCACAAAAATATGTTACACTATAAAAATCTATTTTATAAAAAACTATAACAAACGGGCTCCTTGTGTTTGATTTTTCATTATTTCAATTATACTCTTAAACAAGTTTTCCTATAATACTGAGATATTGTTGGTGTCATTGAAAAGAATAATAGTTTATATTATATGTGTAATATTGTTGTGTAAATAAAAAAGATAAACATAGTTTGTTAATAAATCACCAACATATATACATATAATTTTTCTTTAAAAAAAATCTATCCATATAATTTTAATCAAAATCTAAATTTTATAAAAATATTATTTATAGTTTACACGCATTAAAAAGATCTTGTTGTTCCAAATTGAATTGAACTTTCCCATAATTTCTAGATCTTATAAACTCTTCTACAAAGTCCCAAACTTTCTCTTTGCCATAGCAACCGGGTCTATTGGAATTTTATGATAAATAAACATATTATGAGCCTCCCTAATCTTCCAAGAGGTTGTGCTAAAAACTTGAGTACGTACCTTTATTATCCTTACTAGAAAGCCACTTATTCATCCAATGGTTGATACTTATATTTTAAGAAATGAAGGCCAAATTATGAAGAGCACCAAATTAGTGTTTAAAATTGCAAAATGTTATCCACTATTTCCACCTCCAAGCATAAAGGACATTGTTGATCGAGAGAAACGCCCTTAACCCTGTATTATGCTTTGGACATAACCAACTTTATGGCCATCATTCTCTTCTTCCCCTCATTTTTCTTTATTAGCAAATGGAAACATTCTATTTGAAGTAAAAATAGTGTTCATAACACATGCAACAGAATAAAGTTTGGATCTATTTTGCGCTTAAATTATAAAATTATAAATTAGATACTTAAAGTGTACCTTTGTATCAATTCTTGATGCATGAAAAATTCTTCAAAAAAAACTAGAGCATATTTATGTTTTGTATCCACACTGAGATCAATTCTTACCATCAACCTTTGAGTAGTGGAACAAGAAAACTAGAGCATATTTATGTTTTGTATTTGGTTGTGTTGTGTTTTTTGATCAAATCACTTAAGGTCTATTTATAAGTCACACACACTCATCAAATAGGAGGTATTGACTAATCTTAATGACCTTTTAATTTCATATGGTCAATCATTGTAAAAAGCAATTAACATATGTTAATGACAATTTACTTGAAAAAAGAGTTTCTTGGCATATGATGTTTGACCACTATGATTTCATATAATCATCTAATTATATGTAATTATATATATACAAAGTCATATCGTTGATTCCATATATATGCATAATTTGATCAACCATTGACCATTATCAATTCCATATATAAATATATATAATCAATTGCCGTACACTAACTTTACTTATTTGTTTAATTTTTATTTATTTCAAAATAAATAATATGCCTAATTTATTTATATATATTATTTGTATTCTTTGTACTAGCAAAAATACAATAATATTCCACTTAGACAATTTATATATTGATTAATTAAATTATTCAATTTAATCATCAAATAATAAAATAATTCTTTAGCAAGAACTAGAACACTCGTTTGTGTGTGACCCTGTAGGTTCAATACTAAACTGGTAATAGATTAATCAAATTAATATATTAATCAAGGTATGCGTCTAGTAACACTCCTTGACATCCAGGTAGTATGAAATATTACTTTACCTTCAATAACCAATTAGAATATTATAAAAAAATTCTTCAGTCGTTACAACTCTTGTTAACTCTATCAATTGTCAAACTCTAATAAGTTAACATATATCACTTAAGAAACTCATTTCTTCTTTTATTCAGTTTCCTTGTCCAGGGTTTTTATTTATTATCATAGAGTTCAAACTCATTACCAAGAGTTGACTGATCCCATCTTGGTTAGTCATTAATTATACAAGTATTTAATTGTATCCAATATCCTTTCAACTAGCACCCTAAGGTGTTAGGTGTTCAGAATCAAAATACAATAAATAGCATGTTAATTACCATGACAATCTCAAGTCAAAGAAAATCATTATATTATTTATTGAGAATTTTTCTATTGACATTTTAAGGTAATAACGACCATTAAAAATTCTCAGTTGAGTCAGTTCAATGATCACATCACTATATGCATCATCTATATATGTAATTTAATAAATGAGAATTATTAATCTTTATCCAATAAAACTATCACATATATATTGATCTATCCGAAATATTGATATCCTACTCACAATAATCATACGATCAAGAACAATTTAGATTAAAAAATAATAAAAGACTTGTTTCTCATTATCATAATCTCTATCATAATAACAAGTCTATAGTTTTAATCAATGACATTATCAAATTAACTATTTCACTGAACAGTAAACAAGATCATGAATATTTTATTAAGTATAAAATTGGTTACATAACTGATTGAATCTTGGGCATCTCCAACACTATTGCTATTAGGATATTATTTGTGATTAGTCTTCCATGAATAAAATCACTATTATCTTCGTCAATACTCTCAAGACTCTCAAGGAAGGTCTCTTTAATATGATTGGATATCACCTAAACAATAATCTTAATGATCTTTATATCGCATTTCCTCTTTAGAACTTTAGAACTTGAAGGATAAGAGTCTGAAATCTTTAGAACTTGTTTTTTTCCCTCCATATGGTTTCCTCCCTCTTAAAGGCATTTCATCTTTCAATCTACTTAAACTGCTAGGTACATATTTGTGACCCCAACCACATATTAGGTCTTTTAGTTGCTCATTTAACGTCTTTATATCGCATTTAACCTCCTTTATTTTGCACTTGTCAAATTCCATGTTTAGGTTTTTGACCCCTACCAATTTACCTTCACAATTCAAATTCCATGCATCTTTTAATAAGTATTCGGTTTAATTTTATCAATTTTTGAATATCGCAAGTAAAATAACTAGACACTTGATTTACTTCGGTAGTTTTATTGTTCATATGTAACTAATCGAAATCTTGCACTGTGGACCATGGTGTTCTTTCTTTATTTCGAGCTTAGAGAAAGACTTAACATGTATTGATTACAAGGAGTGGATTTTCACTCTAGAAGTTATGGAGAGTATATACAAAGAATCCATAAATACGCATAAAAATATCATATTATTGGGTAACACGACCCCCAATCCCTCCTCCACCGATGGTATGGGAATGTTCCCTAAACCTCGGTGCCAATGATTTGATGTGGTAACAACTAACAAGTTTATGACCGATGTAGGTGCTCTTGATACGAGCATGTTACCGAGTGACCATTAACCAGACCAAAAATATTAGCATGCATGTCCCGGTCCTCCCTTGGTGCCAACACCTTGAAACGTCTGCATCAATATATATCAACCCGTAAAAAAGGAAATATAACATTTTTAACAATTAAATAATCATGTCTTTACTTTAACGGAAGCAATGTCATGTAATTAGCCAGCAGCTGCTTCGTCCTATATTGGCAAGTCTGGTTCAGGCTCGGGTACATGCTTAGGCTCTGACTGATGTAGGGGTCGACTGTGTCACTGGTTTGTAAGAGAGTCCATCTCTCTCAACTCTTCACTTCTTCGTGTGCTCTTGCCTAATAGAGGCAGTTAGGGATATCCTATTACCTTTGACTCGATCGACATTTGCATCCATATATGAAATGATGCCAAAATCATAGAGAAATTAGTGATCTCTAAACATATTTCGGATTTTATAAACTGAAGTGATGAACACCACATTTCGGATTCTAAAGTCTGAATTAAACCTAAACTCTAGAAACAAAGAAAAAACGTAAATCAACTACCATAAATTTAAGCAAATGTGTTCTAACATCTTGTGTAGTAGTTGGAAACGTCTAAAATGTGATGGGCGGGCAACTTAGTAGAAAATTGACACAGTCGTGAGATTTAGATTTGGGGGGTTTTGGGAGTGTTTAGGTTGAAAAACGTAAATAGAGGAGTAAGGGGAGAGGATAAGCATGTTTGTTATATTGTCATGGTTTGATTCTAGAATTTGAAGTGTACTTTTATGATTCGAATTTTAAAATCTGAACGGGAGCATAATTGAAAATGAGATCGACATGTTAGAGGGATGGGGAGGGAGGAAAATAAATGTATTTTTTACTTCAAACCAACCCAATCCAATGATGAATGAGTTGGTTTGCGTGGATCATTCCATGATAAACATTTGTAAAAAATAAATTGTAAGAAAAAAGATAATTAAACAACAATATTTTTTTATTTTTTTACATTTAGTCTCCCTTTTATTTTTAACAGAAAATTACATATGAGTGGGAGGCAAGCGGGCAGCAAGCCGCGCTACTAAGCCTTTTTGGATGGTAAAATCAATCCTCGTAAGTACACCATTTATGGACCAGGAGACATAATATTAATATGCATGACACGTTGAACTCTATGTACAAGGTCAACAACATCTGATGCCAAGAAGTCAAACATGTCAAACACAAATGATATAAAAGCATGTTGATTGTGAGAACACATTTCTCATTTTTGACCACTTTGTTTGACACGACTTTGACGGCTGCATGTCCCACCGTAAATGTGATTTTTATTTTTAATGAAATTTTTTATGCTTGGACTAAATATTACAATTCAATATTTTAACACTTGAATTAAATTGAAATATTTTTATTATTTTTTGAAAGGAAATTGAAACATTTTATATCAAAATATAAAAGTCCCATTGTTAAGAACAAGTTGGATTCACAAATTTGGAATCATAAATCCATTATCTAAACTAAACTAACTTTAGGTTTTAGTGGGTTAATTTGAATTTGATATAAACTTGAACGAATTTGAGTAAAATATGCGTTGAGTTGGTTTGAATCATTCGAACAAACGAGTTAACTAAACCTCTGAACACCCCTAAATTCTGAAGTAAGTTGGTTCCTCCTTACATATGTATGTGTAAATTATAGTTTGTTATGCACACACAACGCTCCCAAGTTAATTCTCAACATTTTATTTATAAGAAAAAAGTTATCTTGGCAAAAAAAATTGTTTGCATAAATAAAGAAAAATATTCGTTTGAGAAATCACGTGAAGTCTGGATTATATGTTACATGCCTCTGACAGTGTTGGTCTCCTTTTCAATTTCCAAAATGGCGGTGATACAATATTTCGGTTGACTTATCCTCAATTTGTAGATGATACTTTGATTATTGGGAAAAAAGTTGGACGAGTATAAGGCTACTATATTGCTGCTGGAATTGATGTCGAGTTGGATAATATTATTGGGTATGAATGAATCTTTTTTATTGGAGGGGGGGTGTTGAGGATCAGATGGATTCACTACGATACAATTTTTCTTAGATAGGGATGATGGGGGTTTAGTGTCATGCATGGTAAGGAATTTAATTTAGTTTTATTAGGAAAATGATGTTTGAGGCTAAAGTTAGAGGAGGATGGTTAGGGGAGTTATTGGTGATGGTAAGACCTCAACTTGGTAGAATGATGCACAATCCATCCAAAGAGAACTTATTTTGAGTCAAGGGTACTATATTTGGGTTTTCAAACTTGTATAATCATCACAATCAAAGTCTTGGGTAATGAGGAGAAAACCTGTTTTTGGGACGATCCTTGGGGGGGTTGGTTCGGTTTAGTAAATTTTTTGGGATTACAATTGTTCTTTTTGCTCAATAATAATGTCTCTTTTTCACTCTCAAATCATTTTTTTTATACTTTAAGATGCATGTTGGAGTTATAAATTTGGGGTGGCAGCAGCCCCATTTCTTATGTACCTAATTCCATCCCTGACAACAAGGAGATAAATGTTGATTTTGTTACTAATCAAGTTAAAATTCATGTCTGATGGTTGCTCAAAGTGAAGGATAAACGATTTGGTTATGATTTTAATCTTTTGTTTACCAATCATTTGTTTTATCTAGGATTCTCAGTGGTTTTTTTTTGGGTCTTGCTAATTTGTGCCTCAAAGGCACAAGATAAAAAATTAAATGTAAAAATTGTACATTTATAATCTTAAAAATTTATATTTTTAATGCAATATTTATTTTTTAATTCTATTTTGAGATCTTTATCTTATCCTCTAATTTCACAGGTTGGCATTTTTCTTTTTCTTTTTTAGACCAGTTTGTTGTTGATTTTATGTTGTAACTGTGTTCTCTCTATTTTGGACACATCTTGTGTCAGAGTAGAGTTTTTAAATATATTTCATTCTTTTCCCCTAAAATAAAATTCATTCTTCTAACTATTTCAAAAGAAAAAAGACAACTGACACGTACTCTTTTAATGAAAAGTGTTAATAATTAATATATAATAATATTAGAGTCGTAATATTGTTATATTAACATTATGTGATACGTATAGTAGACACTTAGTCCCTTAAATATTTTATTAGATATTTGATCCTTTTTTTTGACTTATTAGATATTTGATCCTTGAACCTGAATTAAACTCTAGTTATATCGAGAGACCAACCTCCAAATTTACGTAGAGTAATATCTTCATTCAGCAATTATTAAATTCATTCTACCCCGTTTTATAAATTTCTAAATTCATCCCTATTATAGATTGAGATAGGTTTGTCCATTCCACATTTGAAAGATGAAAGACGTGCTCTCTTAGAAAGAAATTGGCCAGTGGCCATCAATTATTGCCCAAACCGCATGAGAAATGAGAACGCATGTAAAGTATAGCAACATGCACCAAACAACTTTCACTTATCAAGTTGTAAAAAAAAAAAAATTCACTTATCAAGTTCACTTGCAAAAAGCATTATTGTTTATAATAATTCAATGTACTTTATGGATTTAACCTTCAATAAAACAAAACAACTTTTCAAAACAATGACCACAAAATTTCTAGGAACGAAACGAAATATGATTTTGATTGGTAAGAAAAGAAATAGATAAAAGACATTAGAGTGACCAGGAGGTGTTGTAACAAGTTTGACCTTAATGTATTGCTTATAAATGATTTATATAATTATAGTTTTCCGTTAAAAAACAAAAGAAAGATCAAACTTAGGACAATTGGATAAGGAATTGATTCAGATGTTGAGGTACATATGCTACAAGCACAAAACAACAACGAAGAAATTAAGTAAACTGACTACAATCATTTGGATACTTCTAAATTTAGATATGATGATAACTGATAAGTTGGAATAAAAAACAATATTGTTTTGATTTTATTTTATTTTTTGTGATTTTGGTATTTAATAATGTCATTTGAATCAAGTTTCTTAATTTTGTGTGAGAATAACCCAAAAGATATGAGTTTTACAATTCATTTTGAAGATATGCTACACATGTCATTATATCCAAAATCACTTCAACTCTTTTTTTTTTTTTTTTAAATGTTAGGATAAAATCTACATGTTAATGTAAATGTAATAATGTGTATTTATGTGAGTGCTTCATAGATGAGAAGTTGTGATCTCGCACGTAAAAAAAAGTAATCCTGAAATTAAGTATTGGAAGGCCTAGGGAAAAAGAGTGAGTCTAATTTAGATGTTTTGTAAAAAAATCCGCAATTTGATTATGAATAGTGATAGATAAAAGATGGATGATATCGGCATGAACCTTGTCCTCATTGTGGAATTTGTTTTTTGTTTCAACCCTATGGTAACATATAACATTTGGATAATATAGTTTTTGGTAACGATGTTCTTATCTCTCTTAATTAATTATTCATTCTCATCTAAATAATTTATTTTAATCATTCATCCATCATTTTCTCTCATCTAAAATACATTAATGTCGTTAAAAACTATGTCACTTAAGTGGAATCCGTCCGTAACTAGGAAAAAAGAGAGAACCAACTAAATTAGAAGAGAGAGAAAAACAACTAAAGAAGAAGAAACAATCATATTAAACGATCACAATAAACAAAGAAACCAACAAACAAGAAATTCAACCACAAAAATTTATGACCCAAAAGTCAAATGAGAAGAGGGGAGAAGAGCAACCCGAAAAGGAGGAGATGAGAGAGCAACAACCAAAGAATGAACAATAACCATATTAAGAAATCACAATAAAGAGAGTAATCAACCAACAAAAAATCTAATCGCATAAATTTAAGAGCCAAAAATCAAACAAGAAAAGGTGAGAGGAACAACAAGAGATAAAGAGAGCAAAAACCATATTAATCCGTCACGATAAGGAGAGAAAACAACACACAAGAAATCTAACAACATAATTTTTATACCATAAATTCAAACAGAAAGAGAAGCAACCAAAGAAAGAGTAGCAAAGAGAGCAAAATCAACCACAACAAGAAAGCCAACAACAAAAATTCAAGACCAAAAACTTGTAACAAAGAGCACAATTAAAAAGTAAAGTCACACCACACCAAAACATCACTAGCTCACTATAGCTTAAACTATACAAACTGAAGAAGAATCACACCGAAAAAAACATAAAACTATGAAGATATTCCCAAAATTTTGGAACTCACCATTGAAATAGTAGCAAAGCAGTTAAAGGAAGATCAAAACAAGCTCTAGATACTAAGTTAACAATATGAATTTATAGAGAAAAAGAGAAAAACAAAAGTAGGCTAGGGTCCTAACTAAATGCAATTGACTTAATAATGACTTGATATCTCAGACTAAACATTGATATCTATTTATAGAGACACATAAACTCAATGAGTTAAGTAATATAAAATCTACTTTCCAAAACAAGTATTATGAAATTTAATCCTTATAGATATTCTAAATGCTCTAATATAATATCAAAGATATGTTCTAATATTCAAACGGGATCAGCCAGCTACTTGAGACATGTATGAAAACCTTTGAAACTCAAGAGAACTTTCAATCTTGAAGGACACAATTTGTAACCCTACATCTACATTTTTATTTTTAAAACGAACAATGCATGGGATGTAAGAACCTTAAGCAACATTGAGCAACGATATGAGAGGCTCAAAATGGAGAAGCCGACATGTGTTGACGGAGTCGGTAAACTCTCAAGAATGGTGTTATGTGGATGAAGCCAAGACGGGATGTTCAGAGCAAACAAGGTTCTAAGGTTGGAATGGTGAATAAGTCGGCAGAGAAGAAGGTGAATATAAGCCGACATGTGTTGACGACGTCTTTTAGGAGTTTAATAATATGAAGTTGTTGATCTTAACGGAGTTAATTGTTCTCAAGAATTTTCTTTTTAGTGATTTTTTTTGGGTGCAAATTAAGTGAAATTTTATATCCTAGTAGTTAGTAAATAAATTAGTGGTTACCTTACTCTTGAATATAATTCTTTTAGTATGACTTAATTCACGAACTGAATTGTGTATATGAGATATGCGGGGAAACTTTATCTTTAACTAACAAATACACATTTTTTTTAAAAGAACTATCAAACACACTTATGGATCTAATGATAATTTATTTGAATTTTCTAACCTAATTGTAAATTATAAAATATATATAGTTCTAAAATTCAATTTTTTTTTAAAGCTCCTTTACACATTGCTTACGTCATTTTCCTTAATAGCTAGTACTAGTTTCCAAGTTTTTACTTACAAGCTATTAATAAGGAAAATGATGTAAGCACCTAACCATTGCGCTTAATAAATTATTTAATCGAACTTTAGAACTAAGTATTTTTATAATTTACAATTAGGTTAGAAAATTAAAATAAATTATCATTAGGTCCTTCAATGTTTCTGATCGTTAAGGATAAATTTTCACGGTATTATCTTGAATTCACAATTTAGCTCGTGAACTAAGTCATACAAAAAGAATTCTATTCAAGAGTAAGGTAACACTATTTTTTTCTTACAAAAGGTAACCACTAATTTATTTACTAATGACTAGGATTTAAAATTTCACTTAATTAGCACCCAAATGAATCCCTAAAATGAAAATTCATGTGATCAACCAACTCCATAACGATCAACAGCTTCATATTATTGAACTTCAAAAGGATGTGGTTTGACTTATGTGCAATTTTAATTATTTTAACTACAAAAAGATCCAAACAATGAATTTAAATAATAATATACCTAACGTTAAATATTAATTTTTAGGGGAATGAATTTTGATCCTTATTTCAAAAAAATTATCCTTACACCAAAAAAATAAATGAATTTCTATCCCCCAAAAAGGGATGTGTCAAAAAAAAGAAATATCCAAAAATGGGTACTGGTGAAACAATTGCACCAAAAAAAATAATTTTTTATCCCCAAAAAGGAATGTGTCAAAAAAATAAAATATCGTAAAATGGATACTGGTAAACAATTTTTATACCAAAAAAAAAATGAATTTTTATTCCCCAATAAGAAATGTGTCAGAAAAAGAAAATATCCCTAAATAGGTACCAGTAAAACAATTATACCAAAAAAAAAAAAGAATTTTTATCTCCAAAAAGAAATGTGTAAGAAAAAAATTCCAAAATGTATACTGGTAAAACAATTACGCCAAAAAAAATGAATATCCCCAAAAAGGATATTGTTAAAGGGCAAAAAAAATATTTTTTACATATATATCACAGTGATTTTCGAAGATATAGCGTTGACTCACAAATTTAGGATTCACCACCGAGCTTTAATTTTTTCCAAGGAAAAGGGGAAAAAGTTCGAATAAACCCACAATTTTTAGAGATTTAAGGTTCCGGGGTTAGTTACGTATAGGGGGAAGATATTAGCATCCTAAACGTCTATAGTATTCTATAGGAACCTCTTGCATTTATTTATTTTCGGGCTAAAATTATTTGCCTATAAAAGATTAGTGTGATGATGAAAAAAAGAAAATATTTTTTATGGTTTTTTGATTTGGAAAGACGAGATCTTATGCCTACGTAGTGAGGGATCAAAACCACGTAGTTCGAGGTAAAAAGCCTAGTGATTTGTTTGATATTTTTTACTTTTTGAAAAGGTTTTAAAGATAAAAGTCAAATGGCAAAGAGAAAAAAAAATATTGTTTGATGTTTTTTAGTTAAGGAAAGGTTTAAATATACTTAAATGTATTAAAGTTTTTATTTAAGAAAATTAAATTAAAAAGTCTCTTGATAAGAATCAAAGTTTCTTTTAGAAAAAAAAGAGTTCTTTTTTTGAAATTTGTTTTTTGTACTATTTGAATGTTTTTTCTTTTTTAAGCCTAAAAATTAAAATAACGATAAATTAAATGTGCGAGAGATCCATAGTGACACTAGGTCAAAACGAACCCCTTCCCCTTGGACAATAAAAACTAGACCTAATATTAATTTTTTTTTTTGTATTTTTTGATATATAAGAACTAAATAAATAATGAAGTAAAGACAATAAACTGAACAGGGACTATGGTCTTAAGATCACTCTTGAAATCCGACGGAACATAAAAAGAGGGAGAGGAAAAGAATAGTCCGTCAACACAAGCTAAAAGGGGAGAAGAGAGAAAAATTCTTTGACAACTCAAGATAACTTTTTGTGTGAATATAAGTGAGGAATAAGAGCTATATTTATAAGCTCAAGGGTTGATGAAAATGAAAAACTGGTTTAATGGATTTGAATTGGTGTTAATAATGGGTTATGGTGATTGAAGTGAAAAAGGAAAGAGGCAAGTTTGAAATAAAAAACTTAAATGGCCTCCATGAATGGCGGTGACTGACTTTGGACCCCTGCACACTTTTTTTAACATTTTTTTAAAACTAATTTAAATAAAAAAGAAAATAAAAATAAAATAGAAAAACAAAATAAAAAAAGATGGACAGAAAAAGAAAAAAAGTAATAAAAAAGTAATAATAAAAGTAATAATAAAAATAAAAATAAAAGACTAAAATAAAATAAAAAAGTGGGCCCGAAAACAAACCAAAATGAGTTATTTTAAAATAGCTCTCTCTCAAAAAAATTCCTGAAAAGTCAAGGCATATTTCAGGTCAAAAGAGCATGTGAAAGTAGGATCTTAGGTCAAAATTTGGGGTATGATAGATGCCTCTATTTAAGTTTTTTCGTCCGAAGACTTGAAGATAAAATCTTCGATTCGATGGGCCGGAGAGACTTAAATACATAGTACACCATTTTTTGGCTTAAGATGTTACGAAATGATCGTGATGCAAGTATGAATACAGGACAACAAAGACGATTTGACTGATGGAGAGAAACAACAACAGGATACCCAAGTTCGTCGAAGAAAGGGATCCGACTCCGCTAGGGGGTAATGTAGTTTCACTGAGGAAAATGGATGTCTACTATCGTATTGGTTCATAAACGATAGCTTAATAAAGACAAAAGCTTGATATTACCTACTATCACAAAGATGATATCTTAAAGAAGGTAAAATGTAAAAGGAAAAGACATTGTCTACTATCGGTATGAGGATAGCTTAATGAAGACAAAATGACAGGTTTTACCTACTATCGGCATGATGATAGCTTAATGACGGTAAAATGTAAAAGAAAATGACATTGTCTACTATCGGTACGAGGATAGCTTAATGAAGACAAATGACAGGTTTTACCTACTATCGGTACGAGGATAACTTAATGAAGGTAAAATGTAAAAGGAAATGACATTGTCTACTATCGTACATTGATAGCTTAAAAAAAGACGAATGACATATATTACCCACTATCGCATAATGATAGCTTAAAGAAGGTAAAAATAAGATGAATGACATTGTCTACTATCGTACATTGATAGCTTAAAAAAGATGAATGACAAGTATTACCCACTATCGTATAATGATAGCTTAAAAAAGGTAAAAATAAGATGAATGGCATTGTCTACTATCATACATTGATAGCTTAAAAAAAACGAATGACATCTCTTGACCAGACACATTGGGATGACACTTGTGACAATAAAAATTTGCAAACTATTCGCTTGGCTTATGACGAGTGACATCTCGCTATCCAACATACCAGGGGATGACACTTTTGAGAAAATAAAAAAAAATCAAGATAATTGTTTGGCTTATGACGAGTGACATCTCGTTATCCGACATACCGAGGGATGACACTTTTGAGAAAGAAAAAAAATTGCAAGCTAATCGCTTGGCACATGACGAGTGACATCTCGTTATCCGACATACCGGGGGATGACACTTTTGAGAAAATAAAAAATTTCAAGCTAACCGCTTGACTTATGGTATTTGCAAGCATGTGCGCTTGGATTAAGGTATTTGCAAGCATGTGCGCTTGGCTTAGGGTATTTGCAAGCATGTGCGCTTGGCTTAAGGTATTTGTAAGCATGTGCGCTTGGCTTAGGGTATTTGCCACTATTGTGTATTCGTACTCATGGATTTATCTGATAGGGAAAAGAAAGTAGAACAAACAAAAAGGAATTGACCTTGCAATCAAAGGGCTAAGAGAAAGGTGAAGTTGCCCAAATCATACTAAAATAAATAACATGTTGAAACAACCAATTCCAATAAGGCATTAAACAAAAATCTGCATGCACAACAAAGAAGAAAAATGCTAAATAATTTTTTAAATACGGCTCAAGAGTTTAACATTCAAAGATCTCTTAATAACTACCTTATTATTGATGTGTGATCATTCCATGAAAATTGCCTCATTCAAGTCGGAAAATAACTTCCATCAACTGAGTTCTAAGAGGATCATCAGTCTATTTTGATAGGCCAACGTTACTTAACCCGACCAATGACAAACGTTTGTCATTGGTCGGGTTAAGTAACGTTGGCCTATCAAAATGGGTTGATGACCCTATTAGAACTCAGAAGTTATTTTCCGACGTGGTTGAAACAATTTTCATAGAATGATAACACCTCAATAATAAGGTAGTTATTATGAGATCTTTGAATATTAAACTCTTGAGCCGTATTTAAAAAATTATTCAGCATTTTTCTTTTTTGTTTTCGGCATGCAGATTTTTGTTCAATGCCTTATTGGAATTGGTTGTTTCAACATGCTATTTATTTTAGTATTATTTGGGGAACTTCACCTTTCTCTTCGCCCTTTGATTGCAAGGCCAATTCCTTTTTCTTTGTTCTACTTTCGTTTCCTTATCAAATAAATTTGTGAGTACGAATACACAACAGTGTCAAACGCCTTATCCCTTTAGTTGGGGCTGGCTGCATTGATCAAATGCCGACGCAGTATCCTATTCAAAAAATCTTAAGTATCCTATTTAAACGTCATGTCATTGGTCGGGTTAAGTAATGTTGGCCTATCCCTCAAGTGAGGGCAATAAAGTGTTGAAACTAATATATTATATGATGTGGACTACAACTAATTAAATACTTATATTTAAAGATTAATTAATAATAATAAAGTTCTTATCACTTATCTAACCACTCATGAAAGTGCGTTTACTTCTCTTATAACTACCAACATTCACACGAGCAATATGCCTCCGTGTGTTTGCTTTTCTTATTACTCTAATATGTATAAATTACGACTAATTCTTTTTATAAAAGTGTAAAATATCTATTATCTATACCTATAGTTTTAATCAAAGTCAAAATAATTTTCATTAAAATTTTATAAAAAATTTGTTTCGTTATTTATAGATATTAACGTAATAAAAATAGTGGACAGACGGACACGGGGTGCCCATCTAAATGTTAGTATATATAATGAATTAAATTGAAATTAAATGACACCGGTCAGAATTTGGAATATATGCACGGGGTCAGGTTAAATCTTCTAATCATATACAAGGATTCACCGTATCAAGTTTCTACCTTGCAAAATTTAGTACTAATAAGAGTCATTTTCAATATATTTTGGCAACTTTCAAGTTTTAGATATACACATAATATTAACTTGGTGGATCGTAATGGACCGCTAAATATGAGTTTTCTTGAGAGTTTTGATCTTTCTATACAAAGTGAAGTTTTTTATGATTGTAATAAATTTGTAATTTGGCGAATTTTCTATTCACCTCGCTCTAGATTTGGTCAAGATATGTCTATCCAAGATCATAAACGATGGGATGTTAATTGACGAAAAATAATATTTTCCTAACTACTTCTTTAAAGTTATAAAAGGTGGAAAATTGGATGAAGAAAGTGAAGATGAACTTGAAATGGATGAAGCCTGATCTATTATATTTTGTCTTTTAACTTAATTTTGATGTACTCTTTTAACATAAGATCGTTTTAAAGAACTTTTGCACTAGTACTTTGCTATCATTTTTATTATATTGTGTACTACTCGTATATGAAAGAAAATTATCAATGAAACTTCATTGTTAATTTTTCTTTCTTCTTACTTTGTTTATCTATGTTGAATTTAATTCCTTCTTAATCATAAAAGTGTAACAACTTCATAATTAACATGAGATAATGTATAGCACTTACGTCGTTTTGGAGATTCTTGCATAAAGAGTGTCATTTTAAGCTCTTATTTTCTTTTAAGACTATGAAGAGATTGTGAAGATAACTCTGAAGAAATGTGAATACCAACGTGAAGAATTGTGATCCCTTTCTTATTCTCTTTTAAAAATTCTTGAACAAAGGTACCGTGTAAAGTTTCCTTAATTCATCTACTTAATAGAAGAGTTCAATATAATTCTGAAAATGTAAACATGAAACACGCAAAATAGTAAAATGGAATGAAATAAATAAAACAATTTAAATAAGTATTCAATATTTGTTGGCGAGAACCATAATATGACATTTATAGTCATGCTCAAATTCCACACAAAAGAGTTATTTCTTCAACTTTCTAAAGCTGAATTTGTGTATAAATTGAGACCCTGAAATATAACTTCCAAAGAGTAACGAAAGTTAGAAGTCAAAAATGATAACATACCATCATCGTAAACAATTATCTTGATGTTGCATGAGTCATGGTATTAAAAACAATATTACCGACGTAAACATATATTATGAATAGTTTTATATTTGACACTCATTCCAATGCACCCAACTAGGAAGAATGTTTGTAGTTCTTTTGAGAAGAAACACATGTTTGCTTCATTCAAATTCAAATACAAAAGCAAACATTAAGAAGGTCTTAATTGAATTCAAGAGCAATAAAAAAGGAGAATTAATCAATTGTTGTGAATTTAAATGCGACATTTTACTTTAAAAAGTCGTTGAGAAATTGTTGTCACTATTAATCCATAGTTGTACATTTGTAGTTTCTATCATATACCAAATGAAAGCTTTTTAAAAGGTTTAGTAGTCAGGCCATAGCCATATTCATGCCCTAAACATCATATGGTCAATCTTAAGTTGAATCAATTATCAAAAGAAAACAAAAAGGTAAAGGGAACTAAAATGAAAGTTTCAATCAGGTATTAGGTTAGAGAAAGTAACATTTAAAATAGTTTTGCACTACCCAATAAGATATCTACATAGTATATGCCTATGAAAGTTAAAGGCCACAAACCCTCATAAAAGTCATATATATTCAGCGAGAATTTAACGTTCATTACTTTCATGTCTCTCAACAATCTTCCTGCTTTCAATTTGAATAAACAGATGATTCTATTCACTTTTCTGGTGCTTTTCTTCTTGTACACAATTCGACCTTATCTTTCAATCTGTGGTAGGATCCACATAAAACAAAGACGAAGCCTAGTGAACATGAATCTAACTCAGATTTACGTACAAAATTTGACAAAACAAAAAAAAAAAAAATCAATAAATGAAAGGAATCAAGAACCAGTTGTAACACTCTTCTATATGCACTTCTTCATCTCTTCTCCCTTAAAATTCATCCAATTAAGGTTGATCTCCTACCGATATTTATTTACCATAGAAAACATGGTTCCTCCAATATTCAATCAACCATAATTACGGCTACAAAATATGAACAAAATAATCAATATTTCTTTGAAGTACATAAACTTTTGATTTCAAAAAGAAAGACAACAAAATCCTTATCAGCATAACGTTTTGTAATTACTCCTTTAAAACAAATTTGGTGTTGGTGGTTCTATAATACTCACACTGAAATTCAAAGTTTGGGCGTGTCAAACAAGTCTACTGTACCCACAATGAACGCCAAATGTACTTGCGGTGAATACAACAACATATGTGTGTGTGTGTTGAACATGATCCCTTATTTGAATGGTTCCCCCCTTTTTATAGAGATTATTTGGGGGGTGGGGGGTTTGGGAGGTTGCAGATAGTTATAGCATAAGAGGCAAGTTGGAGCGTAAAGGCGGCCCAAGTTGAATCAGTTCAAGGATCAGTTCGGACCACATATGACGTAATAGTAGATTATTCAAAACTTCTTTCAAAAAAAGATAATTCCTTTATTTAAAAAATTATTAACATAATTATGAAATTTAAAAACATAAATAGTTTAAAATTCAACTAAATTATTTCTTTTATTTTTCTTATTCTAATTTTGTAAGTTTTTTTTTGTTAGTTCATTACTTTATAACCGAAAAAAAATTCCTAACTTTGAGAAAGAATTTTTATATTTATTATACAATTTCCATTTTATTTTCATATTTTTATTTTCTATTTGAAAAATAGTGAATAAATTTTTTATCATTGATTACAGTCGTTGCCAACTCATGGAAAATCATATTTTTTTCCTTAATTTCTAATTTATCTTTTTTACTTTGTTTTCTTATTTTAATTGTTTTTAGATTTTCCGTAATAGCTAGTTTTCTTATTTTTATTTTCCATAGTACATTCTTTTCTAATTTTATTTTTTATTTACTTTTATTGCATATTTATCCAGTTGTGGTACTTAGTGTTTATCTATCCAGCTAATTTTTCAATATCTTCAAATTATGAGCAACAATAGAATTTAGGATTAATTATTTAAATTGGCCATCTAAAATATGCGATGTCTGAAAAATGATCATGTAAAATAAAAAATAGATATTTTAATCTTGTAATTTGAGATTATTCTTATTTTTGACCCAATAATATACATGTGGTCTAAAAAAGTGATCTAATGAATGAATTTTTTCATGATTTTTTTCAGGCATCCTTAGGATGCTAAAACATGTGGTCAAATTTTATTATGAATTTTTATTCCCAATAATTATGAATTTCTTAAACAATTCATAATTAATTCGTATCTCATTTAAAAATTCCAAAATTTTATGGTGAAGTTTGTTATGATGTTCTAACCATACCTACAAATTATAGAACAAAATTTGACCCGTAAGTATATGCTTACTCGGAACAAAATTGCAATTTCGTACATTTTGGTTAAAAAATAAAAATAAATCGAAACATCTTTGAAATTCTACGAAATTTTGCATATCCTTTTTATGTATTCCTGTCCATGTCTCTGCAAACAATCAGCTCAAAATTTGATATTTAGGTTGGGCTTTTCATTATTTTGTTTTTAGAGTTTTTGGCGCTTTAAAAATTCATAATTAATTCATTCTTAGTTAAAAAATTCTAATACTTTGTATAAAGTTATATTTTAACGTCCTAAACATGTCTAAAAAAATTATGCAACCTCTACGTAGATATTTTGGATTTCAACAATATTATAGGATTAAAAATAATAAAAATCTCAAATTACATGGTTAGAATATATGTTCTTTTTTCTTACTTTACAAAATCGCATATATTACATCAATTTCAATAATTAACCCAATTTCTCTCGCCTCCTCCTCATGCTTCTTTTCCTACGCTGTCTCTCAATTTCAACTCATTTGTCTCAATTCAATACAATTTCGTTTGATTTAATTTAATTAAGTGAATTATATAATTAGTTGCCGGATAGTTTTTGAATGTATCTAGTCTAGTATAGTTATGAAATTACTGGCTCATGCAATCTTGAAACTATATTTGTCATTCAAAAAGAATAATCTCGGAACAAATTATCTGATATGATTGGTTTTAAAATTGAAACTAATTTTAATCATATTTCTTATAATTTTAACAAAATAATAATACAATATTTATTATCATGTGTGCACCAAATATATGATATGATAAATGTCTATCCTACCACTATCATATCTCATTTTTATCTAACTTTTTTATCATATATTGTCTTTAGAAAACCACTCTTCACCCAGCACAAAACACTCCCGCCCAGCCAAACTACCGAAAATGCCCCTGCGCAAGTTAAGTCACGCAGCGTGACTTAACTTGCGCAAGTTATGCGCCCTGCGCAAGTTAACTCACGCACCCTCTGGCACGTGCGCAAGTTAACTTGCGCACGTTGGCCTGTGGTCAAAACAGATGATCAAACGTTTTTGGACGGTGGTCAGTTGTTCAACATTCAATCTACACATTTTTAACACCATTTACACGTTTTTTTTACCACATTTATGTTTTTTATAACTTATACTACCATTCCCACCTATAAATACCCCTCCATACTTCCATATTCCCTCACACCATCTCACTTTCTCTCCCTCCTCACTCTCTCCCTCTTTTTTTTTTCTTTCTTTCAATAGTCTCTTTGAGGGCAAAAATAATCAGTCTTCTAGGGATAAAATAGTGAGTAGCCGACTTGGGGAAGTGATCGATCCTTGAGATAAAATTAAATTTGCTTCTTTTTACCCCAAAATCTTTTTACCGTGGGTAAAAAATTTCTTTTTCGGGTATATAAAGAACCAGATTTAGATTTATCTCAAGGGTTGATGATGTATTCCCCCAAGAAGGCTGCTCACTATTTTACCACATGAAGACTGGTTACTTTTTATCCCAAAAGAAAATAAGTATATTATTTAGTGAATTCGAATAAATGTATCAAGGGTTAATGATGTATTCCCCCAAGAAGGCTGCTCACTATTTTACCCCATGAAGACTGGTTATTTTTTACCCCAAAAGAAAATAAGTATATTCTTTAGTGAATTCGAATAAATGTATCAATGTAACAATGTATCAATTATTGCATGAAGTTGATTAATAAAATGAGATGTTTTTATATTTGCTTTTATTTTCTAATTTTGTATTTAATGAATTTTGTTAAATGTATCAACTATTTAATGAATAATTCAAAGTGCATACAGACTAAATAAACTTAGCGTGAATTCGAATAAAGACTAATTAAAATTAGCGTGAATTCAAATAAAGACTAATTAAATTTAGCGTGAATTCTAATAGAGAATTGTAATAAATAAATTCGAATAAAGTTGCATATTGAATAAATTCGAATAAAAAGTCTAATTAAACTCAGCGTGGAATCGAATAAAGTTGCTTATTGAATAAATTCGAATAAAAGTTACATTTAAATTACATTACATAAAGTTCCTAAATATGGTCTATCGTTACATGACATTACATTCGGAATTGCACCTTTCAACTACAACAATTGTGTTATCTCTGAATGGTGAAAATTCAAAGTTGCTAAGCAGCAGGACTCCAGCGTCCGTCCTAAAAGTGCTTCTGTTCCATTCAAAATGTTAAATTCTCATTTGTCTTGGTTTTAAATGATAGTATCCAAGTGCCAACGGAATGATGTCCATACCTTGACACTTCTATACCATCATTTAAACGAAGCCAACAAGAATTTAACATTTCGAATGGAACAAAAGCACTTCCGGACGAATGTTGGAGTCCTGCCGTTTAACAAGTTTGAATTGCCCCATCCAGAGAAAATTGTTGTGGTTTGAAGGTGCATTCCCAACTAATCACGACCGCCACCTAATCAAGATCTTTTAACGGAATCAGACTTTTGATGATATCTTCAGCTGATCTCACCAACGTTGCTCGCATATCGATCCACTGGAACATGTTGTGCTCCCAAAACATGGTCGTCACGTTTTCGTCGTTCGTCAATTCCACCCAAGTGAATGATACTCTTCCATCTTCGAGCATTGGACGTTTATACCGAAAGTATTCCACCTTCCTTGTGTCTCGGGGGTTGACTCCTTTGTTGAATTCATCCAGCTGATCCTTGAGACCTCTTAACGTTACACCAACGCACCGAACCTTCAACCTCTGAGGTTTTCCGCCGTTGAATTGTGCACGAACGTCGATCCACCCGGCCATTGTTTCAAATCTACACAATAAGAAATTAAAAATAATCAATGAAAGATCTCTAAAACAAACCCTAAATCTAAAAAAAAATCTCTAAAACTCAAAACCTACAACATAAACATCTAAACATTTAAGCAACACACATCATTTTCATGTAAACATTGTATGATTTCTTGACGAAAAAACAAAATTTAAACAAACCCTAAATCTTAAAAATTTCTAATTTAAGAGAAAAAATCTAACATAAAGGTTGATTGTGTTTGATTATGAAAACTTACTTGTTATCGAAGTGTGGTTTGATTTGAACTTGAAGGAATTTTGGATTTGGTGATTTTAGAGAGATTTTGGAGAGTTTTTGAGGTTTAGGTGATGAATGAGGCGTTCTGCCTTGTATAAGACAGATTGCTGCGCGAGTTAACTAGCGCAGCGCTAGTTAACTCACGCAAGGGCAAAATCATCTCGCCTGCAGGACGGGAGTGTATTTTGCAGGGGGGGAGTGGCTTTCTTGTCTTTATCCTATCATGTGCACCAAATAGACCGTCAAAGATTATGGTAAACTATGTTTAATAAAAGATGAATGAGTTGGGACATCTAGTTAGGTTTAATAACTTTTTTGAAGGAAAATTAATTATGTAATATCATTAATCAAAATGTGCTCAATAGTCGATACAACTTGGTGGATTAACCAAAATATGGAAACCAGTTGTTAATGTGGGTTTATCTTCATGAGTGTTTTTAGGTGGTTATGGTGTATCGTCTATATGCGACACCATTTGTATTTTGTTTCATTCATTCCTTACATCTTGCGGGGATGACGTTTAATAATATTTGCTAATTAAAAAAAAATGTATCCGCCTTAACTAACTCATGAACAACTGCATTTGTTTGTCTCTGTACAAACTCAACACTAAAGTTTTCATACAATAAACTAAACAAAATTTTACAATCATGTATAATACCCGCTGCATCATGCTTGGAAGCAACTCTTTTTTTTTTTTTTTGAGAGGTGCAAGCAACTCTATCAACCGCTTTCTTTGAATCAAGTTCAAAATACATAGGTCATAAGCTTAACTCATGAATCCATTGAAGAACCAACAACAAGTTGTTATGTTTATTAACTATCCACTGAACTTATTTAACGACATAATTAAACTATGTTAACCATCAAAAATATAAATGCTAAAAATAATAATACATTCTTTCATTTTAGATAGAAGAAATACTTTTATTAATTTCAAATATAAGAGAAAAAATTGTTTTTTCGTGAAATAAAAAGTTTAATTACAAGCAAATTTCAACAAATTGTAATCTTTTTAAAGTTGTCATCCATAAAATATTGTTATATTAATTTAGATTTCAGAATAACTTCATTTCAATGACACAAGTTTTAACAGATGGCATTCTGAATATTTTAGCTATTCTTTTTATTAGAAAAATAATAAGATTAAGGAAGTATTTTCCTCCCAGAAAAGTACTATCATGAATAAGGGTGAGATGTTTTAGAGGAGTATTATTTGAATATCTATTTTGTGACAACTTTCTCTCTCATATTCATATTATTTTTTACTTTGAGAATTATTTAAAATACTTTCTCTCTCATATTCATATTATTTTTTACTTTGAGAATTATTTAAAATTCTAATGACAATTTGCGTCACATCCGTACGTAGAAATTCATACTATATTCAAACAAATCTTGAAAACTTACAAAGATTGTCCCCATCAATCGAACGCTTATCATCAGCCAAATTCAAATTCCCATAGAGAATGTCTTGCATAGATCCAAACACAAACACAAATAAAATTTGGACACAGACAATATTAAAACAAATTAAATGATAATAAATTAGTAAATTAGTCTATGTCATTCGACATTAATATTTAAAGAAAAGGCATTTGTGTGAGTGTTCCCAAACAAATTGTATTTGTCCCTAAGTAAGTATTCTCTTCCCCACATATGAAGCACTCAAACCAAGTTCATTTCCGTCAAACATCTCGAGTAGTTTTTAAGCTATTGATAAAACCAAAGTTCTTTGCCGTCAACCATCTCAAGTAGTTGCAATCCAACCAAACGATGGTGATTGACCAGTTGCCACCACCAATGATAGCTTTTATCCTATTGTAATTCCCGTTCAAAATGCATAGAGCTGGGAGGTTGCTGTGTTAGCTATATGCAACACAGAAAAACAAAAAATGAAGATGAAAATAACATACAAAAAATCATTAAAAAGACTATAACATGGGTTCAGAGCAAGCATATTTCGAAAAGCACTAAAACTGTTAATTAAAAGGAATGCATAAGCATCCAAGAGTGAAATAAACAACCGATAAATCCATAAATTCAATTGTTGGTAATCCTAAAGTATGATCAAATAAAAAAAACAGAAGTTCATAGAATGCAGCAACTTCCTTAGTGCGGACAAACATCATCAAACTAAAAGACCGACAAAAAAAGGGGGGTATAGAAATGGTGTGGAATTCATGTAGACGGATTAATAGAAACTAAGAGTCGTTGAGAGAGAGCGAGGCTAGTTGATCCGCCGGGCTGTTTCCTTGCTGTTGAGTAACATTTCTCAAAACATCCATGGCTTCAGCAACTTTAGCCTTGAGAGCATCTGGGGACTCGATCAAATGCAATACTTCAGGCTGGTCCATCTCCAGAAGCATGCCGGTAACCTTAGCTGCTGAATCATGTTCCAGCTGATCTACTAGCGGATACAAAGCCTCCCCAAGCATCTAACCATACAAGAGAGAGTATCAGTAAAGGTTGTATGCCACAACAATCATAGAGCAGAAAACAAAAACATGAGAACTGAACCAAATTTGCAGAAATATTAGCAGCAAAAAGGAACTTACAGTCCTCTGCTGTTCAGGGGGGGCATTTGCAAGTGCTGTAGCCAAAGCATGAATGGGCATGGGTGGTACAACATCACGAAGTGGCAAACCTCCCATGTCATAGGACATCATTCCTCCACCAATGTTTTGCACAGGGGCATCCTGAATGTTGCTGCGACCAGGAGGGTAGCGATAAACGCGCTGCCTTGGAAGCATCTGAGCAAAAACATAAATTTCCTTGTCAGTACCTCAATACGAAAGATGGGTATAATGATATCAATCATAAGCAAGACTGCATGAAAGCAGACCTGCTGCTGCATCATTGGCACTTGCTGCGGGGGTTGTTGACCAGGACCTCCTCGGCGTCCACCAGGGCGCTGACCTTGTTGGCCCTGCTGAACCATTGGAACGAAGTAGCTTGGCATAGGACCACCCCCGGGTCTCATCCCAGGAACAAGCTGCTGCTGATATCCAAATCCAGCCTGCATTTATTATCGGAGAAGTGATTATTGATAAATTTCCAACTAAATTGGTTATGAAAATATAGAAGTTTAATTGTTCATCTGATGGAGACTTAATCTCAAAACACCAGCATACACAGCAAAAAATGTGATATGTGAAGAAGGGAGTCGAATACAACATAAACTGCCCACAGTTTCTCATCAGTATAACAAGGCCCATAAGTACAACAAAATCAAGATGAACAGGCAAAACAGAATGACAATCTGATGTAAAATTTGATTTTCACATAAATAAAAACATTCTAATGCATTGTATCAACAAAGTAACAGCTGAATATGGCAGGAAAAATATGATAATCATACTTGTGGAGGCATCATGGCTGGGGGTCCTTGACCATACATAAATTGTTGTCCAAGACCAGGAGTACCAGGAGGGTAGAGTGGCATTCGAGGCGCAACAGAAGGTGTAATTGCAACAGGCCTCATTTGTGAAAATTGTGCCTGCATGAAGAAAGTAATTAAGATGAAAAATTAACAACCTACAAATAACCCTCCGCAATAATCATCATAGACCGTATAATAAAATAAAAAAAAGGGGCACTATATAGAGTAAGGGAAATGGAATATATATTATGAAATGTCAATGATACTAACAATCAAACCAATGTTATTTAACTCGGAAAAGTCATCAACTCAGTTGGGGCACCAAGACATTAGTCAGAGTCAAACTGTTGCTAGTTGAATTGCATGTCTGGAGCTACTAATAAAATTACATTCACATATTCTATATACAACTTAAAGTTTTTAACAATTCTGAAATGAAAATAATGTCATGTTCAATACAGCTCAATTGCAATGCTTTTAATGTTATATAAAATATATAGAAAAATTTATGAGTATGACAAATAACCCACCACTCCTATCTTTTATTTTGCAACAAAAAGAACTTGAAAAAATAACACCTCGCATACTTCAAACGCCTCACTTGCAAGGGGGAAAATAAATCTCACAGTATGCAAACCCACTTGGGTTCACCTGGAGGTGTTGGCTTGGGAGCTTGGACTGTGCTCCTATCAAGCTCCAAATTCGACTCTACCCGGTGCGAATTTTGGTGAACAAAGTTTGGCTTCAAAAAAAAAAAAACATTCTCATAGTATGCAAGGTGCCTCCACCAACAAGAGGGACACAATGACAACATCCCTATGAAGAAAAGCTTCTTGAGGCTAAACAAAATTATCATACAATATATGGAATACGGCCTTTTATGATTCAAATAAATAAAAAGTTTCAGCTTTAAGTTTACCAATGATAATTTTTGCAAACCATAAAAAACGAGAGGTTTCTGTCACTGAATTAAACATATGTCAATTAAATATAAGTTAACTAAAAGAAGAACACGCAATTCCTGACCTTCTCTTACGAAGTTTCCTGTATTAAATATAAAACTGCAAAATATTGAATAACAAAAGTAACTTCTGACCTACTCTTACGAGCATATTACCTGCAATCTTGCTCTTCTATCTTCCTTTCTCTGTGCAACAGCAACATAGAGAGGTTTGCTAATGATCATTTTGCCATTCATCTCTCCAAGCTGCAAGTAACATCGCATTTTGCATATGAATGTTATATTACAGTACTTCACAAGAAACAAATACAATAGCCACCAATAGTTTTAGACTTACAGCTCTTGATGCTTCCTCTGGAGTTGAAAATGCAACAAAGCCAGATCCTCTGCTGACACCATTTGGGTCTCGCATAATCTGAAGTATTATGGGTGAAAAGAATTTAATGAGCCAACGTCTGCAGCATTAAAAAACGAATAGACCGGCACAGATATCAATTAAAAGAATAATAGTGCGCACCTTGTACGAAGTAATTGTGCCAAACTCGGAGAACATTTCCTTGAGTTTTTCATCAGTAATGGAATCATCCAGGTTCTTGAGATACAAGTTCAGACCTTGAAATTTGTCTACTACAGACTCCTTTACAGTCTGCTCGAACCGTCCTTTCAGCTCTTGCTCACGTTCAGATTTTTTCTGAGCTTTACCAACATACCACTCCTTGTCATCAACTTTTTTACCATTCAATGCCTCAACAGCTTTAGCAGCATCTTCTGCATTTTCGAAATTGACAAACCCAAAACACTTTGACCTACCATCAGCATCTCTCATCAAAACAGCACTAGTAATGGTCCCATAAGCTCCAAAATCATTTTTCAAGTCATCTTCCGTAAATGACTCCGATAGGTTTTTCACATAGACATTGTTAAATTTAGTCTTATTGAGAACATTATCTCTATCTTGCTTACGTAGAAAATGACCCACAAACACCTGCTTGTCATTCATCAGCATTCCATTTAACTTATCAATTGCATTCTGAGCAGAATCCTCAGCCTCAAATTGGACAAAACCATAGCCTTTAGACTGACCAGAACCATCAGTCGCTATTTTGCAAGACAGAATTTGTCCAAAAGAAGAAAAAGTTTCATGTAAAGCTTTGTGATCAATTGTCTTATCCAAATTCTGCACAACCAACAACATCATAAAAATCAATCAGGTTCAGTTCAATTGAAATGACAGACATCAGACACTTCATTTCCAAACTACTCACATAAGTCAAGTGTATACACACAATATTGTCCTTTGTTAAACAACAAGGACCAAGACATATACAACTGAGTGGAGTCAGCTACAAGAACGATCCCACTATCTAGTCCTTCAGTGGACACAATTCATAATCCAAGACTAATTCCAATTCCATTGAATAAACTACAGGTAAACCTGTTTGATTGGCTTATTTAAGCTCATCCCTTGACATAAGTTTTGTGAGACTGTTTAGGAGAATTGATGAAAATAGCTTTTAGCAATTTCCATAAGCTTTTTCAACTTACTTTCATAAGTTCTCCAATATAGCTTCTAAAAACAACTTATACAATATAATCAACTTATTTTCATAAGTTCTCCGATAAAGCTTCTAAAAACAACTTATACGCTATTTTATCCTTTGCAATAAAAATAGTGTACACAAGCATATACATAAGCACTTATAATGATGTTTATTTCGAAAAGGCAAATAGGCCCCAAATCCGTCTTTAACTTTGTAAGTCACTCTCAAATAGGCAAATAGGTCTCTCAGATGTTTACTTCGAAAAGGTCATTGATTCTCTCATTTTACATATATGAGCATTTCGAGAGTCCTTTAAGCATTAAATTCATAGTAAATGGTGAAATATACGAACTAAATGATAGTCAATTGTTAAAAAATAAAGAGACCTACATGACAATAACAATAAGTAGTTAAATATAGGAACCAATGTGACAAATATTCATAATTTCAGAGACAAATTTGGTGGATTCCCGACTAAACTGCCTATAAATTCTACCAAGATAAGAGATAAAAAATGCACCTTGATAAAAATATTAGCAGTGCCACTCTTGCGACTACTAGGATCACGATGAGAATACATAACCCTAATAGATTTGTTGTTCAGAGGAGTAAAATTCAGAACATCCAAAGCCCTAGCCGCTGAATAAAAACACAAACAAATTTCACAAATCAAAACCCTAATCATAAAATTCAATTTAAATTCAACAAATTAACAACGAAACTAACCATCCTGAGGGTTAGTGAAATTAACATAACCATAACCAAGCGAACGACGAGTAGCCAAATCCCTACAAACCCTAACCGAAACCACTTGTCCAACCTGATTAAACAGATCGTAAAGCTGAGAATCGTTCACATTCACCTCAAGATCACCAACGTACAACGACGTCGTAACGAACTGATTCGGTGTCGAAACGACGCCGCCGTTGGAAGGTGCTGGAACCGGTGCCGGAGTTTGATGCTGAACCTGAATCTGCGCCATTGATAATAACGATAATGATAATTGATAAATAGAAAATAAACCCTAAACGTTTCAGTTTTTTTTTTTGGATTTTGGATAAACCCGCCGGTGATCGGAACGGGAATAGTAGCGACGGAGAAACTGAAATTTTTTTGGTTTTTGGGAGGGCAGAGAAGGCTGCACTGCACCGCAATGGTGCTTACGTGTTTTTTGGTATATAAACGAAACGAAAGAGGAAACCCTAGTTTTGTTATGTTATGGGCTTTGGGTAATTTTTGGATTTTGGGCCCAAATTGAGAAGGTTGTTAGTTATGATGGGACTTGGCCTTTCTGTTTTTCGTTTATGTTTTTGTTTCTATATTTGTTTTGGTCAAATATTGACTTTGAACAACAACATTATATGACAACTGTCTTAAATGGATCCTGAATAGATTAATTTTATGAGTCAGGTAAGATTCCAATGGTAAAATTGAGATTTGGTATGTCTAAATTTTAACTTATAACCACGTGTTAAATTGAAAGAGATTCTTTACAATCTCATTCAAGTTATTTTGAATACTTGGACATAGGTTTTTGGTATAGGTATATAGAATAGTCGGTTTTTCAATTCAACCCAAAAACATGAGGGGTTTATTAAAAACGCACATATGCTGGGCGAGGTACTGTATTTTAATATATTTAAACATATAATAGGTCGATCGAGAGACTCTAAGAAAAATTCACCTCTAAATTGACTTTTCACCTCATGAAAAATGTATATTTTATTTTATTTTATTTTCAATTACTTTGAAATATTTTTTCTTATTTTAATGTGTATCTTTTGAAACAAAAATGCATTTAGAATAATTCAATATTTGAAATTGTCGTAATATTTTTTTTTGAAAAAACACAAATATTGAATTACTCGAAACGTTTGGATCGAAATATCAAAAAATCATTTTCTTTAAATAAAAAGGGTTTAGCCGTTTAGCCATTGTTGGTTTAGTTGGAGTATTTAGTAGAGGAACTAGATAGTGATAACTTCATTCTCAGCAATCCAAGTGCGACAAGGCTTTGACAAATTAAAAAGTTCATGTCTAGACTCTAGACAATTAAATTTTCTAGAATATCAAAAGGAAAACTCACATGTACTTAAGGAATTGGCAAACCTCGTACAAAATGTGTGAAATTCAACATTCTATTTCGTCCCATACACGGTGTACCTATCATTTAATATCATATTTTATGATATATTAACACCCATTCTTCTAGTATACTTTGGATTTTTAACACCTCTTCTCATTTTCAATCTTCTAGTGGGTTGAGATAAAACATTTGTATTCTAAGTATTTATTTCATCGCAATATTAAAGATGTTGTCTCCTCTGATACCTAGATTCCTTTAAAATTTGGTTGAGGAGAAATCCCATGAATTGTCTCTTGCTTATTTTGTGAATGATCTAATTCTTTTGGTAGAAGCTTATTCTGGCGAATTTCAAAGTATTAAATATGTTTTACAGGACTTTTGCATAGCTCAGGGACATAAAATAAACCAAAGCTTAAATGTGTTGGAAATTCAAGCTACTTCTCATAGCTCTAATATTGGTGTTGTTATTAGTTATTATGGTGTTTGGATTTATTTCAGTGCGCTCATGCTCCGTCGGGGATGTTTAAAGAGTGACTACAAATTTATTCTTGACAAGACAAGGAAAATGATTCTAATTAGAAGGTAAACATTTTGTATTTTCTAGGAAGGGTTGCTCTTGCTCAAGTATCTCTTGCCAATATAATGTGATATAATTTAGTCTTGAATTTCCATGTTTATTTGCAATGAATTGGAGAAAATTTGCAAAGACTTGAATGCATAGAAGAAAATGTTATCTTATCTATGTCTTAAGAACACATTCATAGTTGTAAGGAGGAAATTTGAGAACCCTAAACAAAGTTTATATGATAAAGTTGACATGGAATATTCTTAATTATCCAAAACAATTGTAATTTGGAAAGAGATTCATGGGTTTCTTCTTACTAATGAGGTAATGTGTGCTTCAAGAATGACCCAAATTAACATTTGTCATATTGGCATGACTTTAATATATTATGCACATGTTAAAGGGAGTTATAATTTTTTTTGGGTGTAATATTTAGTAAATTCATTTGACTTTAATATTTGTCATAGTTGCCAATATTGACTTTAATATTCAACTGACTAGATGGTTCTTGGGAATTTTAGGAGGTTGTAGGGAGGTATAGAGTAGTTAAAGATGTTTGGATCAAAGTATAATAGACGAGTTGGAGCGTAAATGTGATCTAGGTGGTTGAGTCAGCTACTTGGTCAACTCGAACCATATAGGACGGCATCTCTGCCTCAATATTATTACATTGGTTTATGACTTTGCTAAAATATATTTAAAATTAT
The DNA here is from genome assembly GCA_946800305.1 of Medicago arabica. Lineage (NCBI taxonomy): Eukaryota > Viridiplantae > Streptophyta > Magnoliopsida > Fabales > Fabaceae > Medicago > Medicago arabica. Next base: position 3,453,304 of record OX326965.1, read on the forward strand.
TATTAATAGCCTAATTATGAAATATAAAAATACATACAGTTCTAAAATTCAATTAAATAATTTTTTAAGGTGATTATGTCATTTTCCTTAGTAGCAAGTGCTACTTTTCATGTTTTTTATTTTTATTTTATTTTTATTTGTACTATTGAGTGCTATGGTTACATCTTAATATGAGATTGAAGTAGAAAACTTTAATTCAATTTATATTTTCCTTGAAGGTTGTCTTCAGGTATCATTAACTAAAATCGTATGTCAAATATTAACTTCATTAGATATATTATAAGTAAGATATGTTTTATTTTATTATAAAACAGAGGTATATATGGATTCTCGACATGGAGAGCTCCACCAAAGTCACCATGGATTCTCGACAGATTTGAGCCCTCAAGGTTGACTGTTTCTTAGATGTTTCCTTGTTTTCCTTGTTCTACTTGTGTTGTTATGTCTTTGTGTTTAACTTAAAGTGTGTTGTTGTGCTTCTGTGTCTTTGTTTTCCAAACAAGATGAATGATGTTGGGTAAGAAGGACTAGGCAGATTCACATGATGTTGTTAATACCAACTTGTGCAACTCCTCCTTGTTTCATTTCTCTTCCAAGTGTGTGATCAATCTTGACATAATCGAGACCACTTATAGCCGAATTGAGCTTGTAGACGTAGCCAATTTGATTTGTAACTGGATAGATATAAAGACTGTGGATTCTCTCATTTTCGTTGTCATGGACCATGTGTGAAAGACTTTGCAAGGAAGGTTGTTAGCCTGTAGATATTGTGTGAACAACACCAGTTTGGCTGCTAGTCGATCTTTATTTATTGATGATTATCATTTAATTTCTTGCTAGATTTTATTTGTAATGGATTTCTTTTATCTTGTTGGAGATGTTCCAAACTCTCTGTTCACTCTAGATGTAGCCCTCGTGGCATTTGCTTTGATAGAATGAATTTGCATTTACCGTAAAAAAAAATAGTTATCTTCGAATTTCGATAAATTGATGGACTACTATGATTACTTGTTACACGTTTAGAGACAAAAATGACTATTATCTCAAAAATTAAAAATATAGACTTATTGGTTAATGAAAACATAGAATCCCCGATTTTAAAGTTAAACAATTCGATAAAACTCTAAAAAATATGTTTATCTATGTTCTTGGAAGTCTGGCAGCAAAATTTAAATACAAAGTTATGAGAAATGGGAAATAACGGGTTTGAGCTTCCACCCGAGCATATGTCAATACATTCTTTTACCATCTAAAATTTTACTTTCAATTTTTTTTTACAGCACCTAGTGTGTTTTGTACACACATTAATAATTTAAAAACACAACCAATTCATAGTGTGCTATGGACTTTAATTATGAATTTTTCAAATTGCTGATCTTTCTTTCCCTCCCTCCCAATTTCTCATGGTGGGTTAATCATTGGCCCTACCAAGCACTGTGAATCTGAAATATAGGCCTATATTTTTTGCATGTCAAGGATGAAAAAAAATATATGAACTCATGTACCCTTTCGAAACTGAATTTGGCCTTACTTTATGAAAGTCTGATCTATAGTAGTGTGAGTGGAGTATCCGGTGTGATTATTATGTAAGATTTCGGCTAGATCGAGGACAATTACATGCTTTATTCAAATTTAAACCTAAAATATGAGAGTGTATATGTGCTTAATTAAGATTAAGATAAGATTAGTAGAAGTAGGTGCGTGGACTTCAGTGTCTGTATAGCTTCACCTTTTAACCTAAAAGCTTTCTATTCACAAGCTTATGTCGTCTAAAAAAGGATTTATATTTTCCAAAGTCACACCTACTACGCTGAAATCAACAAATGAAAAAAGTGTGACAAATAAGTTTGGTTAATTTGGCTCCAAAGTCATGGAATAACATTACATGAAAGAGTACAAAGATACAGTAGTGACAACATCTTTGTCTTTCTTCTTTCCCAATGTAAATGAAAGAAGAAAATACTAAAGCACATTTTGGAAAGAAAAAACTAAAAATTAAATTCCAATTGTTAATTAAAATGTTCATAGATCAAACTCCTTCATCTGCCTTCTGGATGTAATGGGAAAAGCTCTAGAGTTTTATGTTCCTCTACTTTGCACATTGACCAATTTTTCTCTTCCAAATACTCAAATGGCCAACTCCTACTCTTCTTCAATGGGATATCTTCTTGATTTCTTTCCATTACTTGCACCTGTCCAAAAAATGTAACATATTCAATTAAACATACAAATTTATTAACCTAGTAACAAGATTAGAGTATATATTATTCATGGTTTTAAATTGCGGTCCAAGACTATAGTTGCATCGACAATATAAAGGATTTTAAGGTATCTGCAACGATATTTCAGAATCACGATTTCAACCTCCATTTTTTTTATGCAAGATAATTAATTACATAGCTTGAGTTGAATATTATTTGAATATGAACATACCCTTTTTGGGGTGTCCAAAGTTGTAATAGTACTAAAGGTGGGGGACACAGACACAAGTGTGGTGGTGGGAGTTCGAGGACTATGAGGAAGGCCAAGACTGTTACGTTTCTGCTTTTGTCTTTCGCGTGCTTTGTGGTTTTGGAACCAATAGAACACATTTTTCCCTTCAATTTTACCGTACTTGCTAAGTTGAACTGTGATCTGTTCTATTTGTTGTGCATTTGGTGTTCTCATTCCACCTCTGTATAACATCTCCAATATTCCTATTTGTTCTTGCGTTGGATTCCACCTTGTCCCTCCTGGAATATGCGTTTCAACCTATACATACACAAATAATGATAGATCATGATAAATAATTATCATAGATACCTCTGATAAGTGAATCTCGGTTCAACAATTTTTCCCATACCAAAATACTTTATTAGTATTATAGTGAGAAATATGTTATTACCCTATATATTACATGATGTTAATGTGAATTATTTATGTTAATTTTCTATTGCATTATATGCACACGTGAGTTAATTAACTATCACTCTACTGCATGGATGGACATACTTAATTAAAAGAAATGGAAATGAAACTAAGCAGAGGTTAGTATATGAACCTGGCTTTGTGGTGAAGGTGGATCTTTCTTGTTATCATCAGAGGAAGAGAGACTAATTCTAGGAGCACTTTCAGGTCTAATGAAATTCTTGAGATCAAAAGAAAGAGAAGGGGTGTTAGTAGTAGAATTATCAGTGTTATTAGAAATTTTAGGTGCAAGAGGACGTAAACGCTTGCAACCAAGTGTGAGGGAAGGTTCATGCTCCCAAAATCCACGTGTGAATTGATGCACCTTCATGTTTAATGATATGATTTTCCACACGGTGTGATGAAGAAATGAATGATAGGGAATGTGATTATATAGAGAGAATGAAATTGTGATGATGAGAAAAACAAACAACAGTGAAAAGTATACAAAGTGGGAAATGAGGTGTTGCCTGTAAGAACCAAGACCAAATGATGAGGTGCAGTTGACTTTTGAATTTCCCTCTATAAATTAAACCAAAAGTTAAACACGACAAAATTCATCAAATCAAATCAAATATTAAAGTTTAACATTTTGTACCTTCAGAGAATACTGTGCCTGGGTTCATTCCAGCTGCCAGATGAGTAACAATAACAACCTTTGGATTTGATTTTTATACTATACTATAAAATTATTCTAAAACTTTTTCACCACTACATTTATTCATTTTTCAAATACTTAGTAACAATATGACTTTATCATAATGTAATTTGATTATTAGATGTATTCATGCATATATGCGTAATAAAACTATATATTAATTTTTTAGAGGTGATAAAATATATTGTTAGCACATAGAATGTATTAAGATAAAAATATGTTTAAATTTACTTGATAATAAAAAGTATTAGAACATATTTAAAAAGGTTTACGGTGATCACACTTTTCTTTTCTTTTCTCTTCTCATGTCGATCACTTTAAAATTTCTTCTTGTTTTAACCTTTTCATTCATCAAATCAAATATCACAAATTTTGTTACTTTTTTTTTTCTTTCTCTCTTTCCCTATTATTTTTCACACTCATGAAAGGGAATGTTGTACACATATCTGAATGAATGAAGAGGATGTAAACGTGTGTGGACACAGGAGTTTATAGGTTGGCCCGTCAAATCGGGTCGTTTAAAATTTTCTTGCTTTCATCATAAGGTGTTCTCACTTTTCGGTGGCCTTCGTGGTTCTCTCTCTTTCAAAGCATTTCCTCATCAATTAAAGTTAGTGAAGTGAGGAATGAATGCAAAAAGATTCCTCCAATCCCAAAACTTGAAAATGGAACCCCTTTTATCTGCTTTCTCAAGATACGGATTTTTATATGAGAAAAAAAATGCAGGTGTGGTGAAAGATGTGGCCTTATTATAGTGAGAATATCGAGAAAAACTAAGTGTCGTATAAAATGAGTTTATAAATAATGACATCTATTATTTTTTAAATTGATTTTGTAAGAACGGATTAGATAACATGCATATTGATTTGGAACACCACAAATTAGATACATGTATCAAGTCAAATAGCGTTGTGGTGTATTGTGAAAAGTATTCTCACATGTAATAAAATAAAGTGTGATATAAATTTATAAGAAGTGACATAGATGTATTAGATCCAAAATACAAATATAATAAAAAAAAATATTGAATATACTTCAAGAAACCTCACCTTTCATTTTCTTAAATACGAACCCCATAGTATCCACTCCCTTACTTTAGGAACTGTAGCACCAATTTCCCAAATTCTACTTTAATTTATAATACTCAACGTATAGACCATGCATTCGTGATATAGCCTTAAAATTTTATTTCATTCATCTTTTTATCCCAATTGACTATGTTGGTGTATTATTATAGTTTACATAGACTCCTCAAGTGGAGCCATGTCTTATGCATATTACTATATAATAACCAAAAGATTCAAATGTATATAGAAATGTGTATGTGCATTTTCATTCGTATTGGTTAAACATATTCTCACTTCCCTAAGCGACATGAGGAGTGGCCGAGCAATAACTCTCACTTCCCTACTAGCATATGATTGAGTACTCTGGAGCAGCTGGGAATTTTTCCATCATAGTTCTTTGAATTAACAATATAATTATACTTACATTACATATATAAAGTTTGACATATAAGTATAAACTACTCCCTTAAAAAAAAATCAACTATAAACTACTAACTTAGTGGTAACTTATGGAATACTAACAAAAATGATTGAATCAACATGGCAAGGTGTTTTTATATTCTTCCACAGATCAAAAGCAATTAGTTAGGTTGAAAAGTTTAATTTCAATATATGAATTCATTCATATACTATGAAATTGATCGATTTATGTCATTGGGAGGGTTGAGAGCCTTGTGTGCATGTGTGTGTATATATAAATGACCTACACACAATTTTGATTTTTTCGGTACTTAATGCACTAAAAATAGAGGAAAATGCTAACTAGGGCGAGGACATATCTCCAATCCAATATCAACAAGTCATTAAAAAGACATACAAACAATTACAAGAAACTAGTTTTCAACAAACTCTCTCCAGGATCAAACCTAATTGTACCATTTTCCACTATCTTCCCATGAACAAGAGAATTACAGTTGTCGTCAGGAAATCTAGCTCCCAATGTTCTCAAGAACATTTCTTAAATTTTTCTCATCTACCCTCTTATAAAAGTGTTTCTCACCCCTAAAATCTCTCCAAAAAGGCATCAAACATTGACAACTGAAGACATGCATAGCGTACAAGCCCATGCGCCTAGCTCATAAGATCATATGCCTAGCACGCGAGGCACAAATAAAAACTTTTCCAAAATTTTCTCTTTTACACATAATGAGATTTTAAATCACACTCAATAATATAGAATAAGTTCCGTTACTTTCTTTTTCAATAAGAAAATATATAAAAACATACTTTCTTTTTCGTTACCAAAAACCAATTTGTTGCTAAAAAATGGTGCCCGAGTTTACTTGGACTGACAAAATAAAGCTTAATAATAGAGTTTTAGAATTTGTAACTTATTTAATTAAGAGCTCGAGATACATTTACTACTTAAAATTTCTGCATCCATCCTTGCTTGTAGAAACTTAAGTGTCATTCAAAGTTTTACCCCGATTGCAAATATAAGTTAAAATTGTTATAGAAAATTGAAATACTTGGTCTAAATAGATCAATTTTAAATCATGTTAACAAATATCGTATGAAAGATGAAACTTTACATTAAAAAGAGCATATTTTATATTTTTAGTTGACTACAACAATTCAATAAAATATTACTAATTTTATTCTTAACAAGAGTGATTAGAAGTTTTGTAAAAAAAAAAAATATTGATTAAAACTTAAAATCATTTTCCCAATACTAATTTTCTGCTATAAGTGAAGTGGGATTCAAAATCGGCGCACGTGTGTGAGACTGATGGCACACGTGTTATAGTCAAAATACATGATCACCAATCATCACAATGGAAGTGTGAATATTATCCCACTTACACACTTGACAGTATAGTTATGATTTTATTTGACGGATAAACTATGGTTATGATTGTGAATGCCGTTGTGCTACTTTGCTTGCCACTTTGCAAACCAACTCAGGTACGTCACTCTGCCCAAACATAAACTTTCCTCTTCCGGCTAATAATGTCGGTCGTCTCATAAAATTACAGTTTACTGAGCCTGTCTCATTTTAACATTCATTCTGTCTTGTTTTGAAAAAATTAAATATATTTCATTAAGTTTATTTCTCATGATTGGATGAAAAAACTAAATATATATTCAAGAATTGGGGCAAAATCGCATGAAAAAGAATTTATGGAGTTTTATGGATTCTGATGAACTTTCCAGTTTATCGAAGAATTTGAGAAAATATTAGGGTTCATAGTAAGAAGAAGAATGTCACTAATGTTTTGATGATAACGATGTAAAGAAACATCATCTTATGTTTTGATGACAACATAGCGAAAGAAACAATTGGCTACAACTGGACATATTTCTAATAGGTCGATAATCATCAAGTAGTTGCACACAATATTGATAGAAGATTGAAGAGTCAAGGATATCAAAATTATCAACAACACATCAACCTTCAAAGTATGGCAAATGATAAATGATTTCCAAGCTCAAAACAAGTTGATCAAGTTAAATGAAATCTAAGTATCAAATCATCTTATCAACGCAAAGTCAACAAAGAGTAAAACATCATTTGTACCTAAACGACATGCATGTTGTGTAGCATATCCTTTTGTAAAAATAAATTAGATTCCATATAAATACTTAACATTTAAAATTTAGTGAAACTATTGCACGATCCCTATGAAGTTAATTTGAAAGTTGATCATGTTGCTGAAAAAACTAATCACCTTTAGACAATCTATAAATTATCAAAATAGTCCTCGTGCGGCGGCGCAGCCGTGCTACCTATCTTGTAGCACAAGTATCTTGACTAGTTGATACTGGAAAGAATTGACACCAAGAAGAATTGCTACCTATAAACATAGTTAATTAGAAGTTCATCATGTTACTAAATAAAAATGAAAAATGTCTTTTCTCCGAAAAGAAAATGTTTGATTTAAAAAAATTCTTTCTTTCTTTTCTTTATTACCAATATGCCACATGACAAAGCGATAATCATATCAAAGTTGACAATTAAGAAATTCTTATGAGCTTGAGGCTGATTGTTTTTGGACTCACATAATACAGATCTCGTATCTGATTGTACCACATTTGCATAATTGCATTATCTCCCTTCAATCACGATAACACAACTTCATTTTTATCTCCTATCGACATGACAATATGTCATACTATTTGAATCATGTGTTTGAGGATAATGGGTTCCAATGTCTAGCCAGCCAGCTAGCCTATTTTTTTTTCTTCTACATATACATTATGCACAGGTCTTTATGATTATTCTTCATGTTCCTAATTTTATTGTTTTAGTTGTATCATTCTCTTAGTAGGTTATGGTAAATATTTCGATTTTCTAGGTTGTCAATCTAGTAATTTCCGGAATAGTACTTGAGAAATGAGAATCTGACAAAGGATTAACGGCCGTCACTACTTGTATGAGACATTGAATGCATTTTATTTACTTAAAAAAAATATAATTTATGCCTTAGGATAAATGTTAATATTAATATTAATCTGAAAAAGTATAAATTATTTATTGGAAATTATGTTAATTTACTGTTCAAAATATTTAATATTAATTTTTTTCAATTAGTAGAATAAAATTAATGCTTAACTTGTGTCCTAAAGGCACAAATTAACACGACCTTTATTTTAATTAAGGGTTAAACATGTCTTTGACTCCTATAAATGTAACTTTTAATTTTATTCTCCCTAAAGATTTTATTCGATTTTTAGTTCTCAAAGTTTTCAACCACCACTTTTAAGTTAATTCATGTGTAGACTTCATAATTTTGAATGCCACCTTCCCAAAGCTCCTTCAATTAAAGAAGTTTTTTTTGAAGAAGCTAAAATAAAATTTATTCAAAACGTAAAGAATCCTAGCAAGCACAAGGAATGTTTGGCTAGGAGACTTAAATAGCAACATACAAAGGAAAAGTGTGTCGTATATATGCGAAACATTCAAACAAACACCATACATCAAATACAAACTTCAACAAACAAACCAAAAACACCCTCTACTGAGAGACCCCGAAACCAATAAAAACTAAACACCAAAACCAAAAAGTCATCTCCAAAAATAAAAGTCTAAACGCATGCGCAATAGCAGAAACAAATCTTGTGTCAAACCATTGCAAACCCCTTTAAAAACCACAACAAAAACCATCACCGCCACACAAAACTACCATTAACCACCACATAATCCAGCACCAGTCACCACGAGCACCACGACAAAAGACCTCGTAACAACACCACCATGAAAACTACCATAGAGCACCACAAACCAGCACAACAAAAAATCCATGCCTTTAACCACCATAAACCAACACAAAACAACCTCATTTCACCACCATATCACCATCACAAAACCACCACTCAATCACCACCACAAAACCACCTAAACAACACACTTCACCACCTCCTTACCACCACAACAGCCACCACCCCGTTGCCATCACAAAACCACCCAAACACCGTATAACACCACCTCTTCACCACTGCAAAAAGCATCACCCCGTCACCGCCATTTCTCACGACCGAACAACGGAGGAGGTCGCCAGCGTAGCAGCCAACCGCAACTAGAAAGAAGAAAAAGGGCTAAACGGACAACAGAAAGAGAAAACGTGAAACAAATCCAAAACGCACGGCTGCACACATGAACAGCAAAACCACCAAAAACTTCACACCCAAATCTCCACCACCTACCACCAAGAACAACAACTCAACTGAATGAGGAAAACGCCGGTGCACAAAAGCACGACGACGACGACAGATGAGTTTAGGAGAAGTTCGGTGGAGAATAGTAGAGACAATCCCAAAGAGAGAACGACGGCACGAAGGAGGAGCCTCATCGCACCATCCCCTCATGAGTCTACATCGGAGCAAGAGGAGGTTGGATTTGTGTGGGAGAAGGCTCTGCGATGGAAGTCTGGTTTATAGAGGGTTTTTTTTTCTCGTCAAATTCCTTTAATTAAAGAAGTTATCTGGCATCCCCCTCTGATCAACTGAATAAAGGCCAATACTGATGGAGCAATGGTTCCAAATCCCACTAGAGCTGCTTGTGGAGGATTATTCAGAGACTATAATAGCAACTTCATTGGTGGTTTTGCTCAAAACCTAGACTCGGACTCTTCCTTTGTTGCTGAGTTGCTTGCAGCTATTATGGCTATTGAGATTGCGCATTCAAAAGGGTGGCATAACTTATGGTTGGAAACAGATACTCAACTGGTATTGCTTCCTTTCAAATCAAAAACTATGATACCTTGGGAATTGAGAAATAGGTGGATTAACTGTTTAGAAATGGTGAAGCAAATGAATTTTTTTGTAAAGCAAATATATAGAGAAGGGAACTCTTGTGCAGATGGCTTTGCTAACATGGGTTTAGCTCTATCCTCTTATGTTTGGTTCCCTTCTCTTGCTTCACAGATAAGGTAAGATTTTATATGGAATAGGTTAGGTTTACCTAACTTTAGATTCACATATTTTTAAAGGTCTTGACCTAGTTCCCCTCTTTTTTTTGGTGTATTTTGTTTCTTTTGTTTAATATATTTTGGTAATGCACTTTGCATTACTTTAAAAAAAATTGAATGAAATTTTTTATGAATGTTTAGAATATTATAAGAATTTCTCTAAAAAAGGAATTAAATATGATTTTTTTTTTATGTTTTTGACGCTTATAAATTCTATTATTTTTGAAGAGATTCTTGTAATAATTTAAACACTCCTAAAAAAATTCATTAATAAATAAGAACTCTACATAAAAGGAAATATGAAGTCTGCATAAAAGGAATGCTGGAATTCACTTGTAGAAAATTCACTAATTATGATGGTTCTGAATGTAAAATTTTTGCACATCGTATTTTTATTTACAGGTAAGTATATTAGTATCGTCTTCACATGGACTAACGTATATCACAAAACGTTCAACGTCAATTATCATCTCAAGTTTATAGTTTAAAAGTTTGTTTGTCTAAAAACTACTTTAACTAATTTACATTAAAATAAATAGAGATGAGATAGGGCATATAACGCTTAGGGTTAAAGTTCGTCAACCAAGCGTTACATATGTATCTCATGATTACATAAACAGATTCTAGTTTTTAATCGATATTATCACAATCACTCAAAAACATTATTTATGTCTAAATAACGTTGTGATATCAATTGTATCATTTAATCGATGATTTCGCAACCTATCAAACGATCCAATAGCATTAAGTTCTTGATTTTTAAGTGATTACCAAAACCTAAACCCTATGCCTAGAATAAAAGCTTTGATAGATTATTATTCTAACGCTAGATTCAAAAGTACATTTCAATATCATTTCAAATCATAAATAAATCATTAAACACAAGAAGAATAACAATATCAAGTAAAATAGCCAGAACCATATATTTAATGATAAAAAAGATTACATAATAGCTTGATTAAGTACCTCTAAACCCACAGGGGTAGATTTAGCTACATATTCTCATAGTAGCCTTGCAAAAATGGAAGAACAGATGAATATTCCAAGACAAGATCCATGATTTCTCTACAAATATTGAGGAACTCCACTTCTCACACCCTTGCTTTGTGTTTATCTCTCTAAAAAATTTCCTATATCTCTCTAAAACCAGAATCCAACACTTTAAAACTTATCCACAAAAATGAGAGAAAAACCTATTTAAAGGAGTCTGAAAAGTAAAATCTCACTATAGCGAGTTGCCTTGTTGTCCCACGCTGCACCACATGATGACTGCCACGTACCCCTCCTCAGCTACTTTAACTCGCTCTAGCGAGCTGGCCTTCAAAATATCAAGGTTCTCTGGTGTTTTTTTCGCTATGTGCTCGTTGTGGCAAGTTGACTCGCTTCTTGTTCGCTGCTAGCATATGTTGAAAGCATGAGATCCTGGGAGTTTCTTGAGTTTTCTCGCTTTGAACTCGTTGTGGCGAGTTGGTCTTGCTATGAACTCGCGGTTGGTATGTTGAAAGCTAGCTATCCTGGGACTTTCTGCCGATTTCTTGCTTTGGCGAGTTGAGCTCGCTATGGCGAGTTGGTCTTTGCATTTTTGGATGATTTCTTGGTCCTTGCTTGTATTTTCCTGCACAAATGGATAGAGTAAGACACATAAAGCATAATTAGCATAATTATAAAAAATTGGAGCTTTTCCATAGATAACTTGCAAAACAAATCACTAAAGGGCCTAAACTAACACATGAATTTTTTTACTTTTGAACACTTATCATTCTATCACTCATAGAAGGAATGCTAGAATTGTCGATTCATTATGTTTTAATTTTGGGGGAGATCTCTTTTATTTATCTGGAGATTCCTATTTTTAAGACAAGCATCGTTTGCTTCAAGCCATTATGAAGGATTCATTACGAATAATGAACGGTATATTCGTCATTCCATTATTGTCAATTATCGTGGTATTGCTACTATTTTGTAGGATGTTCATGTTCCTAATTTTAGGACAGATGACAAGCCAGTTTGAAAAGACACTAATAATAGGGAGTTTCACTTATCTTTTTCGAAAACCTCCCCTACATTCAACCTTCTAAATCTCTTTTGAATTGGAGGCTTTATCACTTTTGAATTGGAGGCTTTATCACAAAGAAGTTCCTAGAATTTGTGTGCTAGAGGTTGCGATAATGTTTCTCATTGTAACTTATGTTGCAAGGCAATAGTCTAGTCAACATCTTTTCTAGGATTGTGTTTTTCCGGAAAAATCTTTGGACATGGCTTGCTTCTACTCTTAACACTGTTATTGAAACTTCTTTTTATTGATGCTGTTCTGAATATATATATATATATATATATATATAGGGTTTTATTAACAAGTGTCCTTTGAACACTTGTTAATGATTCAAGAAATAGAAACAATTGATAACTTTTATGTAGAAAAAGTTACTTTTTGATTTTTCAATGTATTGAATATACAAATCTCAAGACAAAGTTTCAATTTAAAACTTCTTATCAAGTGCCCTAAGGGAACTTGTTAACATTTCCCCCACACACACACACACACACACACACATATATATATATATATATATATATATATATATCTTGGTCTCCTCAGTGCAAAATTATTCTTTAAAAAAGAGTAAAAATTTCAATTTCGAATGCAATAAATGCACAAATTTTTATAAAATCTTACTACTTTAGGTGCTTAAAAAGTGTCCCGGAGGCACTCGTTAACATTTTCTAAATTATTATTATTGATGCTATTACCGAAATAAAAGAGGTTTGATAACAAGATTATTTCTTGTTATTCGACCTCATATATGGTGATCTCCACTTTCTTAGCTAAGCATGAACTTATGATCCTTAAGACTTTTTCCATTTTAAAGTCTTAAGGTGACCTCATATATGCTTCCAATGCTCCTCGGATTAAAGAGTTTTTATGGCACCCTCCTATTTTATTTTGGATCAAAGCAGCATTGAAAGCACGTCAATAGGTTGCCCTGAACCACCTGCTAGTGATGGTATTTTCAGAGATAACAATATTGTGGCAATGGGTTGTTTTGCTCAAAATTTAAACATATTTACTACTTTCCCAACAAAACTCACTAGGGTTATGTATAGAATTGAGATAACTTCAAAAATTGTTGGCTATCTCTTTGCTCGAAAACAAACTCTTAGTTGGTTACTTTGACTTTCAAGATCATGGTCTTGTTGCTTTTGTTACTTGAAAAATATATAGAACAAACTCTTAAATTATATATAATTACTGTAATATAATTTTGTTCAAATTTTTTATTTAAAAGACATTGAAAACATAATACCATTCTTCTCTTTTTAGGGGCGTATAATAAATAGTTTTATATTTAGTGACTATATTTGATTTGATTTCTGTAATTGGACGTGTTTTACGTAGGTCAAGGATAAAGGTTAATTAAGGATGAGGACAGTGTGAGAGGTGAAATTACTAATTAGGTTGCACGATCCAGCATGGATCCCACACAGTGGAAATACATCATTATTATGTGAAGACAATGCCATCATTTGCACGTGTTTATGGACCATACACATTACAATCACACGAACTAACACATCACCAACAAAATTAGTATATCATGGCTTTTAATCATGATGTATAGTCTTTTTTTTGCCAATGAAAAGAAAAATAACATGGTTAAATTTGGAAGCAAACGACAGTTGTTGTTAAACAGGTTGCTCATATTCCTATAAAAAAAGAAGTTAGGTCATAAAAGAATTGATATGTTAACCATCTTTGAACAATTATTGAGAGTTTAATTCTATGACTTTGTTAAAGTTAGCGTGATTATTGAGTTGAAGTGATCGAGGAGCTTTCATAATATGAATCGTTTAAAAGAATTTGACTTTGATGATTGGTGAGAACCGTTTTTGACTAACATTTACTATTCATGTCAAACTCCGAATTATTAAGATTTCACTTTCTCTTAAAAATTAGAGGGTTGACAAAAAAAAGTTAGTGTGATTAAATCAAGTAATTGAGCTTAAATGACCATGTTGTGAATTGATTGAGAGAATTTAAGTTTAATTTTTGACAAACTTTTACTTACCTCATGTCAATCATCGGATTACTAGGGTCTCCATTTCTATTAAAAACTACTCCCTTCGTTTTATTAATGAGTGTCAATTTAGCCAAAAAATTGTTTTAAAATGAATGTCACTTTACATTTCTAATACAACTTTAATTTTTTTCTCTCAACTTTACCTTCAATAAATACTCCAACTTTTCTCTCGCACAATTTTCAATGCAACTTTAAGTTTATCTTTTTCTTGGACATTTTAGTAAAAATATTATATCTAATGATTATTTTATTTCATTTCTTAATTTATGTGCAATTGACTAAAACAACATTCATTTTAAAACGGAGTGCGTAGAAAGTTAAAAAAAAACAATTAGCACGTGTTATTTATTTACCACCGCAAATGGTTTATATGTAAAATCAAGTTGCTTAAAAATGGAATGTTGTTGACAAGGTGTGGCCATAGACGAGGCCAAATTATTACTATTTTTTCACTAAAGACCAAATTATATTTCGCAGGGTTCTAGTCTCATATAGAAAATAAATTTAAGAGGCAAATATGACATGTATTTAAATAAGTAATTTGATTTACTATACATTTTTTCTTTATGATTTGTGTAAATTGATATTAATGAGTTAGATGTAAACATGATTTATGATAGAACATTATGACGTCTGTTTTATCTATGTATCATACCTTATTTAATGAGATAAGACTTAATTGATTTTTGTTGTTTTATTGTGATATTTTACGGTGATTATAGGGCAAAAAATGACCTAAAATCACTCCTCTTCGACGAGTGAAAGAGAAAGAACACTTAGAGAGAAGTTGGAGTTTCTCACACTAAAAAACTAAGGCCGACTATGACCATCATTTTAGCAAAGAAGAAACTTAACAAAAGAAAAAATATGTCATTTTATTAAAGTTTTCATTGAGTTTCTATGAGTTACCAAATTAGTGTTTTTCTTATCTTGCGATTTGGTTTGGATTAGTTCGGTTGGTAAAATCAAAACCGCAAACTGAACCAAATCATACGATTGAGTGTGTGTTTGGTTCTGCGGTGACCAAACTTGATTTTGATTGAATTGATTTTGTAGAATTGATTTTAATTAAAAGTGAATTAAGTATAACGCGATTTATGTTTGGAGACTTTCACAACAAAAATGATTTATAACAAATATGTTGTTTGGATGGGTTGGATCATAATTGCTTTTGAACGTACAAATTACTAAAATGGGTTTTTTTACATAGTATTTAATTTTTGCCAACCAAACCTTAATGTATTACAAACTGGTCATTTCCATACTTCTTGCTACCACTATCATTTTCTTATCACTGCTTCAGTGTTCGTGTCTTACTCTTATGCTGCCACCATAACATTAGTTAAGAGAATCACACTCTTCCATTTCATCTAGTGTTAACCCCATCACCACTGTGTACTGAACTTAACTTTACATTACTCTCTATCACCTAGTGATGAGGAAATTTCTAACAAACAATTGATCAAACAGCTTGTATGAATAAAATTGATGAACATTGCTTTATTGAACTCAAAGAACAATATTCAACTCTTGCATGAATACAAGAGGAATTTGCAGGAATCGAAATCACAATAGCAATGAGAAATAAAAGAGAGGCTTTCAGTTTCAGATGGTAGGAGAAAGTACACGTTCAATTTTATCCCTTGGCTGGGTAGTCTTCTCCCATCAAATTGAAATTTAAGTTTAACGAGGGGAAAAAAGTCAATGGTCATGCTATGGGTAGGAGAATCGATTTTGCCAAAATTGAAAAGCTACAAATATCTGCTTCATGTGAGACGCGAGTTTAACTGTAAAAGCACTTCAACCAAAAGAGACCCAAACATGTCAAACGTAAGGCAGGAGTGGTTAGGCGCACGTTCCGAGTAGTCCACCGTGAAACCAAGCAGGGACTAGTAAAAAAAATTATCCGAATACATCTTAACCAAATGTGGTTTTTTGCGGTTTCTGTTTGGATTGGTTCGGTTTACAGTTTTTCTATTGGATTGGTTCGGTTTTGAACACCTCTAATTTGATTAAAGTGAAATTGAAGTAGGTCGTAAGCTTGTGGTAGTTAGTTTAACCTATTTCCACGTCTAATTGTCGGGATGCTCATGAGTTCGAATCGATGCGATCAATCTAATAAATAGGTTTTTTTTGTTGGATTAATATTTTAATTAATCAATTATGGATTGACAATAATCAATTATTATAAGTTAATATTATATTATAAATTATGGTCTAATGTGTTAAGCACTAATCAGTTGATGAATATGTATGATTGAACTATTCTTTCTAATTGGACCGTGATGGGTTGGACCATTTAGCTAAGCCCAATAAGAGGTCCATGCCTTCAGCCGTTTAGCTATTTAAACGTCATCTTATCAGACGGTTAATTATCCTGAACAGTGCTTTGAAAACCTAACGCTAAATGGAATGAGGGTAGTTATTCCTCTCATAACTTGACGGCGATAGTTCATAAACCTAAAACACAATTTCTTATTCCTTTCTTTGTTGCTTGATGATATGCTATAATTTGTATTTAAGGTTCATGGTTAAGTCTTAAAATATTTATCAATTGATATCAGAGCCAACTAGATACATGTTATGGCTATCATTCTTATTAATCCGTGTATCATATCTTTTCAACATAATCTTGTTCTGCTGTATATTTGTTTTAATCCCATGAACGTGGCTACTTTTAAATCAAATTAACTCTATTCTTGTTAGATCAATTTTATGGTGAAATCAAAAGGCTCATATGTTGAACAAAATTAATTGTGAAACCTGATACAATCTTTTGCGGAAACCAATATCCTATCTACCATATGTGAGAACTTATAGTTTTATTTCTGGAGTCACAAAACCCCAATATTTTTGAATTGCCATTTCTCTAATTTTGGTTTCTCTTAATTGATCGATTCCGATCCAAACCTGTATCAAATCGAAATTTGAATCAATCCTAATTTTTGGATGAACCCTAATTCCTTACATCTGTCGATTAAGTCGATAATTCTCAAAATTGATATATGGGTTCTTTTCTTCTCACAAAATCGACTAGATCTGTACAAAATCGCCGCGTTTCGCTATGAAAATCGCCAGAAACAACCGGGTCGCACCGCAGGTCAATATCGACCCGTTTACAGATATGCGGGCGAAGGTGACCCGCTCTGGAACCAAACAAAAGGGGTTAAACTTTTTCTTAAACTTGGCCATTTAAAATTAAATAAATAAAACTGTGCTAAAAACCGTCAGGCGCGTGGCATGTTCTAAAATTTTTATTTTATTTTATGCCAAATAATTCTTTTTTTTTATTATATCCTCATTATTTTGGTATAATTTTGGAACTTTTGATACATGTTGTATACATTATTATTTGAGGATAATGTGCTTTCTAAATTATAAGATTTCTTACTCTTTATGACATTTATGAGAAATTTTACTTCCCCAAAACTAAGATAGATGTGTCGAATTTTGCAACCTAGTAAAACTTTGGGATAAAAATATAATTTCTCTTGCATCCAAAATATTCGGAAGATTTGATTTATTCCATACCGTTAAAATTTGGGATTTATATTACTTTATGAAATCTCTTAATATTTGATGTAAATTAATATGAGAATCATATGCTCCGTTTAAATCATATATTATTTGTATTTGAGTCTAAAATATCCTATGAGAATATACTTTGTATAATAGTTATAGCACTTTTGTATAATATTATTTTAAAGCGTTATGATACGTGAAAATTCTTAGACTCACACTTATATTCTCGCATCAAATATTCTATATTAATATATATTTTGAGATTTGTTGATACCCTCAAAATTATCTGTCACGTCAAGAATAACTTGACTATTATACTAGATATACTCTTGGTTTATGAGTTTCAATATTTGGTGAAATCTTAACTGAGAATAATTTACTTTAAATCATATATATTCTCAATATTTGAGCCTACACTATTTTAAAAATCCTCTCTTATATTAGTAACACTAACTATCTAATCAATTAAAATGTTGCTATTGTGAATTTATAGAAGGCTCAATTTTATTAATTTTAATGTCAAATATAATTAATTTAAATTTTACGATTTTAAATATTCTTGGCATTATAAATATTCTAATATAATATATTTTTTAATTCATATTGTCTTAACATAAAGATCCAAAGTTTTCTAATTGATCATTCTTTTGGTGACATATTTAAACTTAGACACTTGTCTCTGAGTATAGTGAAATGTATATTATATATGCCATTTATGTAATATACATTATACTTTCAGCTATACTTTCTAATCTAGACCCAAAATTTATTACTTTAAATTTTAAGACAAATGTTATTAACTCTCTAATTATGCGTCTTGTCGCAATTAAATATTTGGATGGTAATAATATTAAACTATATATTTTATATATATTGAATAATGTATTGTTGCATTTTTTATGCTAAAATTCTATTTATGAATTTAAAGTTGCATGCCTTTTTTGTTGTTAGTTAAATATTATCAAAACAACTTATTTAAAATTGAGGCAATTTTAAATCAAATATCATCCTTATGTCTAAATTCTTATATAAATCATATTGATTTATAATTAAAGTCTCACGTATGTTTATTTATAATTGCTTATATTGTATTAATGAATATTTTGAGATGACTATATTATAAGATATTCTCGTTAAATCATCAAAAGTCATTGGCTCAAAGTATAAGGATGAATGTCACACATTGCGAGGTTAGTGTTGATTTAATCATTTTTATCCTCTTGTGACTTATTGTATATTATTGCACATATGAAAATATTTATTCATTCTTCTCTTCTGTTGTGTGCAATTATGATATCCTATATAGAAGTGAAATCCTTTTTCCATAATATTCTAAATAGAACTCTATAATTATTATACATTATTACTATAAGACTCATTGTTGTATTTATATTCTAATTCTAATTTATAGTGGGAGTATTGAAAAAACTTATTCTAATAGTTCTACTTTTGATAAAATAGAAAACCAATTGACACACTTGTATTCTAAATAATAACTCTTGTTATTATACTATTTCATATAAATAAATTCTAAAGTCATATTTATGATATGCTAATTTAAAATATTGTTAAGCACGTCATTCTATTATTATTTATTATTATTTGAATATGACCAAAATTGAGTAAATTAAATACAGTTGTTTATGCATGATATTATTTTATTATATTCTTTTAAGCATAAACATTATTGATTTGTATAATTGTAATCTCACCTATCGTGGATGCATTTATGCAAATTTTGTTAAATAGATTAACATTATATTGGTGACAGTCATACCCTATCGGTGTGTTGTTATTAATCTAATTGATATTATTCAATGTACCTTAATTTTTATACTTATGTCAAATATAATTAAAGTACGCTGTCAATATTTAATTTAAGACATAAGAATTGTACATTGTGATGATATAGTTCTTACTTATTATACTTAAGATCCTTGAATGGGATTACAATAAGTAAGTTACTTTGTTAAAAGTCATGTAGAAAACTATATAGATTTTGCAATCCAATATTATTCTAATTTTAAATTAAATTTCTACTTATATGTTATTTATATATATATATATAAATATTTTGAATTGCTATATCCCTTTTCTATGTGAGTGATGAATATACCCAATCGGTATTACATTACTTAACATATCATTTTGTGATAGAGAAATAATTGAATGGTTTATTTAAAATATCTTTCAAAAATTTTAATTCAACTATTATTATCTATTTTCTATCAAGTGGGAGAATTCGTGTAACGTGATGGACATACCCTATCGGTATGACATTACTTAACATAATCATCCTTTTGTAGGTAAGAAAAATACTTTATTATTGAGGATATTAATTATATTATTTTCTCATAAATTATTATACACTTCCATATCCTTTTATATCATTGTAAACTTCTTATTTTGTATAAGCAATATGTCAAAATCCTAAATCTCTTAACAACTCCGTTCAGAAAAATTTATTTATACCACTAATCTAAATAATTATAAATGGTATATTTGAGATATTTAATTTTACCGTTTTAACTATATTTAGACATATTTTATATTATTGCTATTTTTTAATACTTATGGAAGCTTATGACTATTTTCTCTTATATCCTCAGTAATAATAAAATATAAGTCTTACGTATTTCCGCTGCGTGTAACCTAATCTTTTCACAAATGTGTGTAAGTATAATTGTAGCATTTGAGTTTTGAGTGAGTTACTAAAATTGTGAATAGAGTCTTATATCATATTTTATAATGATAAGAGACTTATCTCACTCATATGATGATAAATTTTTTATATAATCATCATACTCTGTCATATAAAGGTTACTGTATTTATTAAATTCTTGTGATATTGTGTTATAAAATTCTTAAATGAAAAAATTTACATTATCTTTAATTCTAAATGCAGAATATGTGGTTGACTACGAAACTCAATTCTTGATAATATCTGTCATTAATAAATTATATGTTCATGAAGTTTCATACTACAATTGAGTTACCACTCGTGTTAATAATTCTGCTATATTCATGTGCAAAATATGTGGTTGAGTTCATGAAAGTCTATTAGTTAAAATTATATAACCACTTATGTTGATAATCTTTCACTCAGGTATCCCACTGTTGAATTCAACATTGCATTATTAAAATATTTTTATTTCTATATATCACTGATCACTAATGAGAATCCCACTTACTCTTATTTATATATATGTGAGATCAGTGGGAGTGTGTACACAACACTATATACTATGAGCTCAAATGAGAAATCTCACTCTTGTTTATATATACGTGAGATCAAGAGAAATGTGTACACAATATTATATACATACAATTTAAAATTCTCGTCATTGCCATATACTTTTGTGCACACTATAAAATATGGCATAGTTTAAGAGACTTTAAACTCTAGTCTCATTCTATTATATTGAGATATATATTAAAATTCTTTATAACTCATAATGATTTGATCAAGTCTATGATATTTTGGGTCAGTAGGGGTTTGTTATAGCATTTCTAAAATGCTTAGGCCATTCTTTAATGATACATTCCTTTTAATTCAAACGTGTCACTATAAATTCATCATTTGTTAGAAAAGTGAGTTTTTGACCTGTATGATTTGTTTTCCCTATCAGATTCAATTTCTGCAGCATTAAAGCTTACTTCTCTTTTGAATGGTTAGTGTTTTGACCATACATATAATTTTAAAATTATTCTTTATGATAAGTGAAATTTTATATTCTTTTTGTAATTGAGTATTGTCATCCAAGTGGGAGAATGTTGGATTAATATTTTAATTAATCAATTATGGATTGACAATAATCAATTATTATAAGTTAATATTATATTATAAATTATGGTCTATTGTGTTAAGCACTAATTAGTTGATGAATATGTGTGATTGAATTATTCTTTCTAAATGGACCGTGATGGGTTGAGCCATTTAGCTAAGCCCAATAAGAGGTTCATGCCCTCAGCCGTTTAGCTATTTAAACGTCATCCCATCAGACGATTAATTATCCTGAACATTACTTTGAAAACTTAACGCTAAACGGAATGATGGTAGTTATTCCTCTCATAACTTGATGTCGGTAGTTCATAAACCTAAACATACAAGGTACACAATTTCTTATTCCTTTCTTTGTTGTTGATGATATGTTATAATTTGTATCTAATGTCCATGGTTAAGTCTTAAAACTTTTATATTTTTTGAAAGACCTAATAAATAGATATAACTCAGAGTATTGGATTTGATTTTTTTATTGTGTGCAATTTTTAGTCCAACTCAAATTAATTTGACCAAACTCAAGAAAGTTTGGTTTGAGTTAATCCGCGAATCCGACCATTTTTTTTTTTACCCAGAGAGAATTTAATTGGACTGTATATGACTATAGACAATTATACAATTTTCTTTTGAAGGAATAGACAATTATACATGTCTACTTGTTTTCAAGGACATCATATAAAAAATTTATCTATCGGTTAAAATAAAAGAACGACAAAGAAAAATGTCATATAATTTGTGCTTATTATTATTTGATGGGCAAGTAACTTTTGATCTTTAAATGTTCATAGTCCTCATTTTGCTTGGAAGCCTTTTTAGCTTGGAATACAATGAAAAGGGACTGTTGATACAAATAACATTCCTGATTGCTTTATATAATGACAAAGAAAATGAAATGTGGGCAACATCATTGTATGGATGGAAATTTAGTCACAACTAGACATCTTTATAATATAGTTCACTAATTAACTCATGACTTTATGTTATACAGTGATAATTCTCCTTTTCTTTTCATTTTTTCTCGAGAAAGAAAAAGTTGAAGGCATGATCACATTTGGCATGAAATATTTGTCACTTCATGTAAGGGAAAAGTCGATGTACCAACGCGGGAAAAAAAGGGTTTTGTAAATGGATGACAGTGCCAAAATACGATCCTTTTCAGTTTTTCCCTGTAAAAACTTTTTCACACTTATATTCCTTATTTGCCTTTTTCTTCTTTTTACTTTCTTTTACTTATGGTTTCACCAATTGTGTTGTACGCACGAACTCAAAAAGATTTAATAAAGCTTTGACTACTTTTCCAAAGTCTAAACGCATATCTAACTCTTCATCATCATGTTTCAGCTTTTTCTTTTAAGTAAAATAAACTTGGTAAAGATTTAATTTCCCTCCACAGAAAAGCAAAATAGAACACAAGGTTAAAATAAATCCTACTACTATTATAATATGTCAAGTGTGAGTTAAAGTTCTATATTAAATAAAAAATTAGATGTGAAACAAGATAATAAACAAGAGAAGCCATATTACCTAACCTAATGCCTTAAGGCCATATACCTAACCTAGCATATTGATTCAACCAAGAATCACACTTGAAGGGGATATGTAGTGATAAGACTCTCCCCCATGCATGGTCTAGGAATACTTACATGTATGTTTGATCTTAGTTTTGGCAGAAGATACAATTTAAAACGGTAAGAATCTTTGTTCTTATTGGTTTTGACAAAACTCATGTGTGTTGATATATCAAATTTGAGTAAGAATCTCACGTTAGATAAACACATGTATGTTGAACAATATATATAAGTGAGATCACTCATATATCTAATTCTATAAAATTTTGTGTTAAAACGTGGTCTCCAATTCCAATTGTATGTTCCTTAAAACTCAATGTAACGATGAATTTACACTTGAGGGGTAAATTATTAATATATCTAGGGTGAGTAAGTTTTACATTAGATGAAAAAGTGGATGGATATGTATAAACAAGAGATCCATATATGCCTAATATTTTAAAATTTTGGATAAAAATATGTCGAATTCCACATGTGTCGTTTTTAAAATCCTATGCAATGGTCTCAATACTTTGCTCACAACGTAACACCACATGCATGAAAGAAAGAAAAAATCAAGCTTAAAGAAATCTAAAAAATAAAATTGATGAAATTCATTAATCTATAAGAGTGTGTTTGGATGAGGTAATTGAGAAATTTTAAAGAATTTAGAATTTTAGGCAATTCAAATGATTCAATTCAATTACTTTCATTTCTCAATATTCTTGTTTGGATGAAGTGATAATAAAAATTCATTGTCATCATTTTTGGGCAATTTTATAAATTTGAATTTTTTGGGCCAAAATTGAAAATTGGGGTCAATTTGTAAATTTCAAAAAATTTGAGGAGTCAAATTATAATTTTTAAAAAAAATTGAGGGGTCAATTTGCAATTTTTTTGAAATTTTTGGAAAATTTGAGGACCAAAATGAAAATTTTGAAAAAATATAACAATGAAGAAATTTGAAATTCTTAGCTTTTAGGTGTCATTTGAAATTCTCTAAATTTAACTTGAACAAAATGATTCATAAATTTCCATCATTTTGAAAATTCTTCAAATTATTATCTAAACAATGAAATTCTCCTCAAAGTATTTAAATTCACTCAAAACATTCATTTCTCTTGAAACATTCCCCCATCCAAACACACTTCTGTCCCCATTCACCACAAAAACTACCCCACCCCTGTTCCCCAAATAAATAGTTAAGAAAAATTCTCAAATAAATGAAGGAATTTTGATTTTATTAAATTTTGTAAAACACTCTCAATGATTTTGTAAACGTAATGTTTTTGACACCGAAAAATGAATAGATTTGGGTTTTTGTTCATACAAAACATAACTTGTTTTCACCACTTAAAATATAAAATGAATTTTTGGTCCTAAACATCTATTTAAGGGTAGAGAAGCATAATTAATTTTGAACTTTTAGTATTTTTTTTCTAACAGTCACGTATTGGAAAATACTTTGGTAACTTTTGAGTTTTTATGACTTTAGTGTATTTTAGATAAAATAGAGTGATCGATGAATGATTAAAATAAATTATTTTGATGAGAGAAAATTATTAATTTAGGAAGAGATAAAGACAAAATCACTAAAATCAACAAACACAAAGTCACCTAAATGCAACCTTCACGTACTCTTGACACCTCATGCATTTTTGTGTGTGACCTTGGATATTTCTCTTTGGAATGTGATCTTCAAATTTGATATATAAGCAGTTAACATGTCTTCCATTATATTAAGACCAAAAATGATAGTTTATAGTGACATATAAGAGTCAATAAATGTAAAGCAATCGATACATCATAAAATATACGAGGGTTATAGCCTAGAATGAGATAAAGATGCTTTAGTAATAATGTAAGCAACTCCGTTAGTTATATTTAAATGCATGACATTATAAAGTCGGGTCTACTAAGTAAGAGACTTCCACAACAAATTACAAGATCACCTAACTCTTTTAAAGGAGCATTGGAAGGGACAAGAGCATCATATAAAGATTTGTAATTAGTTTCAAACAAAACAACATACATTTAGTTTGTTATGACCACGCTGATAACATCGAGCAATCCAATGGTTTTGGCTTCTAGAACAATGACAGAGGAGTGAAACTAATTAAATTTTCAAGCAAAAGTAGCCTCATAGAATCTCTAAAACACTTACTATACCCCTAGATAGAACTTTTGTTGAAAGAGACTGCATCCATATTACTTTTGATCATGCCTACGAGTGGTTTGATCTAAGTATGAAGATGATGGGCCGTGTACAATTGATTTTTGATTTTTCTCTTTACATGCAACTACATTTGTTGGAGGGTGCACGTGAGAGGGATGGAGGGTGTAACAATAAAAGAAAAATAGTATAGCACAAGTTAGATTTAATCCCAAGCCCATAGAAAGCCTTTAATTCCGGTTCAACAACATATATCCGGTCTGACCAGTAATGTGTCCGATTTCCGACCATCAAACCGGTTCAGTTTTTAGAACACTAGACTAGAGTTTACTCTCTCTTCGTCTCTTGCATAAAGAGTTCGGTTCTTTTTTTCGGCTTCTCTGTATATTCGTGGTGGTGTGAAAATATGCGTGGATTGCGAAAATTGAAGAGAGTTTCATGGCCTTCTTCCGATTTAGATCTTTGTCAGGTAGTATGTATAAATCAATAATCACTTCCAATAATCGATTCATTTGTAAACCCTAATTTTTATATATTTCTTTAATTTTGATCAACTTCACATGCTTGATGCTTCATCAATCATCTAATCTCCAGAGAAAGATTAATCTCATCAACTTTAATTGTGAATTCACGATTTAATTCAATTAAAACAAAATTGAATACATATTCAATAAAACAAAATTGAATTGAAGTTTGAAATATAAAAGTGATCATTTTTAATGATGAATAAAAAGAAGAAGAAAAAAAAAAAAAGTAGACTACAATGATAAGGAAGTTAAGATGTATTTGGGATTGGTTAAAGTGATTTGGTGATGAATTACTTGTGGAATTTGAATCTCCTAATGAGATTTTTCTGGGTTGGATGCTGTTTTTTTTTTTAGTCCTGTGCTGTGTAATCTTTGGTAGATTATGTGAGGTATTGTACTATCATGATGTCATTTGATATATGCAGCCGACCCTACTTAGTAGGATAAGATTTGACGGTTTTGTTATTGTACTACCATGTAGTTTATCGTATAGAATAAATATTTTTGAATTGGGACTTTTGACGGGCGTTGATAAACCTAGTCTTTCAAGAAGTTGCAATTATTTTGCGGATTATAAGCATGCTTTCTGTTTTCTTTGTTTTGGGTGGTGTTCATTGGATTAGATTAAATTTTAAACGGTTTAATGGTTTGATCGCATGTTTTGATTGTATGAGCAACTGCTCTTGTAGGTTATTAGTGTATTTGGTTTACTGTTTGCACGTGTTACACTTACGATGAACACCAATGCCAATGCAGGGCCAAACACACACTATATTTTTGTAAATTATTGAAGTAGTTTCCATTCAATGAAGTTGCATTGAAACTTTTTACAGCCATTCTGTTAGCCTTTTATGATTGGACATTAGTTAAAAGGTTTGCCGCAATGTTAGGCAGTGTCGTCAAATATTGGCTATGACGGCACCATGGAGGATTTCCGTGCGCGTTTTTTTGACAACCATCATAGCCAATTTTTGAAAGATGGTGGCGCCGTGGTGGTTTATTGCAGATTTTTAACTTTCCACAAAGGTCCACCATCCACCATTGGTTATACTGGTTTTCCATTTCTTCTTGGTGTGTTCTTGTGGTTGTTAACCAGGCTGCTTATGCTTTGTATATCAATATGTACGTGGATTAATTGATTTCCTTTACCTGTTCTAGTAATGTAATTGCCTATTGTTTTCTTGGATGCATTTTTGTTTCACCAAAAAAATAACATTAGTTTCAGGTTCCAACGTCATGTGGTTCCCTGTCCAATTTAGTTGCAATTTTCGATCTTTGAGAATTTGTTATGCTGCTGGTTTTTTCTATTTTAGAAAAAGCCTCCGCATAACCCGAATATCTGATGTTTTCACTTCCTTGTTTTGTTCATACGAATTCTGTTGCTCATGTGTTATTCCGGTGTTAGTGTGGTATCAAGTTGTCCGTGAGTTTAGTTAAAGAAATCTTCTGTCCTTTTGTTTTCGCTGATATTACTGTTGGTAAGGATATTTTGTTGTTCAAACAGTCTTGGTAGAGTTTTGCAGCTTAGAAGCCTATGTTGTCTCTCTCTCTCTCTCTCTCTCTCTCTCTAAAATTCTGTTCTTTTTCTGTTTCAAAAGGTGACTGAGTGCAAGATCTCAGCCACTTCCAACATGGGAGGGCCAAGTCAGTGTGATATTCTCTGGAGATGTACCGCTGGTGCATGCAGAAGTATCAGAGGTAAAGGTGACAGAAATTCTTGGTTGGTTTCAGACAACACCTGTCATAGTGTGGCTGAATATAAGTTGCAAGTGGTCTTTGTTGTCTAACACTGGGATGGAGAGGTGAAGGTGTCGGGATCTGATTAGGGCATTTTGAAAAAGCTTGCAATTTGGATTTAAGAATCTGTTTTCACTTCTGATCAGGATCTTAACTTGGTGTTTCCCAGTCTCAATGCAGAGTTATAGAGAGAAGGGCTGATCCTCTTGTTGGGCAAATTAATGAGATATTAGTGTCTCCTAGTCTACAATAATCATAAAAATATGAGTAGTAGAAGAGATTGATTCCTGGCCTTCTAAGTATCTCTAGTATGAATCTTATGGATGGAAAATTGAGTATCATCAAGTCCTTTATTATGATTACCAATAATAATTTGAATTAGAAAGAGTTTATTGTGCATTCAAAATGGCTAAATTTATTCTGGCTATGTCTCATTGTGTTGTTTTCTAGAGATAACAACTTACATTCAATCATCAAATATTGTGCTTGTATGAAATCTATCACAAACCGCCTTCTATCCCCACATATATTATTAATATTATCAAAAGTTAAGTGATCACAATAGCAGTTTGATGCAAGTTTATTTTGTGTGCCATCTTTCACTGTCATATTTTAGTGGTATTTGATTTTTCTCTATTATTATGATTTGTTATCAATAAGCTTTTGTTTCCCTGTTTCAAGTGTTTGCAAATTAGTAATCATCACTTTCATCCAAAACCTGTTTATTTCTTTGTACTGTGAGTTTTTGTGGTTTTGTACTACACATTATTTTAGGTCATTTCCTTGCACTCTTTGTGCTTGGTTAGGCGTTTATTTATATATATTATCTTGGCTTATTAAAAAAAAGTAAGCACCATACATGCACTTGAGAATGTATCGAGTGAACAGAATCAATATTAGTCATTTAAGATGATGTTGCCCAGATGTTCGTTATAAAGTACAATACATATTATAAGAATGCTAAAAGGAAAAAGACTGATTCCTTTTTGTTGAACAGGTTAGGTTATTCTTATCCGAGGAATCTCCTTCACAAGTTGGGTTGAATTCTCAAGATCACCTCCAAGCAAAGATATCATCCTTGTTGCCTCAAGGAGAAGCTGGTTCGGACGATATTTTACCTCCTGGATTTGAGGGAACTCATGCTTCAAGTCAGTTTGACATTAAGCTGTCCGAAATTCCAGTTATTAGCTGGATTAATCCACCTAAGGTATTTTTGTAGTTATATTTTAAACAATATCAGTAGTAATCTTCAGTATTATTTATATTTCAACATTGGTGCAAGAAAGTAAAGGAAAACAAGAGAATGATATTTGAACATCTATTTTGACAACCCTATGTATATAAGGGTATTTTAATAAAAGTAAAGGAAAAAAGGTTTCAAAACACTATGCCAATATATAATTGGGGTATGCATTTCTAGGTTGATGGGAAAGTTGTCAAAAAAGTGATGTCAGTATATCATAACTCGGAAAAAAGGCAAACTGTGAGTTTGCTTGTACTATTTTATTTTAATTCTTCGTTATTTGTAATTGCGTGATTCTGTCAGATCGTGCTAGATCTCACATGGCAAGTGGTGGCTGGAGAAGAAAGCAAAGAGATATTTGATCAACATCAGAGGGAGATGAGAGTCCTTGAAGCTATTTATCCAAGAATATCTTCCATTCCTCCAAAGTATGAGTCTTCTCTTGCCTTGTTTGATATTTCCTTTTTATTTTTTGGACGATTTTTTTAATAAAAGAGTTTTTTTCTTCCATCGATGCAGTCCTATTTCAGTGGATGCTGACGATTCCCCTTACATTGATGGTCATATTGTCGTGATCCCAATTACGCCTGTTGAAGATGGGGATGTGGGAGTGGATACATTATCTCCTGGTATATTGAATGGTTCAAACACTGTCACGACTATGTCAATGGTGTCTGATGTAGCAGCTGCATCTGTTGCTTTAACTAGCTTAGTGAAGAGCAGTGAACATGGTAATTTGATTGATCCTGAATTACTCAATAATATTCTCAACAATCCGGAAGTGATTGAAAAGTTGGTTAGAAATTATAATGTTCAAAATGCACAGTATGTACAAAACACCGGATCATCATCAAATGTTTTTTCGCATCCTCCTAATCCCTTTAATCAAGTTGAGACCACTACAACCTCATCAAATGCTTTTTCATCCATTTCTTCCTATACTCCCACAACCGGAGGTCAGATGGCGCCGGCGCCAACTATGTCTACTCAATGGCATCGTAGGCCTGAAATCAGTTCAGCTATTGCTGCTACTCCTGTTGAGGTCCCTTCAACAAAAGATGTAAACTACTATAAGAGCTTGATTCAGCAACATGGAGGAGATAAACAAGAAGCACTTCCATACTCCTCCAGTAATCGCCAGAACCAACAACCATTATCAAACTATGATACAGTACACAATTTTAGAGCAAAAGGATCAAAACCAAAAACAACGAAGCCTTGTATCTTTTTTAATAGCTCCAGAGGATGTCGGAATGGAGCTAACTGTACCTTTCAGCATGATGCATCATTTCAGCCACCACAAGGTAATCCCTCATCAGGGATGCATAGTTCAAAGAGAATGAAAATGGATAATGAGATCAGCAGTTAACTGAAGTCTTACATGGCTGGTGATGTTGGTTGCCATTTATTTTGATGGGGAGGCCTGGATGCATGCAAGGTCCATATAATACACATTTGATATGGTCACTTAGCATTTTATATGATAGTTGGTTTTGACCCTAATTTGCTGCCAGTTTCTGATCATACATTTATCATATTTTTGAATGTGTCTCCTCATGACCGAAAATCTGCAGATATTGCTGCCTCTCTTTCTTGGTGATTCTTTATGATTGTAACTAAGGATGAGGTTTTGATGTTGTAACTGATTGGAGATACCACCAGCTGGATGATGTATTTATACATTTTTTTCTTCTCTTTTTTTACATTCTGACGTTATAAATTGATTTGCATTTCTGTCCATTTTAGTTTGCTTTCATGTTAAAATTGGCATAAATGGGAAGGAAACAATAAAGTTGCTCATTGTGGGTAATGAATTAGTTGGATTGAATCCTTGACATGAAATTTTCATTTTGAGACGAAAAGTTGCAAAGAGTAATAAAATTAATGAAAACAAAGTACTTGTTCTGCAATTCTTTGGTTTTATTCTTGCGCGCGCGCACACAAACGCACTAGTTTAGAAAACCGATTAACCAATATGGACCTAATTATTGTAAAATAGTTGCAATGGTGTGTTATTAGGATATATTGGATAACGAGAATTAGTGAGGAACTTGTTTGTTTAGTTAGACAAGTGTTTTGTATAAACAGGGGAATACGAGGACAGAGAGGAGTGCTAGCATTCATAGAGATGGAGGTTGTTCAAATGGTGAAGTTGCAATATTCTATGGGTTCGATCAGCTGCAATTGAGCCATATTCTCAACTAAGGTGGTTGTTGACGATATCACCCTATACACATGTTCTAAGAAACGATTTTAAGAAAAGGGGAAGATTTTAATGGTCTTCTTTAAAGATATCGTTCACCTGCATGTAGTATTTGAAATTTGCACAAAAAGAAGTAAATTGAAAAGGTAATCTTAGCTATCCATGATACTAGAAGGAAACTTCACCCTTTCCTAGTCTTATATGAGGATTTAAGGTTGGATAACCAGGTGTAAGAATCAATTTTAGGTAAGATCGAACCTCTAAAATATGACAATAGTGAAAGTACTTATCATAAAGTAGCTCAATCTAAAGTTTAAGAGCATCTACAATACTAGAACAAGATTTATGTTATTCAAGCATTTTGGTGGGTCCATCATTGCCACATGAGGATTCAAGAACAACTATGCATTTTTACTCCAATGTAAAAATACAATGTTTGTTCTTCATTTATTCTAAACGAGTCTCTCACATCAGTGTTCTTCAGAGAGATCCGTTCTCCAACATGACATCCATGTCATTCCACTCCAATGGGATAGAACATAAAAATAAGTTCTCATGGCCTCAAGAACATAGCATAGAACAACATTGGAGTTGCTCTAGGAATTGTGTAGTTACTAGTTAGTCCCACACATGCTTACAAAAAAAATATAGATATTGACCTACCAATGCAAATAGCCACTAAGACCGTTGGAACAACTTGATTCAAAAGAATAGATAAACAAAACAAATGAACACGTAATGTTTGCTAACGAAGTTTTGACTACCTTGCCAAAAAGTTTTGAATTATTAGCGAAAGTTTAGGGTTTATAATTTATCACTTGTATTTAGATACTACGCTTCAGATCACAATATTAAATAATGAGTCATATTCAACTATCTACACCTTGACAAATACCAACCCCTTTAAAGATTAATTGCATGATTGCTTTTTGATGGTTGATGACCAGCTTAGTCAACATATCAGTTGTGTTCTTAGAAGTGTAGATATTTTTAAGTAATATTTGTTTAAATACAAGTATGTCTATGATCTTATGAAACCCCACATCAATACGTTTGGTTTTGACACGATACACACACTTTACTATTTGCCAAACACAAGCAAACCAAACCAAATGCATGAAGGAGCACCTAGATTTGGCACCACTAGAAATAGTACCAAACTGATAAAAATGATCAACAATATTATGAGCATCCGCAAACACAAAGTCAGTTTCGAATCAGTTGGCATATCTAACCAAACAAGGGGCAAGACAGAAAAAAATGATTCTCTGTTTCCTGAAAACCGTAACCAGTGACACGCATCTGAGCCTCTGGTGGAATAATGCCTCTACA
Source organism: Medicago arabica (assembly GCA_946800305.1). Classification (NCBI taxonomy): domain Eukaryota; kingdom Viridiplantae; phylum Streptophyta; class Magnoliopsida; order Fabales; family Fabaceae; genus Medicago; species Medicago arabica. The sequence goes on from OX326965.1 coordinate 3,485,527, forward strand.
ATACAAATTTGATTTAGTAGACAAACGAAATCGAAATAGCCGCCAAGTGAACACAATAATCTTCAAAGGAACTTCCTTCCTCCATAAAAGAGCCTCAAGGACATGCTCAATGGGGAGCGGCCTTATAGCGAGAAGTCGGTATGCCCCAGTAACCGTGTATCCAGCAACTGGGTCAGGAATCCACCTCCACACATTATTGTTAACCTGTAACATAACAGACAATTACAAATTCTTACACTCCACTAACTATTTCTCTTAAACCCATGGTCTCCTCCGCCACTTCCAAGTCTCACCCCCTGCATCCCATCCCTAGTAAACATTTTTGTCACCGTACACAATTTATCATCGTATAAATCATATAACCCGCGAAAACGGACGCTAAGGGGAACATCATCAACCCACCTATCTAACCATAAAACGTTAATATTACTAAATCACTTTAAATTACTAGTGAAACATTAATATTACTTTCTTTATTACTATTATTTATATATTACTTTCTCTTTACTGCATTTCTTAATTTATCTTTTTTATATCATAAATGAAAGATAATTTTTTACAATACCTCATAATTTATATTTCTCATGTAATGTTAACTATATTTTTTAATTTATATGAAATAATCAATGTAACTAATAATTTGGGATGGATTTGGTATTAATTAGATTATATAGTTGGAACAAAAACTAATATTAATTTGAAAACAAAAAAATTCACTCATTTTAAGATATATTCTTTTATAAATATAACATCAATTGAAGAGAGCGTATTTACAAAAATGATAAAACTTAAATGCACTTTTTATATGCTTTTTCGTGTGATTCTTAACTAAAAATACATTAATTTTAGTTAAAAAAAACTTAAAAAAAAAGATAGATTTTTTGAAAAAAATCATGAGTAACTTGGTAAAGAATCATATAAAAAATACACATGAAAGTACACCTAATATTGTTTTTATGAAAACTCATATTTAGGCACATCTAAATTCTATACATTTTATTTTTAGATTCTTTTTCTATGCTTTTTTCTACCGCATGATCAATATATTATATCAGATAACAAGGATAATTTATGTTGGAGATGAGCGTTTGAAGCTTCCCAAACTTTTTGTTCGGCTCTCTGTGGTGGCATGGAGGATAGGGATCATTTGTTCTTTAAAATTGATTACTACATCACCTTTGGCTCTTGATTTCGGAATTGCTAAGTATTGCAAGAGATTCTCAAGGTAATGTTATTTCTCATTCAAATCACTTTGGAGGTCTTGAAGGTTTCTTTAGAAACTCTAGGACGATGTTTACCATTATTTGGATTGCGGTTTTATTTGTTATCTGAAAAGATCGTAAAAGCAAGATTTTCCATAATAAGATGGTCCAACTTGTGGCTCTTGCGAAAAATGTCAAGCTTCAAACATATTGGTGGGATGAAAGCGCATTATATTTTGTTAAATTTCACAACCTGTTTTGGAGGTTACAACCTTTACATTACTTACAAGCTATTGTGTAATATTACTTATGTTTTTCATTATTACCGATTTGTTTCTAGCCTAATTGTTGTGTAGTCATAACTCATAACTACTCAGATTCTTCTGACACGTTTTGAGCTTGAGGAACTGTGTTATTTTTCTTTAATATAGTTTCGCATAGTTTCTTAAAAAAAACTAACAATATCTAATTATTTTCTCTCATAGTGTCATTGAAGTGTTCCCGTATCCTACAAACACTTTCAATTTACAAATACTATATTGAATACATGGAGAAAAAAGGAAAATACTGGTGTATAAGTTTGACAAGTATTTCTTTGAAGGTGATGACAGGCACAGGTGACAAGTTCACAACCTCTCTTGAGATTGAGATGAGATCCTCTAATTCCTCACCCTCTTGCTTATCCACTTGTCACTATTCCGTAAATTGACATAACCATTGCTGTATTAGTTTCTTTTAATGAGGCGGTTCCCATCTTTATCATATCTTTGCCTCTTTCCATAACATATTTAATTCATTCGCTCAAATATTAATGATGATGACAACATATATAATAGAGATTATTTATTATTAACATAAGCCTAGTCCGTCATTAAATTAATAAATTTAAGCTAATTTTACTAAGATTCCTTAATTTCTCTATTGGATGAAAAGTAGAAGGATTCTCCTTCAATAACAAAACAATTATTCGATGTCTACCATCTTTCTCTAGCTTTGATTCTCTAGACAAGCCAACCGATTCTTATGAAAACTATTTAGTCAATCGAATAAAATGAACCAACTACATAGCTAGCTTCTACAACAAATGTTTGAATTCTTTACATAATTGCATATATTTTTTTAAATTTTACAGGAATTATCACACACCTATAAGAAGAAAAAAAGTGCTAGAATAACATGATTATTAATAAAGATATTTAACATCGAAAAAAAAAAAGATGATTAATTAACGGGAAGGGGTTAGTTCCAAACCTCCCATGGTATCATGTATACAAAGCTTTATTATATACACGATATATATAAATAAAAATAAGGATATATCGATATTAAATTAATATCAATATTCTTAAAATTGTATCATACACTTACAATAGTGATTCTTGATATTACAGGGAGATATATATGATTGTTGCTGCTGTAAGAAGAGACGAAAATATCTCTTAACATCTTGATTTTTTTTTTTTGAGGGGTCTCTACATCTTTGATATGTTGCAAATTGTTGTAACAGATAAAATACCTTGCATGATCAACAATCTTCAGGTTTTGGAAACTCATTCAAGTCAGGTTTGAGAGAAGAAGTAGAATTGGAGTGAACATGATTATTAGAAGAAACATGATGATGATTAATTAGAGAATTAGTTTCAAGAGCATCAACTCTAGCACCAACTTGTGTAGCTTTTTTCCTTATTGAATCAGCCGACATATTCCCACGTTGTTGTAGATTTTCTTCATCTTCTTGTTGGTCTTTGAACAACAAATCAGGAAAATTAAGGTGTGCTGAAGGACCTCTAAGATAAAACACAGCAGTGTCATAAGCACGTGCAGCAGCAATAGGTGTTATGTAAGAACCTAACCAAATTCTTGATCTCTTGTTTGGTTCTCTAATCTCTGCCACCCACTTACCCCACTTTCTCATCCTTATTCCTCTATATGGTTTCATAGCTTTTTTCTCTTTTTTCATCCCCTTATTGTTATTGTTATTTTTATGATGATCTATACCTATAGGGCTATTGGTTCTTGAATTCATCGAACAACAATATTCCCTATCTTCTTCTTCCATACCCTACCTACCTAATACCTATCATGTAACTAATTAAACTATATAATATAGCTAGTTCCTATCTTATCTTTGAGAGAGAGATATACTCATATATGCTATGATTATGAAAATGAAAACTTATAAAACAGTTGCCAACCGGATGGAACAATAAGAGAGATTCCGTTCACACCCGGAAAACACCTGCCCCTAAGAATTGAAATATGTTGCTTGTGTTTCAGTTTCAATTTATATACATATCAATATGGACTATATGGTAATATTTTTTGAGTGTATGATAATTGATTATATATATATATATATATATATATATATATATATATATAATGGCATTAGGAATAAAATAAAATAGGTTTAATTGTAGTTTTGCTCCCTTTATATTCATTATTTTGTGAAATTGGTCCCTCTATTTTCAAATTCGACAATTTTGGTCCCTCTATTAAATACTTTGTCTAAAATATTGTGATATGATATGTTTTAAATGAAGTTTTCAAGGAAAATTTGTTACAATTTCATCGATGTTGGTCTTTTTCCATCTTTAGATCATATTCCACTACCTTTAAAATTTATCACATCATATTTTTATAGTTCAAAAATATGATAGAGGGACCAAAACTGCCGAATTATAAAATAGGAGAACCAATTCTGTAAAGTGGTGAAAATAGAAGGACCAAAATTACAATTAAGCCAATAAAATAAAATAAAAGATATACAAGGCTTTGTGAAATGGAATATAACAATTTTTTACTACTAAAAATTTGTGGTAATTATTTTTAGAAGTTAAATTATTTCATCTAAATTAACACTTGAAAGAATTGAATCTGAGATTTCAAAGAGGAGCGCACTCCAGATCCCAAGCCAAGTTTGTGGTAAATTATTAAAAATTATGAGTTAATAAAACTCAATACTTTGTTATTTTATGCAAATAATTTCAAAATATACTAAAGGTAGTGAAATGACATGGTAGAATAGTGAATTCTCAGTAAATCAGCACAGTAGGTTTATTGAACTTCAATCATAAATATGGAATATTAGTCCGAGAGTTGGTTAAATTTATTTTCTATTTTATTTATAATAGGATAACAATAAAATCGTTGTGTGAAGCTGTGCACCGAATGAGAACATTAAAGAGCATTTGTCATTTTCTTTTTGTCAATAGAAAATTATAGAGCAATCAAATTTCCATGTGTTGCTTGATGAGGTTGCCACGAGAGAGCTTCCTTTTAGAGATAAAAATAGAATATAAAATAAATAAAAAGGTGGCCGACACAGCCCCTCATAACCATCCCTGTCTTTGAATCACAAAAGCCATTGCAAATTTGCACCAACAAAATACAGTGCTAGTACTCACAAATAAACTAGGAAAAAAAATAAATATTTTGCCTATGAATTTATTTTATCAAATTTTATATTATTAGAGTTTCTTTTTCTAATAATTGGATGGTTAATGAAAAGTGTCAATAATGTTTTTTTTCCTCTAAAAAATGGATTGGTTTAATTTTTTTTGTTGATAAATAGACGAAACGACAAAACCATTATAAACTCACACACATAAGTGGATGTACCGAGGTTTGTACCGATTATGACGTCCGACCTAACAATTTCGATATTTTAGAACTTGTGAACGGATTGGTTTAATTTCTTCCCACACAAGCAATTAATTATTGTTAGTCAAATATGGGTTTTGAGGCAACAAATCATTCTTGCTTAGATAATTATGAATCTTATGTTGTGTTGGTGGGTGTAACAGTGAAGAGGTGGATGAAATCAGGATGGTGAATGATGTCGGTGGTGAGCGAATGGACGGTTGGATTCAAATGAGAGGAAAATAGAGGGTGACGTTACGTCCACGCAAATAATACAACAGCCCACGTGTTACGTAAAAAATACAGTGCATTTTGCACATCAAATGTGAGTCTCTCTTGTATTTATTCTTATGGCTTATGAACTACAGTGCATCCACAATTAGGGTGAGAAATTGAGAATAAGTAGGTCTAAGGTAGGTTTTGTAGAATTTAGTTAGTTTTGATGAATGTTCGATGGTGTTTTGGGATACTTTAAGAATAAAAATTGACAAATGTTTATGAAAATATGTATATTTAAAATAAATTGTATATATACAGTTCACTGATTTATATTTTTTCATATTAGTATATAATGACCTAAACTCATGAATAATTATGTATCATGTATTCTAACAATAATAATTATTTATTTATGTGAAAATGAAAGTAGGTGTCACATAGTAAGTTAAAGAAAAGAGTTCTATGAACCATTCCTTTCTAACACTCACATTAAATAAAATTCATGTTAATTTCGTCAACTTATGTACGTGAGATTCATTTTTAAAAATAAGAGTTTTTTTTTTGGTCAAGAAATAAGAGATTTCAATAAATTACATTGATAAGAAAATATATTAAAAATAGAGTGTTTTTATTAATTTTCTAAGTTAAAAATACATATTTTAGTGTTAAAAATTGGTTGGGTCGTGTGACACCTACACCCAATAACATACAGCAACAGTCTGAGGTTTAATAGTTAACATGCATTTTTTTTCTTTTTAAAACGACTTAAATCTTGGATTAAAACATATTCACGTTCTTCTTTAATAAAAAAATGAGAGTAAATATTTTCTTTCAAAAACGTTTTCTAAAGTCGACGATTTGAACCAACATCACATTTTCAAAATCATTTTTCAATAATGTGTCCACCTCGCGCATCAAATACTTTGTAAAACAGAAAGGATTGTAGCATATTCTTTGCTCATAAATAAACGACATATACGGCAGCACAAACCCAAAAATAGAGAAAGTAAAAACACAAGACTTCACTACAAAACAGTAAACTGATCTTAAACCCTAAACTAAAATGATATAATACTTATACCACCCTAACACAAAATTGTCTCGAATACTGATTCATGGATAATATTCTAGGTCTCGAACTCTAAATTGCTAAAACATCATTCATCTAAAAGTTGAAGGGTTAGAGAAAAAATAGGACTAAATCAGAGAGTTATTTTCCTATTTCATCTTGTTGATTTTCAGCTCATCATTTTTTAATTTTTTTCTTGAACAGACTAAAATGAAATATATTATCATCGAAAAGACTTCTTATCAGTACAAAGTGTGCTAATAAAAACGTCAAATGCATACAAGGTAATTTGTCACACAGGAGCCGAAACATAAAGTGATCATTAGCCAATATCCAAACAAACAAACAAACAAGTTCGACCACCACATATAAAAATTTAAACTAAAATTAATATTATCGACCTTCATCCACCTAAAAGAATAGATCTTTATTTTTTCTAACAAATGGTGAATATCGCTTTCCTTATTCTCGAAGACTTTTCGGCTCATCACTTGATAAATGATAGAGTAAAAATGACATTGTGTCATAATTCACTAAACTAAGAGAGGGTACAGTACCTTATCCTTTTCTTTTTCTCTTATTCTCGCCACTCTTATAGTTCAACATTTATGTCTCTAATGCATTGTTTTTTTTTTAAGGGTCACTAATGCATTGCTGAATTTAGAATTGAAGGCTTGTAAATTAATAACACGACAATATAGATAATAGGTATAGTTTTCTTTTATAATGACAAAAGAGAATTAATCAACAGAAATAGGCATGTTTGGTGTTTGGTCATCGTCACCAATCACCAAGATAAAGATCTATCAAGGGGTGGTCACGCCAAAGTGAGGACACCATTTGCTTCTTTTTTAATTAATTATCAGACACGAAGATGATAACATTAATTAATTTTGTTTTCAAAATGAATTTTTTTTTTTATCACCACGACACATTTAATACCACTACCACTTTCTTAATTATCATAATTTAATCAACAAGATTTTATATCTACGTTTGAATGTATTTATCATACTTTTTGGTACCTCACATAACACCGTTTTAAACCTACTCTTTATTAATGTTTGTGGTTTGAAAGAAAAGTTATGTTTTTAATCCAAGTGAAAAGGTGCATGATGATAAAGTACACTTTCATAAAAATTGATAAGTGTTTGTATTCATCATTATATATACTTTTGACATAATTATTCTTATGATTAAAGTTTAGATATTTCAATCAATTGAATTAACTCAGATGATTAATGAATTTTATTAGAGAATAAATTGTCTTCAAAAACTCAAATTTGATTCATAAATAAAATAAGTCTTAGTTTGACTTTATTTATCTTCTAATGAAATTTCGATTACTAGACTCATTTCTATAATAACCGAAGAGTTAACTAAAAAATAAATATAAATTTCAATAATTTAAGCTATTGATTAAAAAGTTGAAGTTTTTCTGTAACAAAGTAAAAATCCATATTAGAAACAAATATTTGGTAAACTCAATCCAAAATATATCAACTACTGCAGTATAGTAAGAAGAAAAGAATGACAAGTAATGTTTTTTTTAAATATTTCATTGGGATAAATATTTAGTTATTTATTAAAATAATAAATATATTGAACAAACAATCATTTATATTTACCACACTTGCAAAAATGTTAAAATTGTTAAAATGGACAACATGATCAGGGGTCAAACACCGACATCTCAACTTATGTTTGAGTTTATAAAGATTATGTTATTTCATCTATCTAAAAAAATGTGAATTATATTGTTATCTTTCTTTTATTTTTTATTATAATTTACTTGTTTAATTTTGATAATTTTGTGTACCGATACCTACTTTTATTAATCGGTATCTAAGAATTTGTCAACATTCCTCTAAAAAAAGAATTTGTCGACCTTAATTAATACAAAGTTTGTCCTTTTCCAATTATTATTTTTTAAATAATCTATGTGCTTCACACTAAGTCAATATATTATACTTGCATATACTATAATATATAGTTAATTCAACATAATATTTTTGTTTTCTAATGGTAAATGTTAGTAGTAGTAGTATGTTAATTATTATATTAGTTTTTTTTTCTATCTGTTGGACTTGAATTCTAGATATCTAACTCATTAACCCTTATTTCAAATAAGTTAAGTTATCCAACCTTGTATCACAAGGTTAATTTGATAAAATTATTATTCTTTTCTTTATTTATAGTTTCTTCTTAATTTTTGTAAGATGATGAAATATACAACACTCATAATGGAACGAGGAGTACAATAATGCATCATTGCAAGTATTTTTGTAAAAAATACTTTTAAAAAAAATAATCAAGAGAGACTACTTTTAAAGTTATATATACAAAATAATTTGTGATTCTTTGACTAAATATACATGTATAATAAATAATAAAATTCTTAAGAAATTATTATTATTTTTTAATTAACAATTATAACTTTCTTTTATATATTTTTAAAATGCATCTTTTAAAAGAGTGCAATTCTATTTTAATGGAAATGAATCCAATTCACTTTACCACTCAAAACAAAAGAAGAATGATCCAAATTAGTTGATGGTTGATGCAGGCTCCACCTTAGTTGCCAACTTGGGACATTTTCAGTCGGCAGTCCATCATGTCCACTAGTGTTGTTACACTTCACAATTACCAAATTATCTAGTTAACGTATAAAATTAGTTTACGGTTGTATTTTAGATCTTTTGACTTTAACTTGTGAAATAATAATCTTCATCAAGTTAAAGCACACCAAAAAAAAGAACTTTGTACTGTCATACACTTCGAGTGAACCAAATTACACATATATCTCAGGGTTAACTTGTTCATGTAATATTTTTTGGCAAGTGGTTGACTTGTTTATTTAATGAGTTCAATTTTAATTCATATGATTTGATTTATAAACTATAGGAACATTGCGGGTCCTTAAAAAAGATCGAGAAAAACTATAGGCGAAACTATAATGCATTATTGTATTAGAACTAACCATAATGGTATTGGAGTTACTAGGTTAAGTTCTCCATGTTAGAGTGAGATTTGAAAGCTTACTTTGTCATTTTTATTGGTCTTAGATTTCAGGTTACATTGAAATCACTAGTGACACCCTCTCTATTGACTCAACATCCTAAATGGAGAAACACCTGGATTTCATAAGGATCTCTTCAACCTTAACCGACTAGTTTTCATTGGTCATACCCTTTGAGAAAAATTTAGTTCCAGATTTTCTAACTAAACTAGATGCTTCTTCTAATTTGGCGTTTATGGTTCACCGCTCTCCTCCACAGGCATATGAAACCTTCTTCTTACAAACGCCGTAAGAACTTGATTTCATAGGTTTTAGTCTTTCTTTTTTGTTGTTTAGTTTTTTTTTGTTCTTAGTTTAAAAAAAACATAATCAAATTTATATCATTAGATTTAATTTAAAACAAACGTTTGACATATATAGTTTAATTTTATGTAATTAATCAAAGAAAATTTTGGTTTGGATCTTAGTTCTTTTAAAATCACTACGTCGTAGGTATAATACATGTTTTGTATATATATGCGTTGTGCTAACAAGTATGTTAAAAAAACTAAAAGTAACAAGTTTATATTGGAGTCAACAATGTTTTGATTTTTGAAAAGTTAAATTTATCACTCTTTATTGTTTTTTAATACAATTTTTTTATTTTATCATCTTAACCAATGTACTAACGGTACTCTTAAGCATTTTCTTATTTTTTAAGCTATATATTTGATGCACCGGAGTAATTTGTCGCAACACTTATAATACAACATAATCATTATTATAATTTTTTTTTAAAAATCATTGCATAATAACTGATAGTTGCTTTATAATATTGATCAAATATATTAGTTATTTAAAGAATTTAAGTTTTATATTTATAATAATAACACGAGACTGTATTTTAATACAAGAAAAAGAAGTAAAAAAGGAAGAAAATACTATTAAAACTATTAAAATAAGCAAACAAAACAAAACCGACAAGATTATGGACCAGAGTTGCCAAACTGAAACAAGACAAAATTTTAGGAAGCTATAAGAAAATGTACTTGAGACCAATCAGGTATGTAGGTGGTCAAACTTTGAATTGAACTGAAACTGCGAAGTAAGAAAAAATTAATGCAAGCACACCAAGTTTTTTTTATTGTATAATAATAAAGTACCCACCTATATCATTCGTAACGGACTTTTGGTTTAGTTTAACATTTTTCTCTCTCAGAAGTCAAAACTGCCATGCACAGCAAAAGTCATATAAAAGGTTTTGACACATAGATTGAAAAGAGTGATCAGTTTTATCATATCTGACATGCAAACAACGTTTATTTCATGCTAGCAGATTCTTTAGGGGATCCTGGTTGCGAATGAAATTATAGAGGAGGCAAAGAGAAAGAACAAAGAAGCATTGATGCTTAAAATTGATTTCAAGCAGTATGACTTTGTCGATTGGATTTTTCTTTATTTTGTAATGTTGAAGACGGGGTTTCGAGAGAAATGGATATTAGAATGTTTAAAGTCATAAACAATTTTAGTGTAAGTAAAGAGGGGTTGTGTGTTAAAACAAGGGAATCATTTGTCACCGTTTCTTTTTCTAATAGTTGCAGAAGATTTTAATATGTTGATGAGGATGGCACTAGAGGAGGATCAATTCTCATGATTTAAATTCATTAGGGGGGAGGACTAGTTTGCTTACTTACACTACATGACTGGCACGTTGATTATTGGTAGTCTTTAAGGCGAATATGTTATTATTTGAAGTAACGTCCGATCTAAAAGTCAATTTTCATAAAAGTTTTTTGATGGGAGTTAATATTCCTCAAAATTGTTTGGAAGAGACGGCTAATATATTGTGAGATTGGATTCACACCATTTAAGTACCTTGGTTTACCACCCTTAAAATAAAAAGTACCTTGGCTTACCAACTGGGGGAAAGCCCTAAGAAAATAGACGTGACATCATGTGATTGAGGCATTAAAATCAAAATTGTCAAAGTGAAAGAATAAACCGTTGTCTATTGAAAGTTGAGTCGTTATGTTAAAATCAGTCTTATATGCCCTTCTCGTCTATTTTATATCCCTTTTCAAGGCTCCGAAAAGTATAATTTTTAAACTTGAATATCTTTTTAAACAATTTTTATGGGGATGGATTGAGGGAGAGAGAAAAATAAATTGGGTTAAACCTAAAACTAAGAAATGATAAAATAAAAAAAAAACAAAAAGAGGAATAACTTATTCATTTTTACTGGCATAAATGATAAATCTAAAACTAAGAAAATAATATGACTAACCCAATAGAAAAAGCGTTAAAATTAAAAGACCTCAAAATGCATTTCGCCTCAAAATTTATACTTCTCAAACTCTATTATAAATGACAGTTGTGAATATCCAAAACTTGTCTCGATGGCTCTAATATCATCTTCTCTAAACTCTTCAACAATGATTATACCATTTTAAAAATTATGCATTGGCACACCAAATACTTGAATATGTTTGAGAAGCACGTCCAAAAAAAGAAAAAAAAATATAGGGCCTCGATGTAGTCCAACAGAAAATTGAAAATTGCTTTTCTCAAATAAAAAATTGCTCCCTCACACACCGAAAAAATCAAAATATCACCGGCAGCAGTTAACCGCTGGTCGCTACCAAAACACCTCCAACGTTCGGCGAAATAACTTTAGTCCTTCTATTTTGTCTCATAGAAAAGTTAATGTACCCCAACATTCGGCGTTTGGTGGGGTATGTTTTTGGGTATTAAAAGTTATTTCAATGCAAATAACTTTAGTATTTTGTCGTTTCAGCGCTTCGGGAGTTAACATGGTTAAAGAACATTTAACTTCATAGAAAAAACATATATTTTAATGTAATTTTAGTCCTTCTATTTTGTCTCATTCACGAGTTTGGTTCCCTTATTATTTCTAGATCCAAAATAATAATCCCCCAATTTTGAAAATGATAATTTTTTCCCTATATGTAGCAGCCACTTAGTCCACACAAATAACTTCATCATCTTATAAATTTAATAAATTTTTTTGAATAAAAGATGCTTATAACATTTTAGTATTAATAAGAGTAGCAATAGCATGGGGTACTTCTAAATGAATAATAAAATTGTTACTATTGAGGTCCTAAATAACCAAAGAACTACGTCAATTTGCTCCAACACAAACTAACATAACAGATACAGGCTACAAACAACATAATATATCATATTGATCACTCAAACATGTAACATAAGTACTGCACTTAAAATGTTCATATCAAACTGCAATCTATCTTTCAATTAATCATGGCTGTCAATGTTATCTAATGCATATAATATATAGTTTATATACAAGAGGGAAAAAATGAAAAGGTTCGGAGCAGAAACAAAACCATCACAAGCCTAATCCTTTAGCAGTACAAAATGATAAAGAAAAAACTGAAGCTAGAATACTACATTGTGAAACAATTGTTCGTTGTAAACCAGTGTTTAAATTCATTTGGAGACGATCATTAGTGTTACTTTAATAATAATAATAATTTTCTCCTTTCCCATTTTTTTTTATAAAAAACTTTATGGATTACTCTGTCAATTTTTTCTAATTTGCATACATGGTAATAGTAAATACATCGGATAAGCTTGTGTTCTTTTATTTATTTATAGTTTCTTCTTAAATTGTGAAAGCTAATCAAATATAACACCCGAGAACGTATCTAGTGAGAATGACATCCTTATGTGAGAATATGAGAATACATTATTAACCCTTTAGATTAAAATGGACGGCTTAGATTTAATGTACCAATAAAAACATAACATGGACCATCACCTTCTTCTTTTCTTGTCCACAATTGAGAAAAACATCCCTCTCTTCGGTCTGTTCATCTCCCTCATCTCCCTCTTCCAGGATTGTGAAAGAAATTTCATATGATACAAATTTACCCTTTTTATTGTCGGCCACCACACCATTCATTGCCAATAAGGCTAGTTGAAGCATTATCACCATTCTTATGCTGCCAATGTTATTAGTCAAACTATCATTCAGGAAT